>OU015493.1:132480348-132867848 GCA_907164885.2 Dolomedes plantarius | reverse complement strand
AATTTTACATACGTAATGACTACTTTGATATAAGTAAATGATAAGAAAATCAAAGAAAAAGGATAATTTATTTCAGAGAAAAAGGCAAAAGAACGGAGGAGTTAATACTCCGTTGGACCCCCTCTAGCGCGAATGCACGATGCGATACGATCGGGCATTGAGTCATACAAGTTCTGTATGATGTCTTGAGACATTTCGTTCCATATTTGCTGTAACCTTGCCTCTAGTCCGTTCAAATTCGTGGGATGCCCAACTTGTCGTCCCAAATGATCCCAGATATGCTCGATTGGAGACAAATCTGGGGATCGGACAGGCCAAGGAAGGGTAGTAACAGTGCGGAGACAGTCTTGTGACACCCTTGCCGTATGAGGCCGAGCATTGTCTTGTTGAAAACTGGCTCCTGGGAGCCGTTGCATGAGTGGCAACACATGTGGTTGCAGGATTTCATGAACATACCACTGGGCTGTCATGGTGCCACGGAACAATACTAGGGGTGACCGTGTATTGTAGGCAATGGCACCCCATACCATCACACCAGCTGCGGGAGCGATGTGTCGCTGTACAGCAAAGGCAGGATTGAAGCGTTCACCACGGGCTCTCCACACACGAACACGATTGTCATCACTGCCGAGATTGAATCTGGATTCGTTGCTAAAGGCGACCTGGTTCCATTCCGCTGCAGTCCAGTTTCCTCGTGCGCGGCAAAACTCCAAACGGAGGCGTCGATGGGTGGGCGTCAAGGGCAGCACACGTAATGGGCACCGCGATACCAACTGTCCTTCAGCCAGGCGCCTTCGTATGGTTCGAGAAGACACAGAGGCCCCTAGTGAAGGTGCTACCTGTGCCTGGATGGCGGCCGATGAAGCAGTTGGCTGTACGCGTGCATTTCTTACGATGTGGCGGTCTTCTCAACGACCGGTCTGTCGAGGGCATCCTGAGCCTGGTCTTCGTGTACATGACATCTCTCGGATCCATTGGTCCCAACACCTCCTCACAACACAATCAGAGCGGCCTAATTGACGAGCTACTCGCCTAGCTGACCACCCAGCTTCCATCATCCCGACGATTCTCCCCCTCTCAAACTGCGACAACTGCTTATATTGTTTTCGAACACGGCGTAATGGCATGTCTATCTCAGCTCTTCCTTTGTAAATGATTCAGCACACTCAAACAAGCTTTGGTTACCTGTTTTATACTCCACAGAGTACGATGTTCAACGCCCTCTACCGGCTATACGTAATGCACAATCACGCTGCATTTCTAATCATTTGCATATCTCCCCAACATGTACCTTCATTGCAAGTTTTGTTACGATCCCGCAATTATTTCTTGGTTCGCTAATTTTTTTGTCCATGAGTGTATTTTACGACTTTTAACCCTGTATCATACTACCAATTATTTTCCAAGGTAATGTAAAGGATTTCAGAAATCCTCCATAAAATTAAGAATCATGTTTACTTTTATGAATGGTGGATCTTATAAATTTTTTTTTATTAAACATGCAGTAGATTCTAAGACAATTGAGTTTGTATAATACTTAGTTTCTGCTTTTGCAAAAGTAATTTCAATTCTTATTCAGCAGTTTTATTTTCATTTAAAATAATTAATGTGGCCAGTTATGTTAATAAATAATACAAACATAAAACAGTTAGGATTTCCGAAATTCATGACAGTACAAATATATGATTATTTTTACACTTATAAAGCAGTGATTTTCAATTATGCATTTTTTCTCATTTCTTGTATTACAAAGTGTCGAATTATCTGAGTTCTGGTGAATTCAGTGTTTTGACTTATGCAAGGCACTACTTAGGAATCTGATATTGTAAAGAATTTTGTTTTTATTTGTGAAATAAGTTGTCAGTTGCAGTAATGAGTGATTATACATTGGTGAAAATATTTATATGTTGTTGAAGTTAGCAAAGAAAAATTATTCAAGTCATTTTCAAAAACTTACATCACATGAGTTTTTTGCCTGTTTTTTGGAGTAGATGAGCAAAGTTTTATGGCTTCGCTTTTTCGATTCAAACTATTTTATTCACTATTTTCTTGAAAAAGTTCAATACAATGTAAATCACTGTCATTTTCTACATTTTCCCAGCAGCCACTGTTTTGACCGATTTTGTTTTCTAAGTTTTCTTCTCCAAAATATTAATTCATCCACTATGTCTGATGATGATATTTTTCAGTATTTTTTTCTGCATACTAAACAAGATTACAGTAAATATTTAATTTTAGCAACATTTTTGTAATCTCATATTAGAATCAACCCATGTTTCATCTAAATATATTATAGTTCAACCTTCATTTCAGTACTTTATCATATCTTTGAAAAAATGCAGAGCAGTACCATGAGATTGTCTCAGGTTTCTCCATCAAAACATGACAAAGATTATTGCATTTTTTCCCTACAAAATCCAATGTCATGTAGCACTCTGCTTAAGGCTTCTCCTTTCCAAAAGGATTTTACCCTTTCTTTAATAATTAGGAAGAAAGTAGAAGCAGACAGATTTTTTTTTCTTTTGATTATGAAATTTATTGTGTTCCTTATTATGCAGTTGTAAACATCATTCTTAATTACTTTTATGTGATCTGCTAGATAACTTTTATTCCAGGGGTTGAGAGCTTTTAACTTTTATCATCCAAATTTTTCTACTCTCTTCTAATCCCTAGAATGGTTGCTGTAGAAACTCCAGACATTACAGCTACTCTTTTCATAATTGGACAACTGGATTTTGAAGTTCCTTCTTTTCAGTTTTGGAATTGCAGAATTGGGTAACAGCATTTAAAATTTGCCTAGTTTGGGAATGAAGATGGAATAATATTCCAATTGCCATAGAGCTGAAAATTTCCTTTCAGTTATTAGCAACAGATGTGTACTCCTCTTTGTCTCTTGTAAACACTCCCTTTTCTTCGGGAAAAACCACTACCCCCTGCTGATAAAGACCCCATTGTTCAAAAATGAAGAACTTTTACTTGGGATAGGTGTCAGTGTTTGGCAAAGAATGGGAATGATTCACAGGATCTTTCCCACCACATCCTGGCCACAGGCCAGGAAAAGGGGGATGAGATTCTATTGCTGTACACTTTCGTCACTTCCTACCTCTCTAAAAAGTGAGCCCTCCTGGAGTGACTGCTCAGTGAGGGATCAACTCCCTAGAGATCACTATATGTTTATTTAATGTTATAACTATTTAAAGCTTTTTGAATTGGTTGTGTTGAACCCAAAGTTTAATGAACTGTCATTTGAATCTGAATATTATTGTATTATTTAAGTTATATCAGGCCTCTCATGTTCTTGAAGAATATTTTTAAATACTTAAGTGCTTGAATTTTTGTGGATTTTTAAGGAGCTTAATTTTTGTACAAACATGATTGTAAATAGTTTTTAAATTTCTAACATTAAGTAGCTGATTAGTCTCTGGGATATACATACCAGATTGGTAACTGTTCAGAATGGTGTGAAGCAGTGAGTTGAAGTGTGGTTTTTCAATTGAAATGTTGAGCACAATGTAGTTAGAAATACATTATGTAAATCATATATGCTACATTTTTCACATGGTCATAGCCTACAAATAAGTTAATATTCTGTAACTCTTAAATTGTTAGTCATTCAGTTCACCCAGTTGTTACTTTTATATAATCATAATAAAAAAAAAATCTCTTAGTGTGATAACATTTGTATAATGATCTCTTCGTTGTATTTTTTATAATTTATGAATTTTATTATTAAAATAATTTTTAAATTGGGATAATAGTTCCAAATAAAATTTTAGAAGACTTCATTCTTTAAAATAAAGATCAGATACAACTTTATCTTTCTTCACAGCAATAAAATATATATATATATATTTTATTAGGTTACAGCTTACAAGATTCTTCAAGTGCAGCTGAATACTGGATTTGTAACTCATGGATCACAGTCTCTGTCTTACAGCAGGTGTGTAAATATAACATTCTGAGGTATTTTGTTATTGAGCTTCTTATGGCAAAAACATGTATTATATTTTATCTGAAGATAGTTGTTAGTCAAAATATCTTTCATAATTCTGTTTGCATTTAAGATAAGTCATTGAAAATGATAAGATATAAAAATACTGAGAAAATATTTTTAATTGTGAAAGATAAAGGTTTTTTGAAATCAAGAAGGAAATGGATAAAGTTAGTTTTTTCTTCCTTTATCAGCGCTATATTACTATCATGGTTGTTTCTAAATAACACAGTGTCATACATAGGGAAATGCTTTTTGTTTTTTTAAATGTCTAAATTATCACTTTTTCCATTATATCTTTTTATCTTGTAGATATAAATGTAAGTAGAAAATTTTTATATGTTAAAACTCTAAAGTTAATAATTTTTAAAATCTAATTGTATATTGTTTACAAGTAAAAAAATTGTATAAAGAGACTAAAAACTATTTAAATCTGAATAGCATGCAGATGTCTATTCAATATGTTGGTATTAAGCAGTTCAAAAGATAATTTGGGAAGTAGCAAATATGAAAACGGCAGAGTTTGTTAACTGACGCAGAATATCAAACTATGATTGTAAACTATGATTTAGTTTTGTTTAAATCAGCAGTAACACAGTTTCTTTATACCTGTACAAAGGTTAGTTGAAAATGTGCAAGGCATCACAAAGATTTAATATTAAGATTTTTTTAATTTGTTAGCATAATATTTTAAAGACTTGATTTTAGATTCTTAAAATAGTTACTTATTAAAGTATAGAAGTAACAACTACTAGTATTTCTGATGTAAAATATTTTTTTTTCCTTGACAAAACATACTTTATTAAGTTGTGAAAGTAGTTATGTAGAAAAGCATCAGATGAAAAGAAGTTCAAATCTTTTTGAGTAATCATAATGAAAATGTAATTATTAATGATAATATATAATTTGTGCAAACCAGTATACAAAGTTAACATACAAAATCAATGCAAGAGAAAATTAAGTGGTAAAAGAACTGAAATTTCATAAGTAAAGCTAAAATGAATTCTCTCTGTCAGACATGTTTTATTCAATTTTTCTTTTAGGAAATTAAAAATTGAGTATTGTTTTGAGTTCCAGTTGTATACACATATTCCAATTTTGTATAACACAATTGCTTGAGTTATATAAAACTTAAGTTCTTGTTAAGTTACACTGAATTCATAACACAACAACTTGAATAATAGAAGTTTGCTACTTATTTCATTAAGGAATAAATTTTCGTTTATAAAATTTCTTATGCATAAACTTAATGCTCATTTCAATTCTATTGACAAAATGTGTATATCTATTGTTTTTTATTATGTATCCTTGTATGCATTGTTGAAATAGTATATTTTATATTTTAACCATCACAGTCAATTTATTTGAAATCACTAACAGACAAAAATTAATCTTGTAGGAAGACTCCCCCCCCCCCCCGAAAAAAGGGGGGGGGAATAAATAAATGAAAGTAACAAATAAACTTTCTTTTCAATAAACTTTAATTTTATAGATAATTTTGTTCATTGTATGATGGTTTATATTACATACTAAATACAGTTAATGCCCCCTCAGTTTCAATACTAAACATATGCATTAGAATATCAAAAGAAATTATTTTTTCTCAACAATGCAGCAAATCAGTAATTTTTAATTTATTACTGTTCAAGTGTATTATTGTTTAGATATTGCATTTTGTATTGTATTTCATATTTAATTTGTTTTTTGTTGATTAAATACAATTTTGTAAAAATGCAGTTTTCTGTTCCTTAAGTAAATTAATCCATTTAGGAATGAATTAGATGGTATTGAAGAATTGGACCGATATCCTGAGGGCTTTAGTGTCACTCTTGGTGTGAGTGTGGCTGAAAAGAAAACTTCTGAAGTTCCAGCCATTTGGAATGAAATTTCTCAGTTGAAACTTAATCCACGATTATTATTTAATACTGATGATGAAATGGAAGCTTGCCTGTGTATGTTGGATATGTAATATTTAAATGTATAATATGATTTAAGTTTAGTTATATAGTTTAGTATTATTATCAAGATCTAGTTCATGTATTTCGTGAATTAATATTAAATTGTATTTCTAGACTCACATGGATTTGAACTTACAACTCAGGGTGCTTAACCCCTTAACTGGTCAATTTTTTTACTAGAAATGTTGCCAAATAAAGCATATTTTTTTGTTGCCGAAAATAAACACCATACTTAATAGAATAAGAAAACGAAAGAATTTTTTATTAAATTTCTCTTTTAATGTTTTTACACTGTTTTTTATTTAAAATGTTTGGAACACAAAACCCCTTAAATGTTTGCTTTTTGCAAGAAAACTGCATGCATTGAAGAATGTTTAACAGATCGTACAAAAATTTGTTTCATACTTACTATAAAATTTGAAGTTTACACTTTTGTAAATTGTTCAAAAGTCTTTTGTGTGGTACAAATTCCTACGTCCCAATCAGGGCAGAAATAATGATCTGAAGAATAATTCACATTATTAGAAGACGGTTCCAAATCTCAATCAGAAGTCAGTCCCTCATCTAACAGGAAAGTATTTTTGTCGTTCATTTCATCCATAATTTTAAAAAAATGTAGTGGTTTTAATTCACAAGCATTGTAAGCAGTAGAGCAAAATTTCCTGCGCTTTCGTTTAATAAAGAAAACACAGGTGAAAAGCATTTAAATGAAATGGACATGCTACTATCTGTTAAAAATATTTGTACTCCACTTTGTATTAGTATTAGTCTTTACAAACTAAAAATACGTGCAAACCAAAATAGGAAAGGAGAGAATATTGATGCCCGTACACTGTATGGTTTGTTTAACAGATCGTACAAAAATTTCTTTCATACTTACTATAAAATTTGAAGTTTACACTTTTGTAAATTGTTCAAAAGTCAAATTTTGTAAAATTGTTTAGTCAAATTGTTCAAAAGTTTTTGTAAATTGTTCAAAAGCCAGATTGCCCGTACACTGTATGGGCAATCTGGTTGGGGCCAGGTGTGAGTAGCCTGTTTGCTGTTCAGGCAAACTGGTTAAGGGGTTAAAAGTGCTTTTCTTTGAAAACACAATTTTAAGGCCTTTTAAATGGGGATTTTTTTCTGTAAAAGTATTTATTTTTCTCAATTAAGGGTTAGTTAAAATGTCCTTATTTTTGGTGAATTGAAAATATGATTTTGCTGCCTAAGATATACAGCACAGTTATAAAATGTTGGAAACTTAACACGCATTACACAAGGTGTTTATCACCCACAAAATTGGAAAGTAGACTTAAATAAAACCCATAAATTTAAAAAGTGGTCATGAAGAATAGTCTGGTTGCATTCAAAAAAAAGTCCTGGAATTTTCCACTGAATGAAAACTATATATTGCTCCAATGCTCTGCACCCCCCCCCCCCCCCATCTCAAGTAAAGCAAAATGACAAATGACTTTATTTTAAAATTTATTGATATTATGATTATTTATACTGACACATATGTTGGGGTATATGTGGGTGTTTAATTTTTCCATCATAGGTACTTTAAAGGTGCTTTTTTTCCTAAATGAATTGTGACTGATCCCCCTGAACATGTTTTATCAGTGCCTAGAAAAAATGTAAATAAATAAGGAAAGATATTATGATGACTTTAGAATAAACAATTTTATACTGCTTTTCAGATAAATGAAAAATTTTGATAATTTAAATTTTAATCTTTTTGTACTTTCTTTTCATAGCTCATTTTAACAGACCAAATATCGATACCCACACACTTAATTCTAAAGAGCTAGCATCTTCTATTAACTGGCAAGAAACTGAGTCATTTGTAAGTAAACTGATTTTGCTCATTTCTACATTTCACAGTATTTAGTCTTTCACAGTATTTAATAAAGATTGTAGATATCTAATTAGAAATTTTTGGTGTAGTGTTAATAAAAAGTTTCTAATAAGATAGCTATCTTTTTAAGTACATTTTAAGGTAAATTATTATTGTCCCATTACTTAATTTTAATGTATAATTTCATGTTTCACTTTCTTATGCTGAAATCTGACAGTTTCATATTTAGAAATTTTTTCAACAGACATCACTAAAAGTCTTTAAAATAATGATGAAAATTTTTTTTATAGTCTCCAAAAAGGTAAGAAAAAGTCAGGAAATTGGTTTTCAGAAATTCTGTAGACACCCTGATTTTATTTTAAAATAATGAACATGCAAAGAGTTATGAAAAATAATTAAATTTTGTTAATTGTGCAAATTTTCCTAGTAAAAGCAAAAACAGTGAAACTTCTCTTTGGTGATCATTAATATTTGGAAAAAAGAAAGCATTCGTTATGAGGGGTGGCCATCAAAAAGAGATTTCGGCTAGAGAAATTTCACTGTGTATAAATTCATAGGTGTTTGTCAATGTCAGTAAGGATATTTTTCCATGTAACATCATATGTGCCCCAGTAGAAGTCATTCTCTTATTGTTTAGTATTGTGAGTTTATTTTATTTGAAAATTAGGATATTTTACTTTTATAAATGCCTGATATACCTTGTTAACATGTGTATAAAATATTGCATTTTATTGTAGTAAATTTTAGCTTTTATTTATGCAGTAAATTTTTCTATCATTTAACAATCACTTAAATACATAACTGTAGTTATACATTAGAATATGACAGTAACAAAAATCTTTATTTCTAATCTAGGATAAGTATTGAAATATTTTAGTTATATGCAAATGTTTAAGATGTTTACTGCTAAACATATATTTTTATGCCTGGTATATTCTAGTCCATCCTAGTAGCTTTTAAAGAGGAAATTTCTACACTGATTAATACCCTGTTAGCACCTTTTTGTCTCTTAATAATTTATTTAATTTTAAGATGAAAAATTTATTAACTTAAGAGATGGAAAATAATTTCACATTTTTAGGAACTTTCTAGGAACATAGCTAAAATATTGTGAAAGTTGGAAGTATCCACTTGACAAATTCGTAAAAGTTTTTCTTAGTTTAACCCTCTTGTGTAATAGATCAGTATTTGATTTTTTTTTTTTTTTTTTTTGGGGGGGGGGGGGGGGGGATTTTTTTTCTGCTGTTTCTAATTAATTCTTTATAACACTGAAAAGAACTTTAAGTATCTGAATATCGTAAAGGTCTTGGTTTGATTTTAGCTTGGACATGATGGATCAGATAGTGATAATTCTACAAGTCCCACACCAACCCAGAGTATGATGGATGGAGTGCCTCTAAATCCTTCTCCAGTGCCTGAAATGGATCTTTTGAACTTGGACAACAGCTGTGAACAACAGCCTTTTCAAACAAAAACTCCCAATGCTGCTCCTCTCAATCTTTTGGACATAGATGGAGATATGAATGCAACCCCTAGCAATTTAGATTTATTGAGCAACCCACTAGCACCACCTTTATTAGGTTTGCAGTTACTTGCCTTTTTGATTGAGTGTATGAGTATAAAGATTGAAACTGTGTGCATTATAATATTTTATGAATTCATTTTTCTTATTTCTCTTTAAACAGGCTCTACCAACAATAATGATTTAAATTATAGCAATGGATTTGATGCATTCTCTAATAATATGTCTGCTCCAACTGTTAACACAAATACTGCAGATCCATTTTCAGTATTGCAAGATAATTCTACTGCAAAGATGCCTCAGACAGCAACCAACCAAGCTGATTTTTTTGACTTTTTTGCTCCAACTAACAGCAGTGCAGCATTTGATATTACTAAGACTAGTGTCAGTGCTCATAGTACACCCCAAGTAAGTGTAATTTTATGTTTTCAGTTTTTTTGTTTATAATTTTGTGTCATAGTTTTTTTAATTAAGATATTAAAATATATTTTCCTTGAAAGTTAGATGTTGTGTGTAAAAGTATTTCCTTTCTCTTTAAATGTCAATGCTTCCACACACACACACACATATTTATTTATTTTGAAGTATTTTTTTAAAATAAAGTAAATACTAGTTTTATCCTAGTTCTGTTAAATAGAGAAAGTACTTCTATTCAAATATATAGATTTTTTTTATTTTTTTTTTAAAACTTGTTGATTTTCAGAATACTAGCAGGAATACCCTCTCAATATCAATGCAAAAAAAAACTGACTGTCATCAGCAAAAGATTTGTTTGTCTGGATGTCATGTGCAAGAAAATATTAATATTGTAAACTTGCACACATACAAACACATACAACATTTTTTAAAAATCTACCACCTCTAAAGTATTTTATGCTTTTTTAAAATAACTCATGACGTTAAGTCTGTAAGATAATAAGTATTAAGGAAAACATGTAATTTGGGAGATCAAATTTCAAACTGTGTTGTTAGTAATTTTATGATATCATGGAATTAAGCTTAAAGTCTTAGTATTATTTCATGTGCCAGTTTTGTGTGTTAGTATGTGTTTCAAGTTAATTTTTTTGTCATACTCCTAGGATTTTTATTTCAATGTTTATATAATTTTTTGTGAGTCTTAAATTGCCTTTAAAAGTTTGATATCTTGGCTCAGAATTAATGTAAGTGCCTTTTTTAATTTATGTAAAGCTAACTATTGTTGCTAGGCCACAAAGACTAATGCTAATGATGTAATAGGATGTAACCAAGCTAAGAATGACAATTTATCTTAATTTCTGTATGAACTTTTTTTAATCCAGCACAAGTCAAGTATTCCCTCAAGTGCCTCTGCATTTAATATGAGTGCTGCAGCTAATCAAGACTCTTCACTCTTAGGCAGTTGGGATTCAATATATCAAACAAATTCCACGAACAATGCTCCATCTGTAGGATCTTCTATTTCTGGTGGACAGAATTTCTTAGGTCAGAGGTTAAATCCTGGAGGAATACCTCGCAATGCTTCTACACCTAATTTAGAGGCGCTGGCTAAAGCAGATCCATTTGCTGATCTAGGTTTGTATATACTAATTATATGTTTTGTTATAGCTAGTTACATGAGAGAAAATGTTTTTATGTATTTGTTTGCATGCTCACATATTCTTTTTGTATGCTATGTTAGTTTTAGATAAAAGCAGTAGTTTGTAAATATTTTCCTCTGTACAACACTCTGACTAATTTATGTTAAGGTTTAATATATTTTGACATGTGATTAGTATTAAATATTAATGTAGAAATTTATATATATATATATTAAACATAGGACACATGTCATAATTAGAGAGACTGACCACTGTCTTGAAGTTTCATTTATGTTAAATCAGTTATAATGTCATGGCAGGTTTCGTGTGAGTTATTTCTTAGTGAAATTTGATATTTGTCATAAGTTTAATATCGATTTATATTTGATTTAAGAGAAAAATGGTCTACTTATGTATGAAGGGTGTTAACATTTTTAAAAAAAAATGTAGTTGGGTGTGGGTTGCATTACTAGGAATTATATCCTGTACCTGTGAAAAATTTTTGCTCACAAAGTTTTAAAACATTTTGAAGAAATTTGATTCTGTTTTGTTAAATGTATTAAGCAGAACTAATTTTGATTTTATTTTATGAAAAGAAATTTAACCTGCCTTTATTTTTTATGAATAGTATTAAATATATGCTTTTTATTTAAAGTGAAGCATTTTTTATCCACTTTTGAAATTTTTTTTTATTTGAATAGGTTCCCTTGGTAAAATAAAATTTGGGGGTGATAAAAGCCAATCACCTCCTGAAAATCCATCTTCTAACATTCCTGGAAATCAGTTTTTAAATACTAGTCCCCAACATTTTCCACGTCCTCAGTCTTATGGTGGTACTGCTAATTCAGCTTGGCAGACTCAAGGGAATCAGCCTAATGCACAGACTGCTTCACAGAATGCTGCTCAGGCTGCAAAGCCTGACTATAGTAGGACTTATTTTTCTAGTGTCTTTGGGGAACGAGATGGTGTAAAGAAAGGAGGAGGTGAATATTTACCTTTTGGCCTTAGTTCTTTAGTAAATGTTTCGTGTAATATAATTAATTATGTTATTGCAAGATAATTTCTGTTCAGTGTATTTGCATATCAGTTTAATTCAATATACAGTGGTACCTGGGTATTCATCGTTAATTGGTTCAAGAAGGCACAATGAGTATCGAAAAAATTATTCCCTTAAAGATTAATGTAAACTGAATTAATTTGTTCCTGAAAACCAGAAATTTCACATTTTATTGGGCAATTTATAAATTCCTTTTTTTTATATATACAAAATCTCTAAACTAGACCGATATAATTTAAAATACTAATTAGATAAAAAATATAATTTATCTTCATTCAGACTGTATGGATAAGAATTTATGGCCTATAGTGAAGTAGAGAAGGAGAGGGAGTTATTGCTTGGAAGGGGAGTCTCCTTTCAATAAAACATCAGGTGCTTGCACAGGATTCTTTCTGTTTTCTGTCTCTTAACACAACCGATCCCTGTTGTAGACTCATATTTAGGGAGTTTCACTACAAACCTATCTATATTTTAGCAACAAATCTATATTTTAGCTTGCTAGGGCTTTGTCAGGAAAATAGGTTAAAGGCGAGCTTTGTCAGGCCGAAATAGGTTATATTAGTCTATAAAATTTCATAATATAACCTATTTCGGCCTCCCTTTTCGCTCAGAGAGACAGGATTCAAGGGAGTTGTCTCATACATGTTTTAGCATGTATGACAAGTACTGAGCAAACATTGTGTACAGAATAATTTTTTTCACTTCAAAATGTTAAGAGAACTGAGCGAATGTTGAGTACCGAAGCAATTTTTTTTGCACAAAATACGAGTACCGAGCAAACGTCGAACACTGAAGAAATTTTTTCGCATCGAAATATGTCGAGTACCAAGGTATGAATGTTCTTGCATGTTTTTTTTATAAAGGTTGTTATATCAGGAAAATTTAAACAGAAAAATTGTGGCAGTTTTTGAATGTATGAGAGTAAGAAAGCTCAGTGTAAATAATATGGATGTGGCAAATAAGATGTGGCAAATTTAAAATTTTCAGTTTGTGTATAGTGTAACAAAGAATTTACCTTTTAAATGTTTTTTAGCTCAATGCTATTATAAAATTAATTTAATAATAGATTTCATATAAAGATAAACATATTCTTTTTTCTTGCAAATAAAATATGGCAGTCAGTCCATTGGGAGAAAAAAAATATATTACCTTTTTGTTTAACATTTGTCTGAAGAAAATTTTAAGTGTTTGTTGTAAAAAAGCTAAATAATTGTTTTTCTTACCTTTAAAAGATGATACAACTTTTTTTTTTTTACAGCTGACGTTTGATTTGATTCAGTACAATTCTGCTTTATTTTATAATTACTAAAGAGAAGAAAATGCAGTGTCTGTTATATTTTATTCTGTTTCATATTAAATTCTGCAATTACTGTCATTTGGCTTAAGTTTGTAACTGTCATACTATTTTGATTTCAGCTCCTAAACCTAAATTAGATGATGATGAATTCAAAGATTTAATTGGTGGCCAAGGGTTTGGTACTTTTACATCATCAAAAAATGATGGACCAAAAACAATTGCTGAAATGAGGCGAGAAGAACTAGCCAGGGAAATGGATCCTGAACGATTAAAGGTTTTTATTTTTACTATTTTTGTTTTATAACTGATGTCTTTATATTTTCTGGTCAATTATACATTTTTAATGATTTTACTCTTTGTAATTTTACACTAATTTTATTTCACAAGAACAATGACAAAAATAGTGGTTGCTGCCTTTTTTCTTTTTTTAATTGATCAGTAACCAAAAACGTAGTATGTGGAAAAAGTTAGTAATTTTTTTATTACTAACAATTATTTCTGAAAATAAATTTTCAAAAATTTTAACTTAACTGTCTTTCTTATACATTCCAAAAATTAAGATTTTATTGCAGATGTTATCAGAATGTTTTGATTTTAAATTATTCATCTTGGTAAAAGTAATGGTATACTAGAAATTAATTTTGCATTGTGTTAGACAGTTGTTAAGATGCAAGATTAAAAAAAAAAAAAAAATCCTTTCTACAGTCTTCTGCAGATTCTATTGTGGTTTTCTCAGAAATTTATATTTATCAACTGTTAATATTTTAAAAATCTACCCCTGTGTGAGAATTTTAATATGTTCTATTTTTCTCTTTTAAAAGTTTTCAAAATTACAGTATAAATTAAGATTCAAAGTGCTGAAATTAAAAATTTTATCTACATTGAAATTTTCAAGAGATGGTAAAAGTATTCATTTTGAGAATTTAATTTTATTATGACCCCAAGAAAACTACTAATTTTTATTTCAAAGTCTTCTGACATTCATACAAGGTGTGCCCATAAAGTAACCGGACAATTTTTTATAAATAAGAAAAATATTACTCACCTTCAAATAAATTTAACTCCTTCAAAATAATCACCAAAGGAGTCTATACAATTTTTCCAACGTTTCTCCAAGTCATCGAAGCACTGTTTATAGGCTTTGGAACTAACCGTTTGCAAAATACGCGTAACATTTAATTTAATGTCCAAGACATTTTCAAATATCTCTCTGTCCTTTCATGGTCATCTTCAGCTTTGGAAAAAAGGAAAAAAATCAGCTGGCGATAAGTCGGGAGAATATGGTGGGTGATTTATCACTGTAATTGAATGTCTAGCAAGATATTGTTGTACAGAAATTGCTGTACGGGGCCTATCATTATTGTGTAAAAGAAAACATTGCCGAGAATCAAACAGTTCCTTCCTAACTCGCCTTATCCCGTTTCTTAATCGAAAAAGCACCTCCTTGTAAAAATACTGATTAATTCTTTGATTTTCAGGAACAAATTCATGGTGAATAAGTCCTTTGTAACCAAAAAATGCAATCAGCATCACCTTAGTCTTTGATTTTAAGAACGAATTTTCTCCACATTTTCCTCATCCTTTGAAGTTTAAGGACGTCCTGTCTTTGGTTTATCTTCAATGCTTGCCCACATTTAAAGCGGTTGTACCACTCATACACTCATGTTCTTGATAACGATGCATCACTATATACCATTCGAAGCCTCTCTAAAGTTTTGGTAGCAGATTTATCTAATTTGTAACAAAATTTAATGTTACAACGTTGTTCCATTCCGAAGCAAATTTTTTTGTACAATGCCTTCTCAGTAAATGAAAATTACTATGGCGTTTTGATATGCAAACGACTAAATAACCAGTTTAAACTGGCTTTAACAAGAGTTGAGATGTCACTCTTTCTAGCCAGGTGATTATTCTTTCACCTTTTTTATTTTATTGTTTGATCTTTTAATTTGTCCGGTTACTTTATGGGCGCACCTTGTATATTTCTTATTGTTTTGCATGTTTTAAACATGAGGGCTTGGAAATATTTTTCTCTCTTGTTTTTGTGTTGTTAAAACTTCTGTATCCCCCCCCCCCCCCCCCCCCGCTTTGTTTTCTTACTACAAGTACGAAAGTGGAAAGTGAATTTGCAGCCCCATGAAAATGAATTTGCTAACTATACAGATATTCAATCATTTGTATGTAGGTTTAAATATCATCTTTAAGAGTTAAGTATAATCATGTTGTATGCTGTATATTATAGAGAATATGAGGGAGTCGATTAAGAAAATCATTCTTTTGATAGGGGTCGATGTAGGAAAGAGGTTGGGGAATCCCTGCTCTAAACAGTGTAATTTTTTGTTTTAAGAAATTACATAAGCACATCTATTTCTGAAAATCTGTAGGCCTCCAACTCAACCCTTTTCTCTCCTTTTTTTTTTTTTTTCCCCCACAAATAAAAGTTGTCAGTTTTTATTTTATTCTATTTAGTGTTTTGAGCCTGCATTGAGGTTGAAATAAACTGAAAATTTCTGAAATAGTTAAGGATAAGCTGATATATTTAAGTAGCATACATAATGAATTTTTATTTTTCATTTTCTAAAGATTATGGATTGGACATCTCATAAAGAAAGAAATATAAGAGCACTCTTATGTTCTTTACACACTATACTATGGGAAGGTACAAGATGGTCTGAATGTGGTATGCACCAGCTTGTTACTCCTGCAGATGTGAAAAAGCTCTACAGAAAGGCTTGTCTTGCAGTTCATCCTGACAAGGTTTGTGTTTTGATTTAGATCTTGTTTTTCTTTTGATTAATGAGTCAATTAGTGTTATTTTATACATTTTTAATGGATTGTAAAATGGACACATACATTTATGATTTATTGTAAGAGTAAAAGCATACATTTATGATTTATTGTAAGAGTAAAAGCATATGTTCATAAAAATGAAATATCTTCCAAATAACTTGCTCTTTTTTAATGATATTTTAAAAAACTGTGGTAAATCATATAGCGCATGCTTTTTCAGCCTTTTTAAAAAATTGTTTGTATTCTATTGTACAAATACTTATCCTTTTTGGTGTATAACTTTTTAAATAAGTTATATTAAAATTGTGTGTACTTTTTATAACCAGTTTTATGAAATCATATTCAATGATATTTCATAATTTTTTAACTTTGATATTTCTCTGTTTAATTTAATATTTAAAGTTATGTTTTAATCCATAGTTTTATTTCTATAATTACTAATAAGGTAAATACAACAGAAAAATAATTGGGGAGTGGTACCGTATAAGTGGGGAGTTAACATGCATAGGCCATTTCTTTTCAAACTATTTTTTCAGTCATCATGTTTTGATGGGTACAAACTGCTTTTTATTAAAATTTGAATAGGGAAACATTTTGGATTGATTTCATTTTTTTTTTCCACACTAGAAATTGCATGTGTACATAAGGATGTTTGCTATTAAAATATTTTTTTAAAAATAATTCTTAGTTTATCAGCAAATTAAAATTACTGTTTAAATTTTTCAACTTTTAAACAGTCATAGTCATATTAAAACCAATTTATTAAATAAAGCTTTTTGATATAAGTTAAAATGGTGCATTATTCTGGAAAACAGAAATCAAGCTTCTACAGAATATGAATATTTTGACTGTCTTTTCTGTGGGACATCATTATATAATTAGAAAACAAAATTTGTATCATTATGATTAAATATTAAAAGCGTGATTATTTTTCAATTTTATGTTAAAAAAGGATTAAACTTAATACTAATGCCAAATTTTTCTGTGCCAAAATATTTTCTCCTGCTCCAAAATAAGGTGGAAGCCTATCACCTCTGTTCAGGGGTAGATTATGGGGAAATAAATAATATTCCTTAAAGATCAAATCGGACTGTATGTTATTCATACTATAGTTATTTGTGAAATATTTTTGCGAACTGAATCAATTTGTTTTTCACTTGTATTTTCCAGATGTGTTAATCATATGATATTTACTTGAACTTGATTGTTTTATTATGTATATATTTCCAAATATATATTATTATTGTTATAGAGAAATGAGTTTTAAAGGTTAGATGATTTACACATACTTTTAATAGCTTGAAGTATTTTTTAAAACTATCCTTACTGTGTTGAATAGTTTATAGAGTCAAATTTATATCTAACACTATTGATTTTGGTGTCTTTGGTAGCAATATTTCATCTGCTTAGGAAAACTCCCATTTTTTTTATCTTCTGTTATGTGAGTACAGAATTTATGATCCTTTGGTCTGCATTATTGTCAAAAGAGGGGAAGTTATGTATGCTTAATTTTTTCTATGGATTATAAGGCTACAAGAAAGTTTGTTAAAATAGGATAAGTATAATGTTGAACCATTTTATTGCTGCTATATTTCAGATAAACAAATACAACTCTTTTCAGACATTACTTCTTTGTACATTTATTAATTCTTAATGTATCTGTCACCTTATATTTATTTCAGTCATCCAGTGGTTATCGTTGAAAGTTTTGATGATAATTAAGTTGTTTTTTTTAAAATTTATCTGTCTTATTTGTTACATTATGAATTTAAAAGAATTATTTTAAATTAAATGTGGTTAGCTAAAATTAATTAAATTTTTTTTGTTTTTTACTTTCAGCAAGTTGGTACCGAAAATGAAAGTCTAGCCAAACTTATATTTATGGAATTAAATGATGCTTGGAGTGAATTTGAAAAGCAAAATAACCTTGTTTAACCACTTGAAGCATATCCATAAGAAGATAATGATTTGTGGAATAGTATTCTATGTATGTGCCTGAGCATGACAAGCACCATACTTTTACTATTCTGTCATTCCATGTATGATAAAATTCTGTTTGTATATTCTGCAAATATTAAAATCTAGGATTTATCAAACTTCAGTTTTATCTGAAAGATACCTTGTGTGGCCTTATTTTGGTGCATAAAGAAAAGTTATAGGAGCTGAAGTTAACTGATGGATTTATTATGAGTGCCGAGTTTTAATTTTGATTGCTGTAGATTTTGATTTCTCTTCAGTACACTGATCATAAAAAGCAAGTATAAGTGATAAACTTGTAATAATAGTTTGTTTGAAAATCTGTACCCCTTCATATTTTAAGGTATTGTTGCATGTCATTCGTTTTTGCATCACTTCCTATAATTTCTCTGTTACTGTATTGTTGTAAAGGTTATAAAGTCACTTTTTAGGTGTTCTCCATGTTTCGTATAAAAATTAAATCTATTCTTTGGGGATAAATTTTATTTTTGTTTTTGGAAAGCAATTATTTATTGTTTATTCATATATAAAGATATTTAAATTTGTTAAGCCAAGTATGTGAATATTTTAAAATAAAAGAATATTGGAACAAATTGCATACATTTTATTCGTTAATTCTATAGGTCAAATCATAAATAATGGTTAGCATAATTACTCCATGAATGTATTTACATGAAAAGAATAGTTTTCCTTAACCTGATTTGTTTTAGATTACAGCTTCCTTTACTTTCTCAGACAAATTTATTACATACATAGCTAAATGTGTGTGAATATATTTAGTCTGGGCATTACTATCATCTATTTATACTATTTAAAATATTTTTAGTGAAAAAGAAATTTTCTTGGAGGACTTAAGTGTTTTTAAATTACTTTTTATGTTTCCCATTCTTAAAAGTCTTTAAAATATGTAGATTCATGTTTCAAAAATGTGTTGAAAAGTGTATTATATTCTTTCTAGAAGGAGTATTTATCTGCAAGAATTTTTTTACGTTAAAATTGTGTACAAAATAAATTTAAAAGCAATCAGGGGTAAAATGCCTAGTAAGATTTTTGGAAATTCTTTTTTAAGTATCGTGATATGTAGAATAGCTTTTAAGTGAGAAAAATAAAAAAGACTATTTTAGACATGCTGGCTACAAAATAAAATTTTATAAATAAATTTTAGGAATATTTAGAGAAATAAATTTTATAAATTGTTCATTTGTATTTAAAAATTGCAAACTTAAAAAGCCTTATACAGATTTATAAGTGGCTTTGTAAATTTTGAGAGTGATATTACCATATCATTATCATTAGTACATTCATCTTTTGAATTTTCTGTTCATTTTTAAAAATTTTAGTGGTTAATATATGGTAAAGTGTTGAAAAATTACTAATTGTTTAAAATATTTGATTTCAAATATTTTAATAGTTTTATGAAATTTGCATAAACTGTTAAAATTCAAAGAGGGAAAATATATGAGTTTAGGAAGATCTTCAAAAATTAAATGAATATGAACGTAGTGGCAAAACACAATGATAAAAACCTCAATAATTTACTGAAAGAAAGAAGATTAATTTAACTAATCATTTCCCCACCTGCATAATTGCTAAAATAAGTGAAGCAAAAATGATGACTAATTTGCCTTGTCAAGAAAGATCGTCTTGAATTTATAACCAGAAAACTGTGCTTAATCTAATAAAGAAACTGCTATCAGTAAACTTAACCTGTATCTGTATTTAATTTAAGATAATTACCTTATTGAATTTATTTTTTTATCGTATATTTCTTGAACTTTGTTTTTGATTACATTGTTACCTATGTATCTGTCAATTTGCAGTTATTATAAGAGGTATATATTTTTTAACACCATGATTTGTTTTCTGACTGGACTATTTTTATGAATATTTTACTGGATCTCTTTGTTCTATAATCAGGTATATGAAATTCATTTCTCTTAGATAATGTACGTATTTTTATTGATATAAATTTATATATTATTCTGTTAGGCATTTATTTCTGTATGTTATTGTATGTGTAAGATTTAAAATAAATCATTTTTTTTTTTATTTTTTATTTTTTTATTTTTTAATGGTAGACAAATTATAGCATCTTTAGATGTGAATTTTTTCATCATAAAAGCTACTCATTTATTGTCTTTATCTCTTAATGTTATATTATCAAACCGTATGCTTAAAAAATTTAGTCTCCTTAGAACATTTTGTTGAAGAAAGCTAACATTTTTGTGTATATCAGTCATTTTTATGTTTAATTGATAAGGTGCCAAAGTCGTGCAATCTTTATGTTATTTATTACCTTTTATATGCTGTATTTAACATAGTTTCAGTTTATGGATGTTTCAAGGTTATAGAATCATTGATTATCTGAAATTATTTTACCAACTGTGTTTGGGAGAAACGTCAATATTTTTGTATGAAATAGGTAAAATTTTTAGCTGTTTCGTTGAACTTAATTTTGTAAAATAGCAATTTTTATACTTAGTGTCCTTCATGATTATCATTCTAGTAAAGAATTATACAATGAGTGTTAACTGTTATTTTATCAATCTTGTATATACTGATAACATTCTCTGACCAAGTTTAAGCTACATAATGTTGAATATATTTTTTAAATTATAAAATGTTTTTCGCTTGCAGTATATCTACATGTAGATCACCATTAAACACTAAATTTAGTATTTAGAGTTGAATGTTTCTTTCAGTGTTTCGTGGTTGTACTGTATAGATACCATCTTAATACATCTATTTCCTTTATTTCTTTTTCAAACTTTTGTTGTAATATTTACAGCATCAATTAACAATGAATCTAGTTTTGTGATGCCTCTCCTCTTTAAGGAAAAAAATAAACAAAAAAACTAATTGCTGAATAAAGTGAGTAAAATGAGTTAAGGGTCATTAGATAAACTCCATAATATTTTTTCTCTTTGTTCAATATGCCAGGTCTTGAGTATATAATATGAAAAATTTTCTGACCTTGAATATTGTTCATTTATGAAGAAAGCTTTGTCATTCGCCAGACCCACTACTAAAGAGAGAGGAGATGTGAGGAAATATTTTGCCAGTCTAGTAATACTTCTGTCGCATGAAGGAAACTCTGCATTTGATCCTTATCTGGAAGAAATCATCCATCCTTGTAAAAATTATTTGACTGATCTTATTCCCAAGAGGTGTATTTTGTATTAGTGATTGAAACTTATTTATGTCATCTTATTTTGTTGTGATACACTTTCTTACATTCTAATTGTGAGAAAAAAATTTAGCATCATGCTTTTGTGTAAAAGTTAAAGCTTAATTCTTTAACTCTAATAATTTAAAAACAGTTGGTGCCATCTGTCTGTTTATTTTAGAGTACCATCCCTTAAACATCTGAACTTATTTTTTGCAACCAGTCTAATATTCTTTTAGTATTCGAAGTCTGTCATTAAAATACACTTTTATAATTTATAATGCTTGGTTTGAATGCTTCTTTATTCATTTATTATTGTTTTGTATACTGTAAGCTTGGTTCAAATATAAAATAGTGACATGGGGCTGTCTAGTAGACGTTTATTATCAGGAAAATGTATATCTTCCTTAATAAGGAATTATATATATATTTATATATATATATATATATATATACACACACTTACACTTTGTTTTAACATTTGGTTGAAGTGAGTTGTATATAAATTAGTTCTGTATTTTGATGAAATATTTGTTTGATCTAAGACTGTGATGCATTTTCAATATTTAAGTTTGTTCTGGTGTACTTAAAAGTAACATTTCTATGATCTCTGTGTTTAATTTCTGTATTTGTTGCAGTGTTTGTGTAGGTGACTTATGAAACCTTTTAATTATTTTTAATTCTTTCACATTTTAATTTTTTGTTTACCTTTCAAAATTGTTTGATGGGAAATTTGCTGCTTGATGTATGAGTAAGAAAACTAAAAACAGCTATTACCGAACAATGTGGCGTTTAGGATGCTTTAAGCGGTGGTATAAATTTATATGAACTTAATTTTCCTTGAAAGAAATTGTTACACATGTTCACTGTCTGCCAAACTGTAAATTTGTAATGAACAACTGACATTTAGTTTATTTGGCTTATACCATTGGATTCTTTAAGTATTATTTAACCTTGATAAATGGCTGTATTCAGTAATGTAATTTTTACCTTATGTGCCACTACAATTTTTCTTAAGTGCTCTTTAAGGAGTTTTTTTTCTCTTTGGGATACCTTTGATTACTATTTTAAATTATGTTAGAAAAGTGTACCCTTCTGTTTAGTTCTAGAAGTTTCCATAAGAAACCAGAATTTGGGGTTTGATAAAATTGTAAATAAGTATTTGCTTCTTTAAAATTTGTATTTAAAAATTCTGTTATTACTGATGTTACTATTAATTCAGTTTATCTAACTTCACATTAGACATTTATTACAACTATCCAAAAAGAAAATTTTCATTTCCTTATGATTGAAATATTTGTAAAAGGTTTTTATTCTTTTTGATCATCTTTTCAGGTTATATATACTTAAAATATCAAATTCTAAAGGCAAAAAAGTTTGTTTAATGGAAATTAAAAGTTATTAGTTTGACAAGTTTATAAGGTTAACTCTATAAAATAAAATTTTGTAAACCAGTATCATTGCTAAAATGGGTAGCTAGTGAATTATCACTGATATTGAACATGTTTAAGTGCCTATTAAGTAATTATTAATTTTTGTATCTAAGGAGCAGAAGGGGAGAGAATCCTTCTACTATCACAATATCCACTATTTGTAATGTAGTATGCCATGATCTTGTAGCCGACTGTGAACATGTGCTATATTTTCTCTGAAAGTTACTTCCTGACAATTCTTTGTTCACAAGAGTTGTGTTAAGGTTAGTACATGCAGAATTCTGTATTTGTATATATTTATGTACTGATAGTAACTGTGTATATTTCATGGTTGACCATATGTACATATGTGAGTATTCATGCTGAGATCTTGCCTTCTATTACAGTTTTTCATTTATCAAGATTCCCTCTTTGGTATCCTCTTATATTATTTACAGTTTCCAAAAATAAGCATTGAGGATAAAAACTTAAAGCCAGTACAGTCAAGCTTGCACTAGAACTACGGCAGAAAATAAAAACCAGAAGAAAATATATATATATATATATATATATATATATATATATATATATATACCCGTTCTGGTATTTGAAGTCACCTTGTCAATGCTATCACCATCTTTGCCTTATTTGACTTCAAAAAATGGAGTCTGAAGCAAGTCAGGATATGCTTGTAGTATCTTATCTAGGAGAATACCTTAAAAAAAGATTTAACAGTAGAAGCACATTTTTTTTCAAAGTGTCGTTTAATCCTGTATATTTATTAGCTTTGTTTTTCTTTATATTAATTTATCCTCAGATGTCTCATGATGTCTCAGATTGTCCCTGTATAACTGTTATATGAATGTTTCAGTCACAGGATGTTTCAAAGGTTGTTCTGTTAGAAACATTCTCATTGGGAAAATTTAATTTAGAGCTAGTTGTATCATGAGTGAGATGAACTTGTATATTTAGCAAGGCTGTACTTAGGTGCTGTATCAGATAAATACAGCTTCAATAGAATTGAATTTTATTTTAAAAGTTGGCTGTGAAAGGAATTAATTTTCTCCTTAAAAAAAGTATTATATGTCTATACATGTGAGGATCTAAGTAAGACTTGTTTTTTTTTTTCCCTCCATAGTTGTCAAATATTTTAGAATCATTGTAAAAATTCATAGATTAGAAATTTAAGTTTTTGTATAGATTTATGCTTTCTGTACAGTTGTGAATTGAAGTTTAATATATCTGCTGTGGGTGGAAAATTTTAATTTTTGAAATTAAGTATTTTGGAATTTAACCCTTTGAGAGGAGAGTAAAAACCTAATCAGTGGAGCCAAAACATATTTCTATGTAACATCTCTGCTTGTACTTCTGTGATATTGCTGATAAGAAATCTGAAGAATCATTGTATTATATAAAAAAAAAATTAAATTTCTTATATTCTGCTGGAGAATAACTTGTAAGAAATTTGTTCATTGAAGTGAGAAAATCTGATCTGTCCTAAAAGAAAGAATTAATTGATCATCGATATCTTAATATATTTATCATCAATTGTAGAATGCTACAGATTACCTCATTTAATAGAGGCATAGATACATTTGAATTGAATTTTAATTTGAAAAGTGTTTTAAAAATAAATTGTTAGCACAGACACTTTTTTAAAATTTTTGTTTGTTTGGAAATTTGTAACATTGTGTGCTGTATGTATAACTGATATATATATATATATATATATATATATATATATATATATATATATATATATATATATATATATATATATATAATTAAATAGTAATCTATATTGCTTATTCCCAAAAAAGTAATCTCCTTTATATATTTTTAAAATGTGTCTATTTATATTTTTTAGGATAGTAATATGGTATTTTGTGTTGAAATAAGTGATATATAGTTGCAGCTGAATTTTTGAATAATTTATAATAGACAATTCAAAATAATTTGTTAGATTTCTTATATTTACATGTTATTATAAAGATTACAATTTGAAAACAAAGTACCAATTTTTTGTTAATTGTTTTAATTTTCCAATTTTGCTCTCAAGAATATTTTAATGTCCTTTGTTCTTCCATATATTTGATTTCTATTTGCAATAAGTTTTAACCTTATATTAGATTCCAATGCAAAGGAAATTCATGTATATTGGATATTTAACTTAAGTGAATCATCCTAAGATTATTATGATATTTGTATTTAGAAAGAGATAGACATGTCCAAAATAATAAAACTAGATATTGCTTTTAATATATTGTTCATTTCCGATATTAAATCCAAATCCAAAAATCATTTGTATTATCTTGTCTAAGAGATGTTAGTATTTCTAACTTAGAATTTGAATACTGATACACAGAATTGCAGAATCTAGATACCATTATGAATACTGAGAGCTTCTCTTCTCTTCTATTTTCAATGTTTTAAAAGCTTTCAAGTATTTAGTATTATCCTTAGATTTATAATTTTAATATGACATAATGTAAAATAATAAAAAAAAATTACCTGTAATAATCAAACATATAAAATTGTTAGCTGAAAAGTGATTCCTAATGGATTAAATGTTTTTTTTTAAGGTGGTGGGTGGGAGGAACTAATTAACATCTGGTAGTTAATTAAGGTATTTTTTAAAGCATATTTCTTAAATAATCTTTCCTTTTTTTTCCCTTGAATTTTTAGACTTTGAAAAAGGTACTCCAGCCATGCAGTGTTTACATGCTATTTATTTATGTATTCAAAGCGCACTGAAAAAAATGACAAAAAAAAAAATAAGTTGGTGCTTCCTCCCTCTGTTGTAAGAAGTTTTTTAATGCTATAGAACTTCATGATAATGAAGCTATTACAAAAATCATTGCTGTCCATAATATATAATTTATTTTATTGGGGAAGACAAATTTCAGCTTTCAAATTAACGAATGCAATTTTGTGATTAAATGTCTTGCTATTTAAGAAGCTACAGTTTAGTCACGTGTTTGATTGTTTATATAGTTAGATTAAGGTTTATTTCTCGATATTACACACACTCCATTATGTATAACTTAGAATTAAAGTTGTTCCCTCCTCAAAGGATTAAATGAGATAATTTAAGACCTTTGTTTTGCTTATTTTTTAACCAAAAAATATTGGTATAAATTTGTTTTACTATTCTTTGTATTTGAATGTTTGAGTTTTTCATGATATTTCTGGTCGACTTTTGATTCCCAAGAATTTAAAGGAGCACGGTGAATAACAGTTCCTTCATTCCATACATTTGCTTGTAAATAAAATATCACAGTGTATCATTCCAGAGTTGTAACCAGTCTCAATGTGATAAATTGGAATTTTGTTTTTAAGAGTTGGAATTGTAGCAATAAATATGAATAAGAAATCTGTCATTTAACAAATGGTGTCTGATAATGAGATTTACATTCAGTGTTGAATTTTTGGTATGAGTATTGAATATTTAGTTCTGTTTGTGTGTTGGAGATATGTTCTCTATATTTTGCAGTCTCAATGAACCAAGACTAGAATGTTATCTTGGCTACAATCCAGCCTAATATTCAATATTGTATTATATGATGTTTAAATACATTCCTTGTACATAGCAAAAATGTATGTTACTGTTGTGCTTTGTGTAGAAAATAAATGATATATTGCGATGAAGCAGCTTTGTTATGTTTTTATACATGTATAGTACGATTTTGGTTGTTACATGACACAGTGCGAGCATAATTTTAAAAAGTGTGCAGCGCTGTGGGTGCAAATGTATGAAGAGGGAGATTTATTGAGAATGAAATTCTTATTTATCTGTAAAACACTGGGAAATGTTAGCATAAATCATGTAAAAGTTTGAAATTCGAGGTAGAGTCAATAAATTCCCGGAATGGTCGCCTACATTCACGCAGGTGTTCGTTGTAGGGGAATTATCTTTTTTGGAGGTTGGCAGCACTAATAAGGAAAACACACAGCCATCTGGAATACATTTCCGGTACTGTCGGTTTTAGCTGCAGATCATTTCTAACAAAGAGAATTTTTCATTCGTCGGATTTTGAAATGTCGTCTTTAAGCCGCGTGCAAACATCAAATCAGTGGCGTAGCGAGCATAACTGGCGCCCGGGGCAGTATACCTTTTTGGCGCCCCCCACCCCACCCCACCCACCCACCCACCCACATAAAAATTGAAATTTTCCGGAATCTCTTATTTGTCTTGGGGACCATTTGGCGCCCGGGGCATGATAGACCCCCTTGCTCCCCTGTCGCTACGCCACTGCATCAAATTCTGCGTTTTGCTCAAGAAATCACCTTCTGAGACGCCCGAGATGCTGAAAAAAAGCATACGGAAACGATGCCATGAAAAAAAAAACGGCTGTGTACGAGTGGCATAAGCGTTTTCGTGAAGGTCGCACAAATATCGAAGATGACCCTCGGACTGGGCGCCCATCCTCTTGTGCGCCCAGAAGAAGAAAATGTTGAGCGCGTTCGAGGAATCGTGCGTGCGGACAGACGAATAACCATTGTTGCTATTGCCTCTGAACTTGGAATATCACCTGGGAGTGTTCACAGCATTCTTCATGATGATTTGAACATGCATCGTGTTTGTTTGCACATGGTTCCAAAAATGTTATCACCTGAACAAAAAGAAGTGAGAGTGAACATGTGCAGGGATTTGATTGACATGGCTGATGAAGATGACAGCTTCTTAAAGAAAATCGTGTCAGGTGATGAGACATGGTGCTTTTTTTACGATCCTCCGACAAAACGTCAGTCAAGTGAATGGAAAGCAAAAACATCACCAAGGAAGTAAAAATTTCACTTGGACAAAAAGCCGAGGGAAAATGATGTTGGAGGTTTTTTTCGATTACGATAGCGTTATTCACTACAAATTTATTCCTGGAGGCCAAACTGTCAATAAAGAACTTTACCTGGAGATCTTTAAACGACTACGAGATGCAATCAGACGAAAACGACCTGAAAAATGGGCAACAAACAATTGATTTCTTTTTCACGACAATGCTCCACCACATCGCGCTCTGATTGTGAAAAAGTACCTTGCCAGACACAGTGTTACCACTCTAGAACAACCTCCTTATTCTCCCGACCTAGCACCAGCTGATTTTTACCTGTTTCCACGGCTGAAAATGAAATTGAAGGGACACCGTTTTGTGGATTCAGATGAGGTGATCAAAAATGCGACGAAGCAACTGAAGGACTTCTAAAAAAAATGGATTCCAGGAGTGTTTTGAACAGTTATACGAACGCTGGAAGAAGTGTGTAGATGTAGGAGGAAAGTACTTTGAAGGTCAATAAGGTAAAAATATTGTTCTATCTTTTTATAATTTGTAATTGACCTATTCTGGGAACTTTTTGACCCTACCTCGTATGTGTCTCTACCTCAAGCACATTCATTGTCACTAATTATCCACAAAGCATGCTTAGTTGTAGAAATATAGGTAAATTCTGGTATGTTAGGATCAGTTAAAAATGAATTTTGCGTTTCTGTATTGAATTTTTCCCTTTTTCCTTTCGAGGCGATAATTTCCTTTATTTTCCGCGATATATATACTTTTGTAGCTTATAATTGACAATTTTTCTTCGGAATCTGTGATAAAAAATTCATCTGAATCATGACCTAAGTGAGCGTAATTTCTAAGTTGTAAGTTTCTGATTTTCTAATGATATGAATGTGATAGGAAAGTACGATACTGCTGTGATGCAACTGATAAAGTAATACGTGTATTAAATTTAATGAAGCTATTGAAAACTCTTACCCAATTTTCATTCTTCACTTTGATAGTACGAATCGACGCTTAGGCCTTGTTCACACTGCGTCTAGAGTAGAACGTAGCGTCAGCGATAGAAATTTTAACTAATCAGCGAACTCAACGCAATGACTACGTGATATGTCAAACCTATCACAGGTCATGTCAACAATCTCAGCGCCTACGGAGGAACGCACGCTATATGCTGGAAGCATTCTGAACAAAATCTTAGTCATATTATTTAAATTTTAATAATTACGAGATAAAAAGAACACTGTTGTAGACTTTTAGTTTCGATTTTATTTTATTTCTCTCTCTCTTTTTAAAATCGAATATTTACCTTTCCTCCCTGCTGTTCGGTTTAAAAGGTCATCTATTAAATAGGTATTCTTATTTCTTATGAATGTTTCTGTGAAATTGCTATAATTTTTTATTTGCGTGTTGTCAACTGATTGAAGTTTCCTGGCAATGTTGGGTTTCAAGACTGCACAGACGATTGATTGATCGAAAAAGTGAAAGAATCAAATCTCTCCCGAAAGTGTTAAATTTAAGTGGCGCTAGGTGAAACATTGTGATTCCTGACAATTAATGTCTTTATGAATTTAGTAGATTTTTATATCTAAATGAACACGCTTGATAATTAAATCAAAATCCTAAATGCCCCAGGCTCTATAGAGCGAGGTTTACGCATAAGTACTCTTCCAAAGTATGTCGTTAAAGTTAGACTGGCTTGAAATTCATTCATCCTGCCCTCAACTGATGTGTTGAATTTTTGATTTATTTTATCTGTAATTGAGAAAGTCATCGAGGTTATGATTTTACATCACGCGCTATTTGCGAAGGGATGAGTCATAAATATTGTCCTCTCAGTTTAATAGTAATTGAGATAAGGATATTCAGTTTTTTTTTCTCTTTTCCATTGAATTTTTGCCCAAAGAGAGTTTTATTTGATGGCTTATAGCAGGGCTGCCCAGAGACTTTACGGGGCCTGGGGCAAACTTCTGTTGGGGGCCCCAAGAAAAATAAAAAATGCAAAGAGACGAAAACACACATTCAAATTAAGTTACTCATACTTAAAATTTTATTACATGAATGATTAACATAATTATTAAATTTCATTGCACTGCTCTCTTGTTATATTTTCTGAGGAAATCTAATAAATAAATTTTTTTTGAGCCCCTCCGGCAGTTGGGGACCTGGGGCAAAGTGTCCCAGTTGCCCCCCCCCCCCCCCCTGGGCGGCCCTGGCTTATAGTCTAGCTATGAGGGTCGCGAAAAAAAATTGGAGGGGCTGCGGATAGTTAGAAGTAAATTTATATCATATTGAATTATTTAATTAAAAAACATTTTTTAAATTATCTATAATTACACATTATTAATATTTATTTTTATGTAGTAAAAATTTTGATATGGTATTGTTAAATAAGAGGTCAAATAGTTTTACAGTAAAATCTCCACCAGAAAAAGCTATACTTACATTGCTTCCATTTGCCTCTGCCTATCTGTGTGAGACTGGATTTTCAAAATTATTAGTTGTAAAAACTGAACAACAATCAAGACTTCGCTCGGAAGATGATACGAGAGTAGCACTCTTGCGTATTTCACGAAATACTGAGCAAATTATCTGAGGTCCAGGCTCACCCATCTCATTCATATTTATTAGTAGCTATGTTAGTAAAACACTGTATTTATATAAAACTAAAATAATTTATATCTATATTTATATAAAACTAAATTTTTACAATTTTAGTTTTATATAAATAGATGTTTATAATTTTCAATGTTTTAATAAGTCGCTTATAATTTTCAAATCATGTTCTTTTATAATTTTAATTTTTATTAATTTTTACCTAATTGAAGTACACAATATTTAAAAATAAAGTTTTAGTCACACGAGATTTGTCAAAAACAAGTGGAGAAGGAAAAAAGACATTTTTATTGTTATTATGCAAAGTAGATATATACCCAAAATCTACTGCTATTGATTTTTAAAATGATTTGTCAAAATTTGCTTATTTCTTTTTTCTATTTTTTGTTGACATTTTTCTCATTTTTTAAGAAAAATTGCTAATAGCAAAAAATTTTCATTGGGGGTCGAGTGATTTTTTATTTAAAGAAAGTGAGTCGCGGTCGAAAAAAGTTTGTGCACCACTAGTCTAACTGACTGATACTTAGGGCTAAAGTCATACTTGCCCGTGTTTGAAGGGAGTAGATAGTAGATCGATTTTGACGCCGTTTTCTTGAGTCACTGAAGTAAGAGCTATGTCAACTTTCTTTGTACTCGTTTTTCCTGATTAGAATTTTTCTTTCAGTCCAAGTTTCGAATTTTATACTCGACGTACGTGGCTCAAAGTAATTTCAGTCTCTAATATGATTTTATGTCATTTTATGGACTTCTCTGTATGTTAGTAGTTATGTTAATATTTTGAGCGTCAGTTTTCTTTCAAGTTTTTAAAATTTCTTATGATAGCTTCATGAGGGAAGAGTTGTTTTAGTAGACTTAAAAAAGAATGTTCGTTCACTTAAAGGGCAGAGATTGAAAGCGTGATAAAATGTAACTAACCTTTTTCTATTTCTCTGTTGTGAGAGGCGGGAGACATGGTATTAAACGTCATTTGAACTCTGATATCGAAATCATTTAAGGGTTTCAATGAAAATACTTTTCACCGAATTGTTCAAAGATTTTCAGTGAAAATCCTTGAAACTTTTGATTAATATTACTTTTTATTAATTTTTAACCTCTCAACACTCTTTCTAAAATAATGTATACATACGTATCGGTATATACGTATATGTACTTAGCTGCTGTCTTATCCAACCAACACTGGGATAAAAACATATCTATTTAGCCCGGTAATCGTGCTCTGAGAACCAGTGTTTCATTCACCACATACATTTTCATTTGTGTTGATTGAAGTGATGTGCATTCCGAGCATCCATGAAGCTAGGTTTTACCTTCAGTTTGGGTTAGCCGACAAGCACGCTGAACGAAAAAGAATTTTCAAATGCGGAACACTCTAAATTTTTACTGGTTATTAACTTCGTGCAATCAATCCATCTTACAACGTCTTCCACGAATTGCGGTGAGAAATTTAGATTGCTTGAGGATGAAACAATTGCTTGGAGCACTCCCTAAAAAAGAGAGGTCACTAAGAGAAGATTCCGGATTTCTGAATTCTTTTCCCTCCAACGTGCTTGTCGGCTATGCCATACTGAGGTATAAGTAAGTCACATAACAAGGTCCATGGCTACTGGGTACACTGGAGATACATATGTTTTCATAAGGGAACTTTTATCAAGGTGTGTTCTAAACAATTTATTCCTTCTTCCAGCAATCTGAAATTTGCACTACAATTCGTCGAAGATGTGATGAAAATTATTAGTGCGGTTTAGGTGAAGAATTTTTGAACTTGCAAGTGACGTCGAGGATTTTGTGAGGATGAACAGTAGAGATAATAAACTTGCCAAAAGAAAAAAAAAATTCAATAAGGACAAAACAAATGCTAAATGAAGTTGGAAATTACATATTATTATTTTACACCCAGGAGCATAGGCAAAACGTCGGGGAGGCACGTGTCCCCCCCCCCTCCCCCCAACTTAACTTGAAATAAATTAAAATGTTAATAGAAGTTCAGTTAAAATCGGAAAATTGTAGAAAACTTTTAAGAAATTTGGTTTTTTCCCGCTTTATTAAACTGTGAAACTGAAGATCCCGATTATGTCTTTATCCTTAACATAGTTTTTAACAATGATAGGATCCATAAAAAAAATTTCGATGCTATTTTTTTTCTCATTTTATTTATATTATATTTATTTTTCTCATTGTATAACTTTTGAATACTACTCAAACATCAATTCTACACTGAAGTGCCACTGAATTAGGGATAGCAAAGCCTATGCAAATTGTGTAGCGCTGCGTATCATGTATGCGCAAGTGAGGGCGCTGTGGTAACTGCATATATAGCGCGTACTGTGGTTGTTCTGAATTAGTTGTTGGAATTGCCAGTATGGGTAAACTGCTTGATTTAGACGCCTTCGATCGCGGACAAATCGTAGGTGCGCGACGCATGGGCCATTCAATTTCCGAAATCGTCAGATAGCTAGGATTTTCAAGGTCGACAGTGTCAAGAGTATACCAAGAATACATGGATGGTGGAAAAAAAACTAGCGATCGGGCAAACTGCAAAGGACAATTAGCCTTGACAGTGCGTGGTGAGAGACGGCTCAGGCGTATTGTACGTAGCCAGTGAAGCCAAACATTAGCTCAAATTACCACCCAGTTTAATGACGGTGCCAGTCGTACAGTCAGTAAACGGACTGTGCAACGCTCGCTTCACCGTATGTGTTTCGGGAGCCGTCGACCTACGACAGTAGCATTGCTCTATACTCGCCATCGGGCTGCAAGTCTTGCCTGGGCAAGAGAGCACAGAGACTGGAGTGTAGAGGACTGGAAACGAGTAGCATGGAGTGATGAGTCTCGATTCCGACTAATTAACGCGGACGGGAGGCTGAGAATATGGCGTCAGGCTCATGAAGCCATGGATCCTGCATGCCTGGCTGGAACTGTACAAGGGCATGGTGGCTCAATCATGGTCTGGGGTGTTTTTTCGTGGCACAGTTTGGGATCTTTGGTGCGTGTACCAACCTCCCTCAATGCAATTCGGTACGTAGAGTTGCTGGGTGATCACCTCCATCCGTTTATGCTGTTCTGTTATCCGCACGGTAATGGAGTTTTCCAGCAAGACAACTGTACCTCTCACAAGTCCCGGTTGGCTACTGGCTAGTTGGATGAGCATTCCTGTGACTTCTCTGTCATGAATTGGCCACCTAGAAGCCCAGACTTAAATCCTATTGAGCATCTTTGGGATGTTTTGGAACAAGGCGTGAAAGGCCATCACACAGCACCAAAGAACCTTACTGAATTATGGACAGCTTTAGCCAATATTTGGCAAGCCATTCCCGTGGAACGTTTTCAGAAACTTGTTGAATCTATGCCTCGTCGTGTGGCAGCCGTTATCAAGGCCAGAGGAGGCCCAACTCGTTACTAGGTAGGTATCTCTAATTCAGTGGCACTTCAGTGTATTATCATTCAATTTAAAAGAAATCATAATATTTCATATTTTAAGGACCGTCCGGCAATCAATGCGCTGAGGAGAGCCCTAACTATATTCAATTCGTGTGGCCCCCCCCCCCAAAAAAAAAAAAAAAGTGTTAGTGCATGCTATGCTTATGCCCAGGAGAAAATATAGGCTGCTTGAAGACGATGACAAAAGCATGGAACATGCATTTGTTCTGATGCCTTTTTTCATCTTCAAGCACTCTAAAATGCATACCGCAAATCACGATAAACAATAGTTCTTTCCTTTCTGGGCTGGATTGACTGCACCTTGTCAGTCATAAGTAAAAATTCAGGCTGATTTAGCTTTGGAATTATTTTCTCTCCAGCCTGCATATGGGCTATTCCATGCTGAGGAGTTCATGACAGGGCCAAAATCTTGGCCATCAGCTGCTGGGTACATTATAGATGTATATCTTTCCCGTGACCTTTGATCAGGGTGGGCATTTTTAGAAAAAAATTCATTGTATGGTAGAATGTATTTTAAACCGAAATTTTCATTTAGGCACTTTTTGTGGTTTATACCCTTTTACTCGAATCTATACGATATATAAATTACTGTAATCATTTTTACCCCGGTTAACAGCAAAATCTCTATTAGTTTTGTCCTCTTAAATTTTTAGCGAGAAATTTAAAGCAAAAATTTTTATATTTTAGCTTTTTTCTTGCCATATTGGGTGAAAAATTTTAAACGACACAAATAATTGATCTCCCTATTTAATTACCAATAATGTTATACGTGATCCATCATAGTTTAATGTTCGGTTTTTCTTACTTATCCTATATTTCATACGCAAAACGATCTTTTTATTTAAACAGGTATTAAAACTGTAAGGTTCCATCTTTTCTTTCGAACGATATATTTCAATTTTCAGAAATTTCAGGATAACGCTACTTCATCATACCTGTCAGGTGACTATCATATTTATCGTAATATACGTGCGTGATGAAATCTCGCATTTCAATCTGAGAAAATTCTTAGGGGCACAGAATAAGAAATGATAGGAAATTTATCTCACTATTGAATGATCTCGCGGAGTGCATCGAACGATTGGAACGCTGTAGGCCACCCTGAAATTTGGCACGCTTCATGGGTTTTGATTGAAAGCAAATTGAATACAAGTTCGTGTCGGTCTGATGGCAACGCTACGTTATCTGAAAGAGAAACGAATGACTTCATTTTTTAATCACTTAAAAGTCATCTTCTGTACAATACACTAGAAATTGTATCGAGATCAATCTGTTTGTGCATTTTTTAAAGTTTTATCAGTGTCATTTGTTAACAATAACGCAATGCTTTGTTAATAAAACATTTTTCATTTCCTTGAGAATGTTTTGGAAGTTTCGTGACAGGAATAGAACTAAATATCTTATGTGAGTTCTGTATTAAAACTTTAAAAATAAACGAATTTTCCACCTTTTTATTCTCTTGTTTACATGCTTGTGTCTGCAATGAAACTTCTTTAAGGCAGCCAATCATGGTTTCGAAAACAAGTGGTCGTCGAGGGGTGGCGGTTAGAGAAGTTATACTGTAAAAGCGTTACACAGTGTAACCTAGTTATAACGTCAACAGAATAAACTCAAGGTCAGCTATACATGTTTGTGCACGAGATTTTATTTGCTAATTTTGTTCTTGGATTCGGAAAATTCTTCTCGTTACAGTTTTAGATTCTTTTTAAAATTCTTTGAAAATAATCTTAGTTCATCTGGTACAATGAAGTATTGAAACTTAAAAATATATTGTAAAAAACTATGAAAAAAATACTCTGTTCAAGATTTCTGATACACACCAAGATGTTATTGATTCAATTCATTATTTTTCTTGCTCTGTTAAACGGTAAAAATTTTGACGTATTTACAAAAGGCAGAAATGCACATCTGTCAAAGATACAACAATAGACATAGCTCCCAGCGAAAAAAATGTATTAAACCGAGATTACAATTAAAAAGAAACCCAGATCGCAATTAAAAAAAAAGCTTTAAAAAATTCCCCTTTTTATTAAAATTAATAAAAATACAAATAAGATAGTACACACACCTTTTTATAAGATTACTTGAAGTTTAAGTGATTCTATTCATTCCTCAAATTTTACTCATTCCATCATTCACCTCCAAATTAATTTTCTGAAGATTTTTTTTGATGCATGCTTTTTATCGTCTATGTAACATACTCATGTTACCACTTCTGTTTAAGGCATCCAGGTGTGAAAATTTTGACGATATCTATTTATTGCCCGTTTTTCCATGATATGATCGATTACGGTTTCAGTTTTGACTTTTTAAAAAAAATTTTTAATTCATTGACACATGAAAAAAAACTTTCTCTACGCACGCAGAAGAGTGAGGTAATCTTCTTCTATATTAATAAAGAGACAAGTGGAAATCGATATCACGTGACCGTAACGCGACCGGGCGGACCGATCCTCGAAAAAAAATGGCCGACAAATATACAGGAATCGGTGTATTTTTTTCACACATGAAAGTACATAAATGTTACATATTTGGAAAGAGCTTCGAAAACTGATAATTTTTTCTGCGTACACTTATTCTGTTAATTCAATAGTTTTAGAGATATTTGGATTCTAATGAAGCGTCATCGCTCTTTGACGATGTAAACAAAGGGTGAATCATTCACAGCGTGATTCTCACTAAAAAATGAATCACTGAAATGAAATGTGTCACCGTGTCTTTTTATTTGAAAAACTAAATATTCAAATTGTTTAATAATAAAAAATACTTTATTGAAACTAAATAGATATATACTGATTTTTGGTGGATTTACTGATTTTTGTGTGAAATGATTACATTTGGTATTTTTTCGTTTCTACATTTCTTGACAAATCTGTTTGAAACTTCGTATACTTATGTTTTGAAGCCTGGAGATAATTCTAATATAAGTTTGGAAGCTGTAAAATGCTTATATATAAATACAGTTTTTAAATAATATTTCATCTCAAGACGTTGGAATCCATCATTCATAAGAACTGCGCATGCGCACCTAAATGTTACAACGTAAATAAACGCATGGAATAATGTTAATTAGTAGTTGTTTGGTGTTATTTAAAGTTAATTTTCTTATATTGCTCCTTTTGTATTATTTTCATTAATCCTTTTTTACTAGGTTAATTTTCAGTATACGAATTACCGTTGAAACTGTTTACCGTTGAAACCCCTATGTGACTTGCTAACTTGCGATTATTTACTTTCTGAAATTTCGTTATTAGGTATTTTACAAAGTAATTTTTATTGAAATTTAGCTAAAATGCCGATAACTCTGCATAAAAATCTTAATGCTACTATTTTAATTTCCTTCTCAGACATGATACATATGACAGTTATTTTAAAATGCAAAAATAATACACGCAATTTTATGTTCCAATATGAAAATTTTCCCCGATTCGTCATTCATTTCCTTATAAAAACAGCCCCAAATAAAAAACTATTTATTATACACCAATTATTGAGCCTCATTTCATTAACAATAGCATCTAAAACATTTCCTGAAAATTTTATCAAATTATATACATTATTATGTGAGATATCATGATAACCGTAGAGATTTGTGCTAAAAAACATAATTCTGAGAAACACTCATTTTTTAACTCTCTGTGGCCATCTGGAGTACCGCCGCATATATTGGAATTAAAGATTGGTGCACCTATTATGCTTCTCAGGAATTTGGAGACACCTTCACTGTGTAATGGGACAAGATTATGTATAAAGAGATTGATGAAGAACTTTATAGAAGCGACTATAATAAGTGATCAAGCCACAGGCAAAGATAACTGTCATATGTATCATGTGTGAGAAGGAAATTAAAATATTAGCATTAGGATTTTTGTGCACAGTGATAGGCGTTTTAGCTAAATTTCAGATTAATATTCTACGTTCGGAGTCAATGTATCATGTGTGAGAATGAAATTAAAATAGTAGCAATATAATTTTGTGCAGAGTTATAGGCAGTTTAGCTTAATTTCAATAAAAATTACTTCAAATTGACCAATTTATAAAAAAAGTATGCTATTTACAGGTAAGTTTTTTTTTCATTTTTAAGTGCTATTTTACCATAAAAGACCAAAAGAAATCTTAATTTTTTTTTTTAAATTGACTCCGAACGTAGAATATTAATCTGAAATTTAGCTAAAACGTCTATCACTCTCCACAAAATCCTAATGCTAATATTTTAATTTCCTTCTCACACATGATACATATGACAGTTATCTTAAAAATGGCCTACAATCTAAGAGAAAATTTTAAAATGCAAAAATAATACACGCAATTTTATGTTCTAATGCTAATATTTTAATTTCCTTCTCACACATGATACATATGACAGTTATCTTCAAAATGGCCTACAATCTAAGAGAAAATTTTAAAATACAAAAATAATACACACAATTTTATGTTCTAATATGAAAATTTTCCCCAATTCGTTATTCCTTTCCGTATAAAAAGAGCCTAAAATAAAAAAAAATACAATTATATCACAGAAATATTGCAAAGAGTTGTAGACAGAAGCATAAAAAGAAAGAATATTCAAATAAAGCAGTGCTATTTTACCATAAAAGACAAAAAAAATCTTTAAAAAATAATTTTTTTTAAAAAATTGACTCCGAACGTAGAATATTAATCTGAAATTTAGCTGAAACGCTTATTACTCTCCACAATATCCTAATGCTAATATTTTAATTTCCTTCTCACACATGATACCTATGACAGTTATCTTCAAAATGGCCTGCAATCTAAGAGAAAATTTTAAAATGCAAAAATAATACACAGAATTTTATGTTCTAATATGAAAATTTTCCCCGATTCGTCATTCCTTTCCTGATAAAAACAGCCGCAAATAAAATACTATTTATTATACACCAATTATTGTTCTTTTTTTTGTTTATTTTGTATTTGCTAAGCAAATTGTGTTATTATTGGATATTTTTCAAGGCCAGTGAAATATAATTATGTTTTATTTACTGTTCTATTTTGCGTTTAGTTAATTTTCCAATTGTTCAGAAATTAATTATTCAAACAGAATTTATTACTTTAAATGTTTCAATAGGGGGGGGGGGGGATACAGTTTATTCTTTCATCATTTTTTATTATCATTCTCAAGTAGGAATTAAGGTGACTGTCTACGTTCGGAGTCAATTTAAAAAAAAAAGAAATTTAAAGGTTTTTTTCATCTTTTATGGTAAAATAACACTTAAAAATTAAAAAAAAGAGACAAAAACTTACCTGCAAATAGCATACTTTTTTATAAATTGGTCAATTTGAAGTAATTTTTAATGAAATTTACCTAAAACACTTATCACTCTGCACAAAATTTTAAAGCCCTCACACATGCTATTTTAATTTCCCTCTCACACACGATACATATGACAGTTATCTTCTAAATTACCTACAATCTAAGAGAAAATTTTAAAATGCAAAAATAATACATGCAATTTTATATTTCAATATGAAAATTTTCCCCGATTCGTGATTCCTTTCCTTATAAAAACAGCTCCAAATAAAAAACTATTTATTATACACCAATTATTGTTCACTTTTTGTTTATTTTGTACTTGCTAAGGAAATTGTGTTGTTATTAGATATTTTTGAAGAGCAGTGAAATATTTGTTTATTTTGTATTTCTTAAGGAAATTATGTTATTATTGGATATTTTTGAAGGCCAGTGAAATATAATTATGTTTTTTACTTTTCCATTTAGTTAATTTTTTAATTGTTCAGAAATTAATTGTTAAAACAGAATTATGTTTCAATATGAACATTTTCCCCGATTCGTCATTCCTTTCCTTATAAAAACAGTTGTTCAGAAATTAATTGTTCAAACAGAATTTATTACTTTAAATATTTCAATGGGTGTGGGGGTACAGTTTATTTTTTCATCATTTTTTATTATCATTCTCAAGTAGGAATTAAGGTGACTGTCTATGTTCGGTGTCAATTTAAAAAAAAAAAAATTAAAGGTTTTTTTCATCTTTTATCTTTTATGGTAAAATAGCACTTAAAAATTAAAAAAAGAGACAAAAACTTACCTGTGAATAGCATACTTTTTTATAAATTGGTCAATTTGAAGTAATTTTTAATGAAATTTACCTAAAATACCTATCACTCTGCACAAAATCTTAAAGCCCTCACACATGATATTTTAATTTCCTTCTGACACATGATACATATGACAGTTATCTTCTAAATTACCTACAATCTAAGAGAAAATTATTCTTTCCTCATTTTTTATTATCATTCTCAAGTAGGAATTAAGGTGACTGTCTACGTTCAGTGTCAATTTAAAAAAAAAAATTAAAGGGTTTTTTCACCTTTTATGGGAAAATAGCACTTAAAAATTAAAAACAGAGACAAAAACTTACCTGTAAATAGCATACTTTTTTATAAATTGGTCAATTTGAAGTAATTTTTAATGAAATTTACCTAAAACACCTATCACTCTGCACAAAATCTTAAAGCCCTCACACATGATATTTTAATTTTCAAAGATTAATTCTAGAATTTAATTTTAGCAGCGCGCCAACCCTAGTATGTATCGCTTGGGCAAGTAGTAAACAGTTAAACAGAAAAGAACCAAAATTCGTATTTTTTTAAGAAGAAAAAAAGGCAAGCAACGTTAAGTAATTCTACGTTAATAACCCGCGGTAGTTTCGTTAGAAGAGACTACCTGAAATTATTATTTTTTTATAAATATAGTTTGTTGCGTTTTTGACATTAATTGCATACATTGACCATTGTAGTATTTAATTTGAATATTTTCTTCTACATTATTTTGTCTATAAAAATATCAGTTACGATTAATATATATATATATATATTTTTTTTTTTCTTTTTTGCATACATTGCATGCATTAATTGCATACATTTATCGTTTTATTTACCGTTACTTTGGATAAGAAACGATTCCAAAAAATGGTTGAGAAAAATTTTGTTATTGACGGGGAAAATGTACATCAAACTTTTGTTCCTATAGTAGGGGATGGAGCCTGCTTATTTAGAGCTTTATCTTGAAGCAATTTCATTATTTTTTCATTGTAATTATCCTAAAATGTACTCCGAAGTGAAGCACGGGTATTCAGCTAGTATAGTTAATATTCCGTTTCAAAAATTTAAACATGTTTAGCAGAGTAGTGGAAGAACAATAGCCTTTTAAAAGAATTATAACATTTAGCTTTTACTTAAAACAAATGTTTATTAAAAATCCTTCAAGAAACTTTAAAAGCATACTACAAACGAAACATCAAATACGCGAGAGAGCCGTCAACTTACGGCTAAACCGACTTTATATATACTACAAACAGATTTGCATAAAACTGCTCAGTAACTGCAGCTCAGTTTACCTCACGATTAATCGCCTGAAAATTACACTGCCGTCTGGCGGAGGAAAAGCTGAGCGGTCAAGCGAGAGAATAACCAAGGAGGAAATGCGTATTTCCCTATAAATGGCCCGCCTCTCACGTATGACCAGAAGCTAGACACCCTTTTTGGTTTCTTTAACATTTTCTTAAAGAAGCTTCAAACAGCCTAAAGTTTCTATTATTCTTAAAACAAAAGATTAGCGTAAGGTAAACATGCTGCAGTTTTACAATATAGCAAAAAAAAAACATTGGTATATTATTGACACACTTAAACAAATATACTACTCAAAATGAGGTGTAATTCCCGATTTGTGAAAATACAGTCCATACTTAGTACACCTTTAAGATTAAATATAACATTTCAAAATTCTTCTACTTGAGAAAAAAAATAACATTTAAATAACAAATTTCATATATATATATATAATCTTCCGCTTTCAACTAAATATATACTTATATAAACATAAACACATAAATAATTTCATGTATTTACTTAATTATATGACTTTACTAAACAGATGTTAAAGTCAGCGTGAATTTTCAATCCCCACCACTACCAAAAAACTTCCCATTCAACATGAGAATGTGCATTTATATTTAAACGAAAATTCTATTAGTTTACATTTTCAATCCAATTTTAGGCAAAGGTTTTGTGAAAATATCTGAAAAATTTACTTTGGTGTTTACGTATTTCAATTCGAATAGGTTATCTAAAACTAAGTTTCTGAGGAAATGATATCTTATATCTATATGTTTCGTACGGCTATTCTCAATGAGGGATTTAGGAAAGTTAGTGGCTGCTTGATTGTCGCAATATAAAAAGCTAGAAAATTTTATATCTAATACATTCATTTTTAAAAGTTCATTGAAAATGCGAATTACCCAGACTAACTCTGCAGTCTCAGTTAAAGAAATGTATTCGCTTTCCATTGTGGATAAGCTAACACATTTTTGTTTGAATGTTCGCCAGGTAATTGGTACGTCGTCTATAAATAAAACAAATCCACCAATTGATATGCTGTCATCCCTATTTGCTGCATAGTTAGCATCACTATAGCAATTCACATTATAATTATATATTTTAGACAAATTTAATTTATATGATTTTGTATAATGGAAATATCCTAACAATTTTAACAATGTATTCCAGTGAGTTAAACCAGGATTATTCTGGAATTGTGAAAGAATATTTACAGCATAACATATGTCAGGGCGTGTCCTATTTGCTATAAATGCTATAGAACCAAGGATACTGCGATATGGAAATTTTGACATCATTTTTATTTCTTCATCAGTTCTAGGACATTGGTTTTTGGATAGAACTGCGCCTCCTGCAATGGGCAAGGAGGTTATTGGATAACTAAACTCTTTAAATTTCTCGCATATTCTGTCAATGTAATCTGACTGATGTATGTATAAGTCACTGCCTTTTTCCTCAAATTGTACGCCAAGTAATTTACTCTTCCAGGTCAAGTCTCTTATTAAGTAGACATCACATATTTTATAAAATTTTGAGTTTTAGAAAACAGAATAATGTCGTCGACATACAGAAGTAAAACAACCCTTTTCTGAAAAATATAGACACAGTTTGCCCACTGTAGTTTTTGAAAACCAAGTTCTTTCAAAACTGTGTGTATTTCTAAAAACCACTCACGTCCTGACTGGTGTAAGCCGTATAAAGCCCGGTTTAATTTGCAAACGTAATTAGGTTTACTTTCATCCAAAAATCCCTGGGGTTGGTACATAAAAATGCTTTGAGTTAAAGGGGCATACAAATATGCACATTTAATGTCTAATTGACAATGACACCAATTTAAGTTTGCAAACTAAAATTGAAAAACAGAATCTAATAATTGAAAAATTAACAGCGGGGCTAAATACTTTGTCATAATGAATTCCCCCCTTTTGTCCAAACCCCTGTGCTACTAGTCGCGCCTGAAACCTAGCTATTTTACCTTTTAAATCGTATTTTACGGTGTAAACCCAGCGACATCCAATTATTTTAGCATTTACAGGTTTAGAAACAAGGTCCCATACTTTTCGGTCATGCATGACCTTCATTTCTTCGCTCATAGCATGATGCCATTTCTCAGCTTGGGGAGTTTTCAATGCATCATTGTAACAAGTGGGGATTTTAATTTCTAGTCATGTTTTTGATATATTGCATTCGTCCCGTTTTACCAGCCCTGAATATAAATTTTTCCCACTGAAATTAAAATAGTCTTTTTCATATTCTATATTATGGAATTTACAATAATTTTCTGCATCGTTATCAAACCCTATTCTTACATTTGACCCCTAAATTCTATAGTAAATATCTGTTCGCGAACCGATTTTTTGTGGAACAGCTTGTCTTAACCATTTAATCTGATCAATGGAAATTGGAGTTTTAAGCTCCGTATCTGTGCTCGATTTCTAATCTAATTCGTCAGTTTTAGTGATAATCGTTTTATCAGTTACACCAATATCGGACTCCTCTGATTCGGAATCAGTTTCTAGTTCAGTATTAACTACTACAGTTTTCTGCTGAGGGTCCAGCATAGCTCCACTGTTAACTGGTTCTTCACCAAATGTTACGTTGATAGTTTCCACTATTTTATGCTCAGAAGGAAGCCAAATCCTGTAACCCTTCGTTTTTTGTGCGTAACCTACCATTATGTCTTTCTTGGCACGCATATCAAGTTTACGCCTCAGTTGCCTCGGCACACCTACAAAAGCAGGAGTACCAAAAGCTTTGAGGTGCTTGACTGAAGGCTTACGACCCCCAAACAACTCAAAGGAAGTCTTTGTGAGATTACCATGACAAACCCTATTCCATACATAAGTATGGCAAAATAAGGCTTCAGCCCAAAAACCATTCCCGAGTCCGCTGGCTTTTAACATTACCTTTATTGCATCGACTGCAGTATAGTTATAACGCTCAGCGACCCCGTTTTGTTCTGGGGTGTAGGTGTTTGCCCTTTCGGCTCCAATTCCTTGCTCTCCTAAAAAGTCTTCAAATTCTGAACTACAAAACTCCAATCCATTATACGTTCTAACACTTATAATTTTAGAATTCAAAAAACGCTCTACTCTTTTCTGATAACTAGTGAAACATTTAAAAACATCTCGCTTCTCCTTCAACGGGTATGTTGTGACTTTCCTCGAAAAGTCATCGATTATAGAAATAAAATATCTATAACCACCTATGGCTACATTAGGTAAAGGGCCACATAAGTCCACATGAAGAAGCTCGAGAGGTTTCTTTGAACGAATTTTGCCAATGGGTTTAAATGATTTTCTACGAGTTTTTGCTAACTTACAAGGTTCACAATCTAAACGGCTGTTTTTAAGATTAGGGATACCTCTAACACTTTCATTTTTGCTTGTTTGAACAATTTACTTGCTATTTATATGACAATACATGTTATGCCAAAGGTATTATAATAAATTTACAATTTCTGACTCACTATTATTAATGAATTTCAGACGGACTGTACCGGTTCCTTCAATGTTACAGTTGACACCATCAACAGCTACTGCTATGGATGTTCCCAGCAATGGTTTGTAGTCTAGCAGGAGGTCTTTATTTCCGCAGAAATGCGAACTGGTAGCTGTATCCAGAATCCAGGCGGTGTTTGCATTCCCCTCTCCAGCGTTGGCCTCGGTTATGTAGCTCGTTTCCGGATCTGGAGTTCTTTAGGCTTGGATTTTAATCGACAGTTTTTACTTGCATGTCCAGTTTTGCCACATTTGATGCATTTGACAGTTCTTTTTATGTTTTTGAAGATTTTAGGTATAATGTCCTTTTTACTTGAAGATTGTAGGGCAATAGTTTCTTGATCTTTTCTGGTCTGCTGGAGTCTGGATTCTTCTGCTAAAAGTTCTTTTAAAATCTTGTCAACCTTAAAATCGCCGTCCTTCCATCTATAAATGCTTTGGACGATAACGTTAAATTCCTGTGGTAAAAATCGGATAAGTTGAAATGATTGATACCATGGCGAAATAGGCTTTCCAGTATCTTCTAACTGTTCAGCTATATCTTTAAGCCAGGCAGCAAAAAGTCCAACATCCTCATTTTCATTAATTCTGCAGCTAAAAAATTCGTCTGTCAAACCTATAGCTCTAGCCCGGGAATCCGGGCGGAAATGCTCTTTAATTCTATTCCAGGCTTTCAGTGGGTCCTCTATATCCGATATAAGGCACCTGTACTCCTTTTCTAAGTTCAGGTAAATCAGACTGTAAGCTCTTTCAGTTCGGTTAATGAAGTCTCTTTGCTGCTTGGTCGGAATTGCTTCACCTTCTTTAGGAACGACGGTGTCAGCTGGTTTCGTCTCCTTTCCTGCAACTATCCGCCAGCAATTTCTTTCCATTAACACGACTTTCATATCACGTGACCATGTAGAATATATCACGTGACCATGTAGAATATAAAAATTTTGAAATGTAGGTGAATCTTACAACGTGCTCACAAGCTTGACTTAAAAGCTGATAAGGGCTAAGGGTTAGGACACCTGGGGCCATAACCATATAATATTCCGTTTCAAAAATTCAAACATGTTTAGCAGAGTGGTGGAAGAACAATAGCCCTTTAAAATAATTATAACATTCAGCTTTTACTTAAAACAAATGTTTATTAAAAATCCTTCAAGAAACTTTAAACATAAAAGCATACTACAAACGAAACATCAAGTACGCGAGAGAGCCGTCAACTTACGGCCAAACCGACTTTATATATACTACAAACAGATTTGCATAAAACTGCTCAGTAACTGCAGCTCAGTTTACCTCACGATTAATCGGCCGAAAATTACACTGCCGTCTGGCGAGGGAAAAGCTGAGCGGTCAAGCGAGAGAATAACCAAGAAGGAAATGCGTATTTCCCTATCAATAGTTATATGGATCATGAAGTTTGACAAAATTTCATATTTGGGATTATTGAATCCATCCTTGATACCAAACTTCTGGGATGGATTTGTAAGAGGTAGATATATCACGATTTTATCGAAAAGATCTCCACTTGAATCATTTCACATTCAAACACATACTAATGTCATTGTAAGCTCGATTTTTTTATATTAAACTGTCTTATTGTAATTTAAATAGGCTTATAATGGGCAATATATATATATATATATATATATATATATATATATATATATATATATATATATATATATATATATATATATATATATATATATTGCCATATTTTTACCCCGATTTCGAAATATTTTTAAAAAACGAAAACCAACAAAAACTACAAACCCATACAGTCATTGAATAACCCAGATTTGGGTTTAAAAACCCAGGTATGGGAATCCTGACAACAGCACTTTAGTGTTAATAAAATGATGTCACCTGAAACCCAAATTCTATTTTATTATACCACAGATAAAATGAATTTTATGCACTGAAGTGCCAAAAAACTGGAATACATGTCTAACACGTCATTGGGCATCGGCTATTAAAGCCGATATTATGCAGTGAGCGTTTTGCGGTCCTAACGTTGATGTTAATAGAGGTCCCGTCATTGAAATGCGATGTTATTTGCGCCAATGTTGCATTCCTTTCGCTTGACAGAATTGTCGGTAGATGACGCCGGTCACGATCATTCAGAGTCTTACGACGGCCACTCTATTGCAGTAAGTTCGATGTTTTACAGGAATTCTTCTATTCGAGGTACATCCTTGAAATGGTCGAAGTTGAAAATGCTGCGATGATAATTAATAGTTTTATAAATAATTAACGTTTATTTTAATCTCGGGTCTTTAAGTAATTAAGTTTAAGTAAGATAATGATTTGTATAAATAAATTATTAAGCCTCTACTAAATTTACTTGGTGGTTAAACTTGTGATGATCAAATATTCATTTATTTGATTAATGTCATCGCATTTGGAGAATCGTGCGCAAGTTTCTCGAAATGTTTTGGCATTATGAAGAATTAAATTGAGGGAGATCATCACATGTTTTACTTCATTGTTCAAATTTTTATAATTTAATGAATCTTATTTATAAACCTTGTAAGTGGCTGGGGTGAAGTTATTCTTTGTTGGCTGGTGAATTTTACTTCAAAGCTTGAAGAAATTTAGATAAATAGTAAAAGTTTTTTTGATATATTCCTTGATTTTCTTTCTTTCCAAAAAACTGAATCTGTGCTTGGTAACTAGCTCTTATAGTTACCCTGTGCTGGCTGTCCGTAATCCGATACATCCGCTTCGCGCTTTTTTTGAGAGAGGGAGAATCTCAGCAGAAGGGACTCTCAGCAGACAGGAGAATGGAATATGCGCAAGAATACATCATCAGGTGGATGACGAGGGCAACCTGAATTAAATTTAATCAACAAGAACGAGATGAGGGGTGAAAAATAAATTGTACGATGACTAGCAGACTTGAAGAGTGCAACCTGCAGCCTTTCCCCTCAGTTTTACCATCTGCAATTCACGGCGCGCCGATGGACTACTTGGTTGGAAGCTGGACTATGCGAAATATACAAGGAATGGGGCGGTGACTCGGGAAGCGCGGGGAAATTTGAAAAGATATATCTGGACTGGAGTGAGGGGGTGTTAGACCCAAGCTTGGGCCGTCCGGCTCCCGGCCTCGGCGCGATGCAAGTTGCCCGATCCCGGAGAACGGTGACCTGGCCTTGGGTGATATTTTTCTTTTCCTTTCTTTTCTGTTCTTTAATTCCTACCTTTAATTTTTTTTTTGGAACGCTGCATCAGGGTCCTTAAGACTCATTTTATTTTTAATTTTTTAATATAAACAATTAGAAATAGAGTATTTAAGATTTGATTCACCAGCCACTTCACTTTGATTCATTGATTTTTTTTGTTAATTATTGGTGTTGTAATGAGTTTAGATTTGGTTTTACCACAAATGTATTTTAAGTAATTGAATTTTGGTTTGTCAGAATAATACTGAGAAGAACTTGAGTATATAAAGATGATTGTTATAATGTTTATCGGAATTGTAATTTTAATTGATTGAATTTGGTTTGTCGGAATAATACAGAGAAAAACTTGAGATTATGAGGATTGTTATAATGTTAGTAAAATTGTCAATAAATTTGTTATTATTAGTCTGTAAAGTTGTGTCATGTCGGTCTTTGATTTTGAGTTTATTTTTGGATATTCAGCTTTAGGTTCTTTTATTTCAGCAGATTTGATTTCCTTAAGTTTTCTTTAGGAGAAGTCATTTTATTTTCAGGTGTGCTCCATTGATAGAGAAGTAATTTTATTAGATTTAATTTCATTTTTCTTTTTGGCTCATTAATCACCACAGTGCTGCAACAGTAAGTCGAACCAGTTTTAAATATTAATTTCTTTTGGGTTATTGCTATACACAACGCATATCTTTAAATGTACTAACCACTATGGCTAATGATAGAATTTAAATTCAATTGAAACCTGGTATTAACTGTTAATTGTAATAAATAAATGTAAGGATTATCCTAACTTTAACTTTAATTATTAAATTAATTTTAATTTACCCCATACACAAATGCTACGTAACAAAAATCTAAATTTTGCCTGCATCTCCGACCCGTCGCACGAGCACCAACTATCATACCTCACTGAAATTCAATTAAATTATGATCGCCTGCCCTGCCCAGACTTCAGTTTTTTAAGCCTCCAGAAATGCCTGTCGCTCTATATAAGCTGCTTGGGGACGAAAGCGTTTACGAGGAAGTGAGTATTGCTACAAGTTCCGAAAGTGATCGTTTATCCCAGATATTCTGGCACTTCCGTATACGTGTGGGATCAAGAACGTGTATCTGGCTGTAGGGTCGAGCAGCGCCACCTATAGACCATAGGCGTCAGAGACAGAGTCGGAAGGATGCTGCATTCAGCGAACAGTTGATTGTGAGTGGGAATTAGCGCGAGTTCGAATGAAATAAAAAGGAGACGAGAAGTATAAATTAAGTTTGGTTCAGATTACCAATGTAGATTTCGTCAAAGACGGTCTATATGTTTCCTTTCAATTCTAAAATGTAAATAAACTTTAATTATATTTATGATGGTTGTTGGTTGCTTTACGATTGAGACTGAAAAACAGCGATCCCCACGTCCTACATATATTTATAATTTTATTTCAGAATTAGGGTAGCTTTTGCTCTATCATATAAAGTGCAAGAGAGTGGCTAGGAAAGCATATATATATATATATATATATATATATATATATATATATATATATATATATATATATATATATGGGTTCCTGAGCCTACATCGGTCTGTGATACCTGCATATTTCACCAGTAGAGGACACTGTTATTCGTTTGCGCCGCTTCAGCTCACTAAAGATGAGATCTGGCAACCCCAGTCAGACGTTGGACGGCGATAAGCTGTGACGCGCTTGTCTGTTAGTAGTAGACGACTGCTCCTTGATTAGTCTATAATGTTATTAATTAACGACGTTTTTTTGTAAATATCTTTTGTAAATAATAAGTTTTCATTAAATGTTAGTGTAGTTATAATAGTATTTGTTTTTAATCACCGCACGGTTATCCTGACCCACACACACACACACACACATATATATATATATGTTCTAATAATCACAATGGAGAATAATTTAACACACGGGAATTAATGTATATGAACTTATTCGAGATGCAGTCGGGCGAGGGTGTTGATCACACACATGCAGTTGCTCGTTGGGTGATGAGAGAAACAAACATGGAGTCAGAGAAGAGGAACACAGATTACAGATGATATCGATGATATCACCTTTATTCCATCAGTAAGCATTACGAAGACATTAGCTGCAGTGGCCACATGACTAGCCCTGACGATGCGCGGAGAGCTGATTACATTACAAAGTTAAGACAGGAGCGGACAGCAGGTCCGACAGCAACGAGAGTTAGGAACGAAGAGAGAGAAGTCTTCCGTTCAGGCAAATATTAAATGTGTGTTTTGCGATATTGATGCCAGAGGGCCTAAACTACTTAATTTTTAATTGGACAAATTTAGTCTCGTGGAGTTCACGTGTCCACTTCGGTTTTCCTGGGGATTACTTTATTGCTAGATCCCGCGCTTGTTAGAACCGCGAACTATTGACCTGGGCGCATGATAAGCGGCCATAAAGTTCTTGTAAAGTGTGGTTTCCACGTTATAGAAAGCATAAATCCAGAGTGGTTCGAGGGCTCTTCAAGAATTTTGACATTACACTGACATTCGGAATCTCATAAACTTACTACACTCATATCTGGGGCTGTTATTGAGTTCAGATATTTCACATGCCTGCTTAATGATCTGCAGGGCTAGTATAAATTATAACTTACTTTACTTTTAGGTTGCATTGGAAAAGGGGTCGTGCTTTATTAACAAGATAATTTATAATACGCGGTAAATGTAAATTTAGAGAAGGACGCGATTTCTTGTTACATATATATATATATATATATATATATATATATATATATATATATATATATATATATATATATATATATATATATAAGCATATTCGTCACTGAAGATATTGCATCGAAGACATCGAACAATAACAACGTTACTGCCGCGTCGTTGCGACTTAACCGCACAACATCGCCTTACGTCTTTCTTGAGCGCTCTTTTAAAACAGTAACGGTTCAAGATGAAAATCCTATGCACCGTCTGATGCCTCCATCTGGTAGTCGTGGTCCGATAGACCTTTGCACACACACACACACATATGTATATATATATATATATATATATATATATATATATATATATATATATATATATATATATATGTGTGTGTGTGTGTGACAGTTCGCCGTTCGAAGAACAATTACAAAATAATAATACTTAAAGTATATTAACATTTAATTAATTTATATACAGAAATATTTACAAAGGCTTAGTGCCTTGAAGTTACAACGGCCGAACATATCCCAGCTGGTTAAGTGCATGAACGCACTACGAAGTTTATCTCGGAACTGCATCGGTAGCGATGCACAAAAGTTCGGATTTCAAATGTTCCTAGCGCCCCTTTCTCATTGGCCAGGTGAGTCGCAGCGCCATCTCACAGCATCCTTGCTGCTCCGTCCATGGCGTATATCCTCGATTAACTACATTATATATATATATATATATATATATATATATGTGTGTGTGTGTGTGTGTGTGTGTGTGTGTGTGTGTGCTTGCATGTATAATTAAGTCAATGCATAATTGAAATTTATACACTGCTGGCCACTGTAAATGCAACACCCTGAAGGAAACATGCAAATAACATGAAATTTACAACATGCATTAGCGGAGGTAAGATATGCAAATGATTAGAATTTCAGCGCAGACGCACATCACGCGCGCCTGTGGCGCCACTTCAAAGCGCTATTTAAGGCTTGGATATTTCGACGATTTCAAGTTCGGCAATTGTGTTTTTCTTGTGGTTTTTTCAAAAAAACGATCAATTATGCCTCATCGAAAACAGCGATCATCTTTTGATCAAGTATCCGAGTTCGACAGAGGAAGGATAGTCGCCTACCGAGATTATGGATTATCTTTCAGGGAAATCGGTAGTCATGTTGGACGAAACCAAACAACTGTAATGCGGATATGTGATCGTTGGATGCAGGAGGGTACGACGAACCGGCGTGTTCGATCGCATCCACCTCAGCGCACCACTTCAAGTGATGACAGGCAAATTGTGCGCATGGCAGTGACGGATCCCTCAGTCACATCACGAACCATAGCACAGCACATGCAGTCTGTAACGCATCATCCAGTGTCTGCGCGTACCATTCGACGCCGTTTACAGCAGAGTGGTCTGTCCGCAAGACGTCCATTGCTTTGTCTACCCTTGACGCAGAACCACAGACGTCTCCGCCGCCAATGGTGCGATGACAGAAGGATGTGGACGGCAGAATGGAATGAAATTGTCTTTACTGACGAGTCACGCTTCTCTCTGCAACACCACGATGGTCGCATTCGAGTCTGGAGACACCGTGAAGAGAGGATGCTGAACAGCTGCGTTATGCACCGCCACACTGGTCCTGCACCGGGTATTATGGTATGGGGCGGTATTGGATATCACTCTCGCACACCTCTAGTACGCATTGCCGGTACTTTAAACAGCCAGCGCTACATCTCCGAGGTGTTGGAGCCAGTTGTCCTTCCTTACCTTCAGGGCTTGCCCACAGCCATATTTCAACAGGATAATGTGCGACCACACGTGGCACGCATTGTCCAACGGTTCTTCATCAATCGCCAGATTGAATTGCTTCCCTGGCCGCCTCGCTCTCCGGATCTTTCGCCGATAGAAAACATGTGGTCCATGGTTGCTCTACGTTTGACCCAGATTCCATCCACAGCTGCAACAGCAGATCAACTTTGACAACGTGTGGAAGCTGCTTGGTCTGCTGTACCCCAAGAAATCATCCAAAGTGTCTTTGAATCAATGCCGAGGCGTGTGGCAGCGGTGATCTCCAACAATGGCGGCTACTCTGGCTACTGATTTTGGCAGGAACCACACTTCACAGAAGTCTATAAATTTAATCATTTGATACTTGCTCAACATGTTATCTACAAAATAAATTTTGTTGTGATATCTCTTGTCTTTCTTGGTGTTGCAATTTGGGTGGCCAGCAGTGTACATCAATGTTTATAGACGAAATGAGAGAAATTTGTCGGAAAATCCCCAGTGACCATATTTAAATCGGAATAGTTCAAGAGCGTTTGTTTATAACAACCTTATGGGTATTTTATCATTTCATTCATTTCGCTCAATGTTTCCCCTTCCCTCCCGGCTTCTTAATATTTCAACTTTTTAAAATTTTACACGGGGAAACTTTTTATAAATACAAAACTTTAAAATTAAAATTTTTATTTCTCTTTATCGAGATTTTATTTTATCTTAATTCTTAAATATCATAACATAGAATCATTGATTGTATTATCAGCGGAGATTGTACAGCCAAACTTAAGAACACCTGAAGTAAAATAAGAAAAGTAATCGTAATGGTAAAAACGAGGTTCGCTCTCTCTCTCACAGAAAAGAAGTTATTAGCAAACTGTCGAAAATCAATTAGGATCTGTCATTCTCGCATACGTACCCTGTCTCTCGAGTTATTTTTGCGCTCGCATGACATTCCGTTCTTATGGATTTTCTCTTTCGTCTATTTCTGTAGAGATTTCTTCCTTTTTTGGCGTACCCTTTCAACTGGTGGAAGATTTAAACTCTGAGAGGTGATATGATTTCTCTGTTATTGTCAAGCAGATAATACTTCATATAATATGAAAGAAATAACAACAAATTTATGGATATTCGTCATTAAATTATACCATGGGTTTAGCAGACTTGGGTCGACTCTTACTGGAGTTGTTAGAACTCAGGGCTAGAAACACCCGTTTGGTCGGAAAATTCTCAACGTTCTCATTAAGTAGATCATTAGGTCATATGAAAAATATATTATAAATTATCAAAAGATCTAACCTCTAGGATAACTAGACTAAGCATCGCATACCGAAAAGATGTCCAAATTTAAAGCTACAATTCTCACTCCCAGGTGCAGATGAGTAATAGCCGTTATACGTATATTAGCTTTTGAATAATTTATTAAACGAAGAGAAGAAAAAAATCTGTAAGTTAAAAATTTAAGCATACACTATATTGCCGTTAAATTAATAGATCACCTATTTGCAAATAGAAGCAAAATCGCATGTGCAAGGGAAAATTAGGTAGTATATATTAACGTGATTGCTTAGCAAAACTTAAAACTTCAATGAAATATCCTATGGTGCGCAACGCCTAACTTCCGGGTTTTTGAAGAGCTAAGGTCGCGAGATGCTACTTAAGTAAAGTCTTTACATGCAATTGCTGGTCTTCTGAGCATCCCGGCATCAATTGTGGTAGACGTTATTCAAAGATGGAAAGCTGGCGGCACTACGGGAGCGAAACCCTGACCTGAGAGGTCGCACAAATTGCACTCTAGATGCAAGAGATGCTGAGTGAGAACTCTAAAGAAGAATCGCTCCTCCACTGCATTAGTTTTAGTTTAAGAGTTGCTCCAAGTCACATGAACTGATATCAGTACATGTACAATTTGTCCGAAGCTCCATAATATCGGAGATCATGGCAGATCGGCTGAGTACAAGCCCCACATTACTCGACCTAGTACCAGAAAGAGACTGCAGTTGTGTTCAGGATGTCATTCTTGGATACCAGACGAGTGGGAAAAAGTTATTTCGGTTGATGAATTACGCTTCATATTTTTCGAGTAGATGAACGTGGCTGGGTAAGGTGTTTGCCCAAGGGAATCTTTCTCTGCATTTCCCAACTGTTAAATTTCGGAGAAGCGACTTTGATAGTTTATAATTGATTGTTGCAGGCTTGATTGCTTTGCCTTCATCTATGAACTCTGGGAGGAACATACACATTTTAGATGACTGGGCTCTTCCTACAATGTAGCAGTGCTTCAGAACGCACTCATGTTTCAGCATGACTTAGCGCTTTTCGCTCGAAGAATACAGTTAGAGCATAGGATATTCACACAGCGAATACCTATGTGAATATCCCATGCCCTAACTATATCGATCTACGTGTCCGATCACTATTGGCAATATAATGTTTATTAATCCGGATAAGTGGTAAAAATTTAAAAATTGCATCGCATCTCTTATGTTTCGTGTTGGAAACATTGTAAACTAATTGTCATTTAATTTTCTCGTTCATTAAAAATTGCGCACACTTTTAGCCCAAAATAAGTTATGTTCGAGTTTGCCCCAATTATTCGATTGTAGTGTTTCTATTAATATTTGCAGCTCAGGATATGTACATCTAAAAATGGAAAACACGTTTCGCCCATATGCCACTGGTTTTAGGGTGAGAATAGCAACGGTTCAGATTTCTCCACTATTTTTGTCTCTTTAAAATTATAATTAATATATATATATATATATATTTAAATATATATATATATATATTATATATATATATATATATATATATATATATATATATATATATATAAATATATAATATATATTTAAATATATATATATATATATATATATATATATATATATATATATATATATATATATATATATATATATAAATATATAATATATATTTAAATATATATATATATATATATATATATATTTATATATATATATATATATATATATATATATATATATATATATATATATATATATATATATATATATATATATATATATATAAAATTTTTTTTTTATGAATAAACCCAGAATAAGTCGAGTTATCTTAGTCAAACTGTCTTGGTCTCCTTTGATATTCGTTTAAAAGGTAGTGAGACACTGAAATCCATTTTTTTCCATACAGTTTCCATTTGGAACATTTATAAAAAGTAACTCTTTATCACAGATGCTGTTAGTTTTTTCATGTCCACCATTACCTGATAAACGTTTTAAGTTTTATAGCTGATAATATTAAAATATCAATACTTTATTGATATACATTACACCAGAGAGATTCATTTCATTATTTTCCGAATAACATTTGTGTTTGACCCTGACTTTATGTCAGTGACGTCACGTGTGACGCCCTGTATTATTGTAATTCGGTATGCTTCAAGCTGTCGTTGGATCGTGTAAATTCTACAAAATCGTGTGTATGGACCCAACAAACACAAAGTCATCGGGCCGGGGTCGGAAGGTTCCGGCCAGCCGATTTCACCACTGCCGGGCCGGCGCATTAGGTCAGTATCGTTTCCGTCACGGCTGTGTCCTCTCGCCCGCGACTACCCCGTCGACTTCTGGGCCGCTTCCGGTAGGAATCGAGCCATCGTTCATCCGACTGCGAACCGTTAGGCAGCCGCGATTAAGCCATCGATGCGGACAGATAGCCGGAGCGTAACCGGAGGTTGACGGGCCGGTTACGGGAGCAATAATTGGTGTCGACATACCGTCATCTACCCATCTCGTAAACAGCAATGTGCCGTAGGTCCGGGTATCATGCCAGCATTCTACCAGAATCGGACCGCCGGCAGTTTTTCAAAGTTTTTCGTAGGACCCTTTCGTTTATATGCTTATTTATTTCATTGACGATTAACCTCTGATATCAACCCTTTCACTTTTTTTATTATTATTTTTTTGCCTTCATATTTCTAGTATTCAGTTTTGCCTTATGTATTTTAGGTATTGCCAAATACTGATCTTTGTTATTACCTAAAAATTTGCATATGAATCATTAGTTTACTTGTTAGAACAAAACCTCATTTCGTATTAAGATACATTTACCCAAATTTGAAATTTAAGATAACATTAATACCAACCATTAAAGCTAAATCATCTTTCCATTCGATCTAAGGTTCCAGTTTGTTTTTTTTAATTTAGAATGAGATTATAGTATGTAAAACAGTACTACTTTAATAATTAACCCAAAAAATTTGTACTTCCCCAGTATAAAATTTATTAACATAATTTGATATATTTATCTTTCAAACCTGAGTAATGTGTAGTGTGTATGATGAAACCCATCTTTGTGAGCTTGTGAAAACTTGCTCAGAATTTATTTAAATTATTTTTGGTGTAGAGTTAATAAATGCAGACACACATGTTTTTAAATACAGAAAAGAGCTGGTTTAAAGTAAAAATAGTTTATTTAGAAAGTACATAGCACATTTACACAATTTTTTTCTATATTTTCTACAAAACAGGATCCTTTTGCTGTACCTCTGGCTCCATCTTTACAGCATCTAGGGAAAAAAAAAGAAAGAGAAAATCAGTTCATAAATTTATGTGAAAGGAAAATGACTCCCATCCCCAGATATAATTTATGAATCAAAAGAATTTATTTAAATTATTTTTTGATGTAGAGTTAGTAAATGCTCTGCAGATAAGAAAATTATTTTTTGCATAGTTTTGTACATTAAAGGGTAATTTATTGTTGTAAAAATAGTTGATTGTTGAAAGTAGTTGAAAAAATTCATTGTTGATAAAGTAGAATTAAATAAATCCAATTAGGAAATATAAATTCTGAGACAGGGGTTTAAAAAAACTTGATATAAAACAGCACCCAACACATGAGTGCAGTTTTAAATCTGTTGTCATTTTATTGATAACTACTTCCGAGAAGTAAATTCCTACCACATTTTTTTTTGTAAAACCAATTACATACTGTGAAAACTACATCATGTAAAAAATATTTACTTGATTAAATAAATATACTAATAGAAAATAGTTATAAAATATTTGTAAAGAGTATTCCCCTTTTCACTAAATTTCTCTCTGTACAGTAGAAAATCCAACCATGTCGATTAATTTGTTATTATATATATAAATAAAATAGGGTAGATTGCCTTGATAAGAGTACAATAATCAGTTTTTAATGTTGAGCATAATTTCAGCTCAACATTGAAAGCTGAATCAGAGACTTGTCTAGAATGACACCAAAATTTCCTCTTCACTATTGACAATAATGCTGTTGAAAGTAGAGAAACACAAGAATAAAGATTGAATGCTAAGTAAAACATTAGCATACAAAATCTTAAAACTTCTAAATTTGATTACAACATGCCATACAGAGCATTAATACAGATGCTGGGTCAGATTTAGAAATTAAAGATTTTATATAGTATTCAATCTTCATTCTTGTGTTTCTTTACTTTCAATGTGAGAGTGATTCTCGATAGTGAAGAGAAAATTTTGTTGTCATTCTAAACAAGTCTCTCAGTCAGCTTTCAATTATTGTACTCTATCAAGGCATTCTAATCTATTTTATTTATATCTGTAATAACTAATCATTTAATTGACAGGATTGAATGTCGTACTGTACTCAGAAATTTAGTGAAAAGAGTGAATACTCTTTAACTAATCTATTACTATAATAATGAATAAAGTAAACATTTATTATATGATGTAGCTTTCACAGTAATTGGTTTTACAAAAATTGTGGTTGAAAGTAATTTGGGATACTAAATTCTGCATAGTATTTTAATAGAGCATATCTTTTGTTACTAAATTGTCAAATTATGGTGGAGATCTGTGTATAAAGTATTTTTTATTTGCGAGCAGCTGTTATTAGGGATAACCACAGTAAAAAAATATTCAAAATATACTATTTAGATTCAGTAATTACTAAACAATTGTTATGATATATTGTTTGATTAGTCTAGGTTAATTTGAAAAATGAGGTGGGTAATATTGACTAGCTGTCAATGTTGAGTGAAATGGCATAGATTATATTATAAAGCGTGAAAAAACACTTAGACTTTTTGAACCAAGCTTCTAACCCAAATTTAAGTTTTTTAAAAATATTTTGCTAATGAGAGTATTTTCACAGATCTTAACAATGGAATAGAAAACCTGTATAGTCAACAAATTCATGGATAAACGATTCAGTTCTAAAAGCAAAAATCCTGGTTTCTGTATACTGTTGTAACATGATTATTATAAAAGTATACAGAAACCAGGCCTTTTGCTTTTAGGGCTGCATCTTTATCCATGACTTAGTTGACCATACAGGTGTTATGTTCGATTCTTTAGATCCATGAAAATATTTTCAATTTTAAAAGTTTTATTAAATTTTTTTTAAATTTCTGGTTAGAAGTTCGGTTTGAAAAGTTAAAAGTATTTTATTGCACTTTGTAAAATAATCTATGCCACTGCACTCAACTAGAGAATAAAATTAAGTTTTAGCAGTAAATTTACTTTTTTAGCAGTAAATTTACTATTTTTTAAAAAGTAACATTACATTAACCAAAAGGTATTAAATACATGACTTTTTTAAATACCTCATTGAATCTTGTGTATTACCAGCAGCAATATTAGACACTGTCCAACAGACTTTCTGAAATGAATAAAAATAAATATATAATAACACAAGGCAAGCTGTTAAATTATAATCAGAAAAATTTCTCCTCACATGAATTTTCAAATCAGATTGAGTGAAAATTACTCATAATGGAATATGCACTGAGCATATAATTTAATACCAAAAATTGCCTGGTGATTAAAAGTTGAGAAGTAATCAGACTTTCAATGTGCTGAATATGTTTAGCACAATATTTAAATAAGACTTTAATATACATGAACTAGATTACTACCTCACAAAACTTCCAAGAAACAATTTCAACTTTCCATAAAACTCCAACTGATGTTTAGAATCAGTTGAGTTATTTTTCAGGCACAACTTTATCAACATATTTAATTATGAAACTTTGAGAAAGTAAAGACAATTTACAATGCATTTCCCCCCATTTTTTTAAACAGCTAAACAAGATGCTCAGTGGAATTTTAAAAAATTTAGTACAATCAAATATTTGACAAGGCAATAAAAGAAATTCTAAGCATAATGCAACAATTTAAAGAACAACATAAAACAGATGCTGTCTATGATTTTTTTCATTAACCCAAAGCTCATGCTTAACTTGAAGAGTTCAGAATCAATGGGGAGAAAAAAAAGTACTAATCAGAATTTTTGAAAAAATTCCAGTTGACATACCATATACGAGATGAGGTACTAGTTCCCAGACATACACTTAACTAAAGTTTAGATTTAATGAGTTTCTAACTCTTAATTTTAGGATAGTAAAACATAGTTATGTCTTAACTGGCTAATGTGTGCATGTGCACGTAAGAAAGCACATAATAGATATATTTAGGATAAAATATTAAAGATATTTTTTTACTGCCTTCATCTCTAATAACACAGATAAAAGTGATTTCAAACACGATACAAATTATAAAATTAAGGGGCTAGGGTTTGAAGTCTAAGCTTCGATTCATTTTCGAAAACCTGTGTCAACGAGATGTTGTATTGTGACCCAGACAATTGGCGAAACTTTCCAAACCTATTTTCAATAATGTCGGTTTGAATTTTTCCTGTTAAGAAATATGCCATCCCCAATTCATTGCAACAATATGTTCACATTTCAAGTACAGCATGTGTAGTGTGAGAAAGTGTGGTATATGTTTTAGTTAAAAAGCCAGAAGTATATTTAAGAGAATTCCAAGTATCAAGCCAAACTAAGAATTTTTGTAGGTACATAACCTTTTCATTGGATGAATTAGATGACAAAGACTCACAATACACATCTCGTTTATGACCCCCTTTTAACTTACTTTACACATTCATTATCTTCCACCATTTAATAATGATTGCAATATATTCAGATGTTTCTAAACAAAAAGGTTCATCAGTATGTGTAGAAAGCACTTTCAACCCTTCAACAAAATAGTCATTGAAAATTTTAAGGCATAGTTTTACATTTTGTCTCTCCATAGAAGATGGAGTTTTTAAAAGTTAATCCAAACACATATTATGTTTAAATATGTGTTTGGATATAATTATCCAAACACATTATGATAACACTATCTGTCCATCCTCTAAAGAATGGATACTTTTAATGGTTCTAAAAGAGGCAGTTTTAGTTAAGTTATGATCATTAAAATCAATAAAATGCATACACTGACCATAATTCTTCTGATTCAGCCAATTATTTCTGACACACTTCAGAATGTGTACAGGATCAAAAATATAAAATAATGGTCTATTAGGATTGAAGGATGATTATATAATATACTTAAACAAGGGGGGTAGCAAAATAGGATATTGTTTAATAATAAAGTCAGTTGTTCAGTCAAGAAGTCAATTATTGTATTTTGATGATGAGAAATTTTATGTCTTAGAACATCAAGCAATTCAATTACCACATTTAATACATTTTCACCATCACTCATTACTGTTTTCATTTAATCCAAATTCTTTATATAAGTATTAAGACTTAAAATGGAATAAACATGTTTAACAGAGAGAAAAATTTATGGCATGCATAAAATTAAATTTTACCAAAATTTAAAATTACTTAGCCCATTAATTAATGATCTAATACATCCAAAAGCAATTTCCTTTTTACTACTTCTGTAATGAATTATCAACGAACCTCTAACAACTTATCAGGAAATTCTAAAAATATTTTTAAAATTTTAATGTTAACCATTAAGAATAAATAAAGCTTGGCACTTCACATTTTCATAATATAAATATCATTTTTCTGTTATTATAAAAGACTCTGTAAACCAGGCGTTTTGCTTTTTGGAACTGTATCTTGTATCCGTGAATTCATTGATTATACAGGAGTTCTATTCCATTATTAAGAAAGGGTTATTTCATTCACTTATCAAACACACATTTTGATATAATAAACCACAACTCACAATGAATGTCTTATCTACAGTTTTATAAACAAACTTTGTCCATGAACAGATTTTATATTTTCTAAATAAACCTTGGCATTTTATACTTTTATAATATAAATCTCTTTTTTTGGCAAGAGTTAAAGACTTTCAAGTTTTTTCACAAGAGTTAACATGACCAGGGAGTCATGTTAACTGAAATCCCTGGATTGCACTTTCTCACTCATCTAAAACCTTAACAACAAGCTTCACAGTTAAAAAAGAATAAATAAAGAAAATCAATATTCTATCCACAAATTATTGAGACCAAAGTTTATGAGAAAGTTCAGATTAGCGTCTAAGTTAAAAAAACTAATTTGAAATTTTTAGTTGTTTAATAAATATTTTTATAGTTTTTTCATAGAAAAATTTAATTAGTTAAAAATAAATCTAAAAAAATATTAAAAACAGTGATTTTGGCCACAAGTCCACTGCTGAAAATAAAAGTATAGCTCGAGAATAAAAAAAGGTAGGCTCAGTGACGTTAAACAAAAACCTTACATGAGTTATGAGATCCAAGTGGTATTTGTCTTTCAAGCCCGAAGTTAGATTCCAGTTTCAAAATTCTGTAAAGAAACCAATATTTTCTTATAATGCCATAATAAAAATTTAATGTTTTATCAAACCAAGAAGTATTGAAAAGTAGAGTTCTTTATAAACTTGCTTATCACTAATATAAAAAGGGGAAAAGAAACTAATTTTACCCTTTATATATATATATTAAGCCAATAAGTTCACATTTATTTTGCACAGCATGACAACAAAATAATTTCCAAAAGACCTTTAGAGATGAACAGCTTATAGATAGTTATTGAGAACATTCTCAGATTTATAAAAACTCTTATCGTACAATATCTATTACAATAAAGCAATTTTTTGTATGTACACATTCTGATAATCTACAAATCTATATACTTATAAATATATAATTTAAAAACATGGAATGCAAATTAATAAGTTAAGAAACAATTTATGTATCTAAATAGTCTATTTTGGAATAATTTTCACTGCCATCATCTCTAATAACACTGATAAAAGTGATTTCAAACACGATACAAATTAGAAAATTAAATGCACGTGGCATCTATATTGACACAAATTTAAAACTCTAAACTTCTCATTACTCCAGAGGTTCTTTGAATGAATTCAGGAATACAATGGAGTTCACATACATACAAAAATTAATAATTCTTGAAAATATATATACACTCAATTGCAAGAATATATACACTCAGTTGCAAAAAGTATGCACCATTATGTTATTCCTAAAGAGTGAAATTGTTTTATTTTATATCTTCAGAGAGAGTAGAAATATAATCTAAATATCAAAGCCAGTTCAAAATATTGATTAATAGCAATTGAAATTCAAAATGTTCCTTAAATAAGCTTTTTATTTAATGAGATATTCAAAATAAAAAATGCTCCAATATTTGCTATTGTTTCAATATTTACTTGACATGTGGATACTGATTAAACAATATTTTGATCTGGTTTTGAAATTTTGAATATATCTTTGCTCTCGATAGACATAAAGAAATTTCACCCAGTAGGAATAACATATAAATATATAGCAATTGAGTGTACACATAGAACATTATAAATAGAATTTTAAAAAAATTATATTTTAAGGCTATTAAGATTATACATGAAAAATACCTATTAGTGTTTAGCATTTAAATTAAAATATATAATTATACTAAATACATTCTTTTAAATTATGAACACAAAAATTTTAAGAATATTTGTTCTTTATTTCTTTATAATGTATAAAATGCAGTGTATTTTATAAAGTTTACTCAAAACACAATTTGATAAGGAATTCAATAGATCCTTTTGTATGATTTACAAGTTCATTTTTAGAATCTTTTATAATGTGGAACGTTTTTGAATCCATCTTTTAACATTTAGACATGGATAATTTGTTGCCTATTGATACCTGGCAATAAGAACATTGTAAAATATATTTAATAGGAAAATGGACAATTTTTCCACCATTGAATACTATGCATGAATTTACTATGGAGGAATCATGTGTAACTGATTTATCAATCCAGTAGTAAAAAAATGTTTAATTTGGATTAACATATTAAAAAAAATTTCATTATAATTTTCTTTCAAATTTCTTTAAAGAAATAAAATGGAAAATATTATACTGGAAATGAAAATACATTTTTATTTTTCAACTATGTAGATTTGGAATTGATATTTGTGTCATGTATTTTATACTTTCTAAAGGATATAAAAATCTAAATAGTGCGTACAAATTACAATTCTAAATATTAATTTAATTAGCAAATACTTAAGACTTTCACAAGAGTCCATTTACTTCCTTTGTCCATCTAAAATATTAACTGAAACACGAATCTTAAATTATTCCGAAACAAAATGTTTTTATTTATACATACGAAAGTGCTCGTAAGTGCCATAAGTATTGCTAATTCAATACACTCAGTTCAGTAGAGTTTGATCTGAAATATGGTCAATTCATATATAACTTGGATTAAAACACTATCTTATAACAGAAATAGAATAATGTTCACTATGTAAGGGTGTTAAATAAAATCTAAAGGCAATAATTTAAGACTAACGAATGAAACTTACTTGTGGATTAATTTCAACGAACTTGTAATCAATCTTTAATGGCGCCTTTTCAATCACGTGCAACTGAATGTCCAATCAGATGACACTAGTGCATTGTAGTATGACGAGGCGAAAAAAAAGATGGTTTGAAATTTCATTATGCTATAGCTTTCAAAAGCTGCCTTTTGGTATTGAATATAAAATTTTATTGCTCTACTGAAATATTTTTCAGGTGCTTCAAAATAGATATTTTTGTGAAAAGAGATAAAATTCTTTTTTTCTGTTTATTTTATGGTATATTAAATTAATAATATATATTTTTTGTAAATAAAATATTCAAAATATTTTTACAAGAAACTTAGGTATTTCTAAGTATTTCTAATTTTTAGATGTCATTACAGAACAACTGATTTTGTAGAATTTCGCAATTTTCATCATCTTAATTTTACAGTAGTATATTCTTATAATACACATTGGAATGAAAAAAACAATTTTTAATTAACGGACCTTAGTTAAAATAAACAAATCACATTTATTTAGAAAAATATTAATGTAATGTCTTTAAAGGCAAAGTGTTATTTTGAAATAAACATTCATATTTTTCAAAAGTCCATAGTAATCATACATGGTTTGCTTTACTTATTTCACTGACACATTGAATTGCTTTCTGTTTGTCATCAGAAATATGCCTCTTCGTAGGAAGTCCTGTTACTTTAACATCATTCCATTCAATCATATCAATATAATCCTTGGCATCAAAGTTTATACGTTGAAATAAAAACTTTTTGATGCCACCTTCATTTTCAGCCCTTGCTTTTAGATTCCGGGGTAATCCAAGCTCTCTCTTACATGACTGCGATCATCTGATATCATACAAAGGACGAGATTTTCAGAAGCAGATTTCTGGCACTGGAAAATGTATATAAGATAGCATAATAGCATTTTTCAATGACAACAACCAGAATTTAAACATTACTGTAATTGGAATGGGTGGAACTGCCGTGAACACTGGATTGAATAATGATGTGGTTCGTTTATTTGAAAAGGAATTAAGAAGGCCACTGCAGTGGTTGATTTGTCTATTTCATGGAAATGAACTGCGCCTACGTCCTAATTTGGAGGAGAAATAGGTAAACAACTAGAAAACTGCTATGAACTTCCAGTAATTGAATTATCACCTATTGAAAATGGCATTCCATTACTAGAAATTAAGGATGATTTAAGTGTGGACCCAAAATATTTGTTAGAAATGTCTAATGCAATCTCTGTTGGAAGGTGCTCTTCTGATTTGTCTATGAGAAAACCAGGAAAACTTTGTTATTCATGATAGCTTACATTAGCAAACCAAATACTTCACTTGTATGTGGGAACAGAATGTACTGCAAAAAAAATCTCCGAATACTGACTGAGTACATTTTGTAAGTATATGCATCTGTTTCGTTTCACATAAAGCGGAAACTATCTTATATCCATGGATCGAAGCACTTGTGGAAACTTGTAAGCTATTCACGTTACCTCCATCAGACTCTTAAAAATGTAATTGACCCAGTCATTCAAAGAAATTCGTACTTCGCTGCTTCTGAAAATCTCCTCTTATGTATGATATCAGTTGATCGCAGCCACGTAAGACAGCTTGGATTACGCCGGATTCTAAAAGCAAGGACTGAAAAATGAAGGGGGCATTGGAAAGTTTTAAGTTCAACGTATAAACTTTGATGCCAAGGATTATATTGATATGATTGTACGTAAAGATGTTAAAGTAACAGAACGAGGCATATTTCTGATTATAAACTAGGAAGCAAAATAATCTGATCAGGAGAGTCAACGTACTGACTTCAGCAATTTTCCATGTCACACACAAGCAGTAGAAAGGATTGTTAAATTCGTTACCGAGTCACCCTTATCCGTCCGTGGCACTTCTGCAAGAGTTACATTGATAAAAACGAAAATACATTCTCAAAAGATAATGCCAAAATTTAATAATAAAAAACAAAACAAAACACAATTCAATGTGTCAGTGAAATAAGTAATGGAAACCATGTGTGATTACTATGGACTTTTGAAAAACATGAATTTCTTTTTTTTCAAAATAACGTTTAACATCCCCAATCTCAAAGAACTTTTTAATCTTATGCACAGTAAGTGTGCGTTTAAATTTTCTTCTACACCCACTTTTGATTATATTCCTAAATCTGAAAAAGTTAAACCTCTGAATCAGGCTGATGAGCTTAAAGCAGGGTGTTTAACCTTTTGCAGCATCTGGGCCACATGGTAAATTTTTTCAAGGCAGGCGGGCCGCATAAAAAAGTCAACTACATTCAAAAGTTTAGTTTTATTATGAAAATGAAAAATACATTGTATATGTAATGTATAAAATATTATAATCTTGGTATGCAATGTGATGTGGTAATTTTGAACGAAATCGAACATAATGTGATTTTTTAAATTTGGGTTGGTCTAAAGCGAATTGCTCTCGAACTTAACTAGCATTAATGATCGAATCAATCTCTCAAACCAATTTTCTATCCTAGGAAACTGTCGTAATCCGGAGGAAAGAAATTCCCGCTGCTAATGATGAATTTCCTGTTAGGCGGGAAACCAAACCTGAGCCATGTTTTTTTTTTAATGGCGGAAGGGTACAAAGATACCCTCAACAAAATGTACAACCTAGTCAAAATTCAATATCCCAAATCAATTTCATGAAACTTTCTCAAAATCTTATCTGAAAACATTACTGCAATTGGATTAATATCGGACCTTTCAAAATTACTTAATTTACTTACGCATTGAATTTTTTTGGAAAAAAAAAATCCCAAAACCGAACGGCCACTTAAAAATTAAAAATTTATGTTCCGATCTTAATATTTCAAATCTTACCCAGTCCATTAATTGTTCACAGGTTAATTCTGATAGTGTTATTCTGATAGTGTGGTTTCTGATAGTGTTTAACATTTTTCCTTTATTTTTCTGTTCCATGCGAGGCAGTTTCCTCTTATTGAAGTTCCACACTTGATACCCTATCAGGGAATGCTGGTGTGGGGCGTTCGTTTTTGCTTCCCATGCTTCAGTCCTCGGTTCGATCCTGCAAAGTGCAGTTCTGTTATCTGTACTCACGGATGTTCAAACCTGCCAATTTAATTTATTAAATATAACTTACTTATTATTTTAAACTTAATTGCCTTATTTTTTATTTCTAACATTTATTTAAACTAATTTTTTTGCCTTTTTTTTTCTTATTGTAAATATTATTTCTCGTATCCTGATTCAATTACAAAAAAAAAACAATGTAATATATATTCTTCAATGTACGTACTGAGGATAAAGGGTCTTATTTTTTGATATTTTTTGGTGTCTCATGACATCTACTGTCTATGTCTCTGACATTACATTACATTAATATTTTTCTAAATATGTGTGATTTGTTTATTTTAACTAAGGTCTGTAAATTTAAAATTCTTTTTCTTTCATTCAAATTTGTATTATAAGAATATGTTACTGTAAAATTAATACGATGAAATTCGAGAAAAAATTCTACAAAATCAGTTGTTTTATAATGGCATCTAACAATTAGAAATACTTAGAATATGTAAATTTCCTGAAAAATATATTTTGAATATTTTATCTACAAAAATATATATTATTATTTTAATATACTATAGAAGAAATTTAAAAAAATACAAATTTTATCACTATTTCCTCTCTTATAAATAAAGAGTGGTGAAACAAGGACCCATTTTTAAGTAGATATTTAATTTCTCCAGTAATATATAAAATTGAAACTAATTTTCATCTGTTTTTATAAGCTTCTAGGGAGTTAAAAACATACACACAGAATACAATCTTTACATACAAGGAAAATTATGTGAATTTTCACATAATACAATTATACAATTTCACATAATACTTTTCACATAATACAATCTTTACATACAAGGAAAATTATGGGAATTTTCCGCGTAAAAGAAGTTTCACAACAATGAAATAAATATTTTTGAAAAGTCTGTTAAATTTAATCTTCGCCTTCCCTTTCAAATCCATAATTCTGATGCAGATATCTGTTACTTGTGGTTACGAATCGGAGGTACAGTTCCGGGACGATGCAGGGTAAACGATTTCGGTGCGATTCATATCAACCCATAACAGGCCCTGAAACACGTAAACGGAAAGCGTTTCCCCTTCGGAGGTTCGTAAACAACCCGCCAGTGGCCCGACAAAATTCTCCCGTACTTGTCGTTCAACCGGTGCCTCCAGCACTGGCCCGATAAGCTGCCGTCAGTCCTGTGTTTGTTGGGGAGCTATCATGCCTCCAGTCTTCTCCAAAGAAATAAACGCTTTGTTTGTTTTACAGTCCAAGCATATACTTTTGTATCGAGTCAGCCAACATTGGATTATAAATTGCAATAGTGCCAACAATTTGGAAGATTTGAAAAGTTTTCCCATGAGAATTCTGGAAATTCTTTTATATGCAAATACAGAAAGTATATAAAATTTTTTCATCCATCATTAAGCTTGAATGGCTGCTTGCAGTTAAATGAATGCAAAACAAAACAAAAAACTGAGCATCATGTGTTCCTCAAATCATCGAATATTTCTTGTCTATCATTTTCAGATGGCATTGACTTTGATGAAACTGATCTTCATTATTCCCGAGGTTTTGGGAAATGTACCACATTGTTTTGTCTGATCAGGAAGCAGTATTCTCTATTAAAATTGTTTCGATTTGCGTCTTCACGGTCCAGTATCCATCAATTCCTTTATTCTCCTCATTCTCGAACTTCATCCCGTATCATCAATTTCCAAATTACATTCGATGACCTTTTTCCTCTTTAAGATTCTTTCACTTCCACCGTAGCCAGCAACCGTTTTCACAATAAAAATATATCGCAGCCGCCCTAATGTTGTTGCATTCTTTTCATGCCACCGAGGTGTCTGATTGTAGGGTAGTTGTCATTTATTTATTTATTTTTACATTTTTTCTGCGTATTTGTTTTTGCGAAAAAATGAGGTAATGTCATTATCAAGTTCTCTCTTTTATACGGTGGCATATAATCATCATAGTGTAAGGTAGTTTCCATCAAATGTCTGAAGCTCTATGTATATTTCCTCAAGAATTTTCATACATTTTAATACTTAAAAAAAAAATCACATTATTTTATTGTTGATTTTTTTATAACAAAAAACGCTTTGAAAATTTTCCGAAGTCCAAATAGTTTTTGGGATTTCAAACAAAGAATTTAACTTCATAGAACGTTTCGTAAGATTAAAAAAATTAGCGTAATTAAAATCTTACTAAAGTTTTAGCACACTTTTTTCAGAATCTGTATGTCAGTTTTTAAATATGGTGTCAAAAATAATTATTAATTCAAAATTAAACTGAAACTGTTAAAGTTTGCTAAAGTTTGTGTTTACATAGTCATCTTTTTGAGCAAATAAGTCTTTCTAAAAAAATAATAAATAAATATTATACTTAAAATTTTATATCGTCTGTTGAAAAAGGTAAGTCGATATTAGCAAAGTCCCCGCATTCATCTGAGACTACAAATAGATTCGTCTGAAATAAAAACAAAAAAAGTTTATATTATTTTTGGATCAATATCAATGGGTAATACTTAAAAAATCATCTGCTTGAATCTTTCAATAAAGTTGTAGTAGAATATTTGTTGATTCACAGTTTTGTTGACATAGTTGCTTCACAAAAATACAGGGAAAAGGAGAAGATTCTGGAAAAATTCCTAAAACAGCTAGTTATTAGATGCGGTATATCAGATGACATTGATAATCTTCAATCCCAGTGTTAAGCTATTGGGAATATTTCTCTAAGTCTTTTAGTATTTTACCAGTCATGGATTATAAAATGCATATTTTTTAATTGTATTTTCTGCATTTGAAAATAGATCTTTATATGCAATGGTTATTTTCTTCTCCTTTTTTTAAATTTTAAATTAAGGGAAAAACAATTTTGATTTGTAACGACAGACATCAATAATTTAATGTCTTCTTAAAAATTAATTTTAAAATGTCTTAAAGCCACACAGCAACTGCGAAATTGTGAGATGTTGTACGAAAATCAAAGAATACCAAATAAAAGATCTGTTGAGGCATCATTAAATCCCGAAGAATTAAAGGCCTTATTATGAGGGATATTAAAAAAATTCCCGAAGAGTGAACACTCATAAACTTGCAGCGGAACTACTTGAATCATATGTACTGTTGTAAAATCGGTAACAGTTAACAAACAGATTTAATAACATTAACCCATTAACCGCTGGTGTTGCGTTGACGCAACGGTCAAAATAAATGCGTATAAAAATTTAGCAATCAAATGAATTTTATGTTAACAGTAGTTTTTGAGTAGGGTAAATAATCGAATTGAAAAATATTTTCCTTCAACTGTTCTTTTAATTAATTAACGAGTTCCAAACTTGGACAGATAGTTAAGCATTTTTGAACGAGAACTTTCTCCTGGTCTTTTTCACAGAAGAAATATAGGGAGACAAACGTGAAATTTAGGGGTGATTTATTTTTAGCTAAGGTCAAAGTTTATCAGAACATTCCATCAATCGGTTGATTTTGTTTGGGTGGGGGAGGAAGAAAAAACAGGTCTTGTGTTGGCGCAACGTCAGCTGGAAAAGGGTATTCACATGTGTCGCTCGACTCCGTAGAACTTTCCCCCGTTCTGTGGTTATAGAAATGCCTAAAACTAGATACTTTACGTTTAAAGAAGTTCTTCAAAGAATTTTCGACGAAGATTCAGATAATGATGACGAGAATTAAACTGATATTGTTGTTATTCTACCAGAGACAGCAGAGGCTAGTGATGAAGAAGAAGGAAATGATAATATTTTGAATAGTGACAATGATGATTTACCATGCGATACTGCTGTCGAAATTGAAGTGTGAGTAAAAAGAAGTTTTTGCCTCCTAAAAGCAGTACAAGTTTTTCGAAAAAAATTAAAAAAACAAAAACTGAAGATTTTAAATGGATAAAGAAGGGACCATTGAATATGTCTCAGCCGAAAAATGAAGAAAAAGATCAAATCGGAACAATGAAAAGTATAATACAAGATAAAACTAGTGCAGAGATTTTTGATCTTCTCTTTGGCTCAGAGGTTTATTCCCTTCTCGTCGAATAGACAAACTCATGTGCCCAACAAAAGAATCACCCCCATTTTTTAGCGTCTGAAGCCTACATGAGACGGTTCATTGGAATATTGTTGCCGACGGGATATTATTCTTTACCTCAGGAAGAAATTTACTGATCTCTTGATAAGGACATTCAGCATGCAAGAGCCCTTATATGGAGAACGTGGACATTTTATTGTCAAGTCCGAAGACAGCAGAAGACTGCGTAGTAAACAATGCCATAGCCAGACAATTTATCCATGCAAAGTTTGTCACGTTACTCTACATCGTGATTGTAGTGAAGCTTTTCGTGATAGAAACTGTTTTTTGGATATAATAAGTAATTTTGTAAAAGAAAAATAAGTTAAATCTTTATAATAAATAAATTACCTGTAAAGTGATCATTATCTTTCTAAAGTGTAACAAAGTTAAAAAAAATTCCCAGTGCTCAAATCAAAGAAAACCCAGCAGAAGTTCAGTTGAACTCACTTAATGTCAATACTCTTATTTCGCTGACGTTGCGCGAACGCAACACTCGATTTTTCGAAAGTTAAGACCAGTTTTGTTATTTTACCAATAAATTAATGTTGTATATGTTCAAATAAATAACCAATATTATTTGTATAAAAAAAAAATTCACCCCTTATAGTTTTGGCGGTTAATGGGTTAAAGCACGAAGAGAAATGAAGGGCTAAAAACCCAATCAAGAATACAAGCATAGAGCTCGTTCGAAATAAGACTAATAGTCCCGTATCAAATCGACATATCTCAGTCAAGCAGCGCCACCAAACGTCGAAACGTCGAACCGAGAATGTTAATCTCGACACCGCTTGATGAGTAGTCGAAAGTCCTGGGTACAAAGAGGCCTGGATTAACCTTTGCAGCCGGGGACGGTTTTCATATTTTTCCGTATAAAATCGCGGGCGAAATTTATATCATATTATTTTGTATAGATTTATCGTAAGGAGAATTTTAATACAACGAAAAATAAAAACAAAATAAATAATTAAAGAGGAATTTTTTTAATATATTTTAACTTGCAACTTGTGTGGAACGGGAATATCGCTCTTGCCCAAAATACAGAAGACAATTGATAAAATAATATACTTTTTACAAGCAATATATTTCTCAGGAGCATAGTTGGTAACGTTTCCCTATATTCAAATACAGTAAAACTTCTCTAAGGCGGCCAGTCATGGTTCCGAAAAAAATGGCCGTTTTGAGGCGTGGCCAGCTAGAGAAGTTTCACCGTACTTAACAAAATTCATTCTACTAGAGGGTAACGCTCCCTGCTATTTTAGACGCTCTTAAATTTCATTACGGTCCGATAATAGCGAGGCTAGCCGAAATTAAGAGAATAAATATAACGCGATTTCAGCGTTGCCCATGGTTAAGGGGTTAAAGAAAAGAAGAAAAAACTAATCCTCCTCTCATGAAAACAATCGAAAACTTCGACAATCTTTTGCAAAACCTCTGAAAATGTAAATTCTGACTTCTTGAATAAGTTCCTATTTGTTGACGAAAGCGAATTTAATGTGTTTGGTTTGGACGTTCGAATAATAGATGAAGAAAGACCCAAAGAAGATTAAAATAAATAAATAAATAAACTTATATAAAATTTAAAAAATCAAAGTTTAGTTCCAATAGTTAACGTATGCTAGAGATGTAATATGGTAAGAGGGTGTACATCTTTTGCCAGCGATGGCAATTTTGAGTTTATAGATGAAGTTATGTATCAGCCCAATATTTTGACCTTTTTAAAATATTTTAACTGTCTTAAATGTAATAAAGTTGAAATTATTCAAAAACGTTCTCTGCAAAATTCTATCCAAGTTGATACTATAACTGTAAGCATGAATAATGCCTTGAATATGCAGTAGTAATATTGCCTCGAAATAATGATAATAAGGATAATAACAGTAAAACTTTCATCTTTCAATATAGTTATATAGTTGGAAGAGTTAGCATTCAGCATTCATAGGTAACATGTTTCATCTGTTAAAGCTATTTGCTCGCCAAGAGATGGCGCTATGAGCGCTGCAAATGTAAAAGACGGCGGATGTAGTAACAACGCGAATGAGAGCGGTCATGCTCTAACGTTATCCTAATAAAGTGTTATTTCATTATTAAATGAGTCTCCTCTTTTAAAGTCACATGTTCATGCGAAAAGGTAGGTCACGCAGGTTCATATGGAAGTGGGCATTTTCAGACCTAAAGTTTTAAAAAGAGAAGACAACAGAAATCAGAAGTCGGATTTCGCCTACACACCAAAACGGAATACGAATATTCAAGGTATGTTTAATGATGAAGCAAGTATATTATTTTCGTTAAAGTACTTTTTTAAAGTAACAAAATGGCTTATTTAGGGAAGGGTAGAAAAATTGATTTGTTAGAAGTAGCGAGGGAGCTAGATCTCGGTAATGCAGTCTCAACCGATAGTACGATATCGGAATTAAAGAAAATTATTTTCCAAAGCAAAGATTATGATGAACAATTCACCAAAAATTTATTTGAAAGAATTATAGATACTAGGCTTAAGAATGAAGAAATAGCTTCTGAACGGCAAAATTTGGAAGCTGAAAGAGCTTTTGAATTAGAAAAACTTAAAATCGAAACTACTATAGATCCTTGGGAGGCACGATGAAACTGTTCGAGTTTCAGAAGTAAACAAAAGGAACTTTGAACTACGGAGCTTAATGAACAATTTAGCTTAAATGAAGGAGATATCACATCTTATTTAATATTGTTTGAACGGCAAACTAAACGTATAGGTATTAAAGAAGAAGATAATGTATCGCATCTGTTATGACTTTTACCTTACGAATTCACCCAACTTATCGCCAGGGAAGATGAACAAAAAGCTAATGATTATGTATTTGTCAAAACCTTATGTTATTAAGACGGTTTAAGTTGAGTCCCGAAAAATTCAGACAGAAATTTATAAATCATGTGAAAGATTCAAAAAGCACATGGGAAGATTACGTTTATGATCTGCGAAATTATTTTAATGAATGGTAAGCTGGTTTAAACATTAACTATTTTGACTCTTTAAAAGAGCTTATTATAACGGATTAATTAAAGAAACGCGATCCAAATGTAATACGGGAACATTTTATCGATTCTTGGCCAAAATTTGTAAATGCAAACGAGTTGGCAGGTAAATTGGACGAACACGAAAATGTGCGCTTGGGATTTAAAATCGCAAATAATGAATTTAAGAACACTGAATATTATGATGAAGACAAAAGTTATTACCGTAATAATCCTAAGGTAGATTCCCGCAATTATAAGAGTGTTGATTCGAATAAACCAGATAACAAAAATGGTAACAAATTCAATGATATGTCTATTATTGGGTACGATAATTCCATTCGAAAGTGTTTTTCATGTAATGTATATGGCCATGTTGCGAGAAATTGCCCTTTACCTTGTAAGAATTGCAGCATTAAAGGCCATTCCAAAAATATTGTACTGCGAAAGACGAAAAGAATACGAATTATTTGAATGTAAGCGAGTCTTTAACGCCAAACTGATATCTCAAAGACACGCAAATTAATAAACAGCGTGTCAGCGTTTTGTTGGACACCGGAAGTAGTAGCCTCCTTTTGAAAGACTCTGTACCGAAAAATTTACGACTAAACATTTCGCCATGTGAAAAACATTTGTTTGGTTTCGGAAATCAACTGACGCCAGTAGTGAAATGTGTAGGAGGGTCGATGATTGATATTCAGATTGAGGACGTAATCGCGAAGGATGTTTCTGTTCTAATCGTACCAGATCAAACGCAGCCGGTTGATTTATTGGTAGGGAGAACATTTTTGAATTTACCTTACATTGCTTATGCAGCCGTAGGCAAAAGTTTGTACGTTGGGTATAGTAGAGATTTTTCTTTTATTGAAATGGATTCCAGAGAAACTGAATCACGCGTGGAATTAAAAGCGGTCGAAGATACGCAAGTTGTGAACAACAGTATAAATTTTGTAAAAGCTAAACCAGAAGAACTAAATAACGGATTAATAATTATTGAAGGTAAAGAATATAACTTAGATGCATTGTTAGAAGTTAATGAGGGAAAAACGATTATTCCAGTTATAAATAACAAGGATTCAAAAATCAGTACCTCTAAAATTTCAAGGAACGAAAATTTCAAAGAAGTTGTTTACAAGACAGAAAGAAATACGAAATCTGCGAGTTTGCATGCGCATTCTGTGAGTGAGGATTCCTGTAACAAAAATGTACATTTAAATGCGAATAAAAGTATAGAAAAGAAGAATTTGAACAATTCTAATGCCCACAAAGACAGTGAAAATATTCTCAGTGATATCGTTGACGATGTATGTGCTCGAGATTCTTCATTAGAAAGTGATGTCCCAATGACTGAGAGAACTACTATAACACTTGACGTGAAAAATGCGTGTTTAGATTCTTTGAGTGTCCAAGACGGTACACCGGATGAACATTTGCCTGATGTCAGTTCATGTATCGACAAAGGAAGTGTTTCAGAAAATTGTATTTTCATTGCCGACGTGCAGGACTGCTTAAAAAGCGCAACCAAGGATAAAGTAAATAATAAGACTATTGAGAATTATATTATAGAAGATGAACATTCGCCGGTGGATGTTAACACTGAGACGCTAAGGCACGTTTATGAGTCAGATAATGCGTACTGACCATAGGAGTTTACGAGCTGAAGATAATAAACATGATGCCATGATGCAGTTTATGAGACCAACATCTGTACTGGATTTAACCAAGATTTGATTGTGGCAAGTGACAACGTCTCTAGATTCACCAGGCTTAATCCCGTAAAAGAATACTTCCACCCAGCACGCCTTAAAAACTCTTAGGAACCTTGCCGATGAATTTGGACTGTCAAAGCGAATCAGCGGTGACAGAGGGTCTTGCAGTACCTACCACCAATGTGAACAGTGTTGTCGACCAAGTGGAGAACTTGGCGTAACCTAGGAGATGAATCCGAAGATGAGGAGACTTCTAGTCCACCCGACTAGAATTCAGGTAACCCTCACGTTAGAACAGACGAAGGGATAAGGTGATATAAATTACTTTCTTTTAATTTGATCATGGACTCGTGTTGAACTATAAAGAACTGTTTAACTGCATTTATGAAAAAAATTTGAGGACTCAAAAAATTTGAAAATAGAACAGTAACTTGAACATTAATTAGAAAGATATATTAGTAAATATATTAGTAAATATATTTTAAAATGCTATTCGTATACTTAAATTGTTTATTATGTTGTGTTCTAAAGAAAATATGTTAATCAAGTTGTCATTATTTTGAATAATTGTGTACTAAATTTCTGTTAACGAAAAAAATGTATTTTAAGTTAGAATTAACGTTTTCAAGTTAAAAGTGTTTTTTTTAATTGTTTAAATAAGTTTGTTTAGTACATGTACATTGATTCACAATTGTGGGCAATTGGAAATATCAGGATGCCCGAATGTTGAAGCTACTTGCTTGCCAAGAGATGGCGCTGTGAGCGCTGCAAATGTAAAAGACGGCAGATGTAGTAACAACGCGAATCAAAGCGGTCATGCTCTAACGTTATCCTAATAAAGTGTTATTTTATTATTAAATGAGTCTCCTCTTTTAAAGTCGCAAGTTCACGCGAAAAAGTAGGTCAAGCAGGTTCATATGGAAGTGGACATTTTCAGACCTAAAGTTTTAAAAAGGGAAGACAACACATCTAACTATAGTTTGAGTTAGGTTCATGGTATCCTAGTGGTCAGAATACAGTACTGAGGGTGCTCGGTTCGAAACCGGGAAGCGTTACTGAATGCCTTCGTGTCTGCGCCGGGCATCTTTAAATCCGTAGGCCGGATAATCCCTCCGTTTTCATAGAGGGAGGAGGATTGCAGCCCACCAGATGGCGCCTCTGGTTGTGCTTGGTCTAAATTGAGGCGGCAGTAAAGGGCAATGTTAGTTCACCTATAGCAGTGGCTCCCAACCCGTAGAAATTGCGAACCACTAAGCCAGATATTGAACCATTTGCGGATCATCCCCCCCCCCCCACACACACACACCGACTTAAGGGGGGTTTGGAAGTATAGAATATCCCTCAGGAAAAATGGATACAGGATTAACGTACTCATTTTTTGTTTCAACCTTGTTTTCAATCTTAAGAATTAGCCAAAATATCAGCCTGAAATTGAAACATTGATTGATTCATGGGGGGATTAAGTAAAACAGTTTTTTAGAACACATTATTCATTATTTCTGTTGTACAGTACGACTTAGCTACAAATTCTTTAATTTTAATACATAAAAATTACATAAAAATACATAAAAAATAATTCAACACCTGATAGTCATCGGATATATTCGGCCCATCTAATTTAATGAACATATCTTTCAAAATCCCCATTTATTTGGCAACTTTTTTATATGTGATGCCAGACCACTCCCGAGGCTCTCGCGGACCACCGGTTAGGAATCAATGACCTATAGGGTGCCTCCATTACAAGAAACCAACAAATCTCGCGATGTAGTTCGCAAATGTCGAAAGACAATAATTTGAGTTAGCGGTGCAATTTAAGCGAATAAAGATGGAATTTTTGTTTAAAAAATAACAACACTATAAAAAAGAGTAATCCAACTAAATTGTTTAAATAGTCGAGAAAAAAGGTCTCTTGGGCAATATGTGATTGAACAAAAAGTTTTTTTCACCCCAATACGTACAATACGAGTTGTCTTCAATTGATATTGTCTAAAATTTTTACGAAATGAACTTAAAATCTAAAATTCGTACAAAATCACATGACGTATGCGAAAAACCTTTGCTTGATTTTTTTGGCTTATAACAATTTAATTAAAATATTTTTTTATTAATAACCAAAGTGTCCGATCCCTTGCATGAGATAATGTAATATCATTCAACTATTCATGGAGTAAATTGGTATCGTGAAATGACAAAAAATTTTAGCTCATTCTTAGATCAGTAATTAAATTAAATTTTTTTGGTGATATTTCGAAATGTATAGGATTTTTAAAAAATGATTCTAGTCCGAAATATGTGGTTAATTTATTCAATAAAACATATTTATTAGATAATTTTAAGGTAAAATTTATGTTTGTGTGTAAGTTCTATAGTGAGATATCTTTGTGTAACATAGCATGACATAGCGGACATATTGGAATTGCGTATCCGGTTGACACAGACTAATGGTCTGTTCACATTGCATCCGGAGCAATGCGTTACATTACTACGTTGGCGTAGCTATTCCAGAAAGAAAAAAAATCATTTATTTTTATTTACACACATTTTGCAATGATTTTTTTCATCAAATTGTTTTAATATAAAGATCATTGTGCATATAAAAATTTGAAATTTTGCTTAGAAAATTTTGAAATCAAAATACGTGGCACGTTTAATTTTGGTGTACAGGTTGGTCCCCAAAGTCGTTTGCTTTATCGCCAAATTTATAAATAACATTTTAACAGATGGATCTACGAACTTGTAATTACAGACGACCATAATTGAATTCAAGTCCTATAAATGACGTCACTTGTTTAAAACGTGGCGGGAAATTTGAATCAGTTTACATAGAAAAGAAGCCATAATACTGTGACGACCTCCCGATCGACTAGACCCGGAATGATGGTTTTAAATGAGAGGATCACCGATTCTAGCGAACTGAACTGAAGGAAGGAAAAGGATCGAACAAGGAGAGTGAAAGAAGGATTGCTCGTGTTTCAGTGTGGAAAAAAGTATTTTCGATTCTGATGAGTAGCTGCGTTATTTTGCTACAGCCAGCGCCCGATTTAGAAAATTCTTGACTATAGGCACAACTCGGGATGAGGCTCCCTTAACACTAATGTGGGCATAAAATTTCCAAAATTGACACACAAAAAAATTAATCGTGAATCATTGTGAAAGTACCATTTTATCAAAAAATTGGCTATTTGGAGCATAGAAGCCTAGAACATTATCAAATAACAAAAAGCAATACAACATATTAACTTCATCATTAAAACATCAATACAATGCAACCAGAAAAACTTATTAATCCCTCATATACACTATAACACACATGTGATGAACCAATCAGTCAAATTTGAAAGGATATATAAAAAAATTGCTATTAAAAAGGTAAAATTAAAAAAAATGAATTGGGAATTTTTTCTTTTTTTCTTTTAAAATAAAATTTTTTTGGGGCCCCTGACAGACCCGGGCCTAATGGAAAATCAGGGCCTTGCTACAGTTATAATGTGATGTGTTCCACACCTATTTTTGTGATGTGTTGCCCCTCGTCTCATCAATATGAAATAAAGTTTTGTTTTCCTTGTTAACTAGCTGTGTTATTACGGTACAATACCATCAAATCAGACGAACGATGTTTCATTGTTGAACAATATTCTAAAAGGCAGGTGCGTAGTGCGGTACTGTAGCGGACACGTTTCGAAGTGGTAGGCCTAAAGTGTCTGCAGAGATTACAGAAAATGTTAAGAATCATCCGCTTAATTCCAGAATACACGCATATGGGCAACCGAAAACCCTCATGAGCTGCAGAAAAAATCACCTCATGACATGAAACTCAAAGTTTTGGGGTGCAGTTTAAAGACAATGCATTATCGGGTAATTTTTTTTTTTACAGAAACAGATAATGCTGAACGTCACGGAAACATTTTCAGGGAATTAGTAGAGCAGCTGGATGATATTGATTGCCAAGAAGGGTATTTTCAACAAGACGAGTGAAACTGCACACCCAGATTTCGTTCATAGGAGGGGGTGCTAACAGCTTCCGAAGATTGGGTGATTTCTAAGGAACTTTGGCCTCCGAGAGTTTGTAGCAGAACACAGTATTCTTGCTTGCATAAACAAATCATGCACTGATAAAAACAAAGGAAATACAGCATGTGAATTGCTCTTGTTAAAGAGCACAAAAGTAATAATTAAATTGGAAAGGAATTTTAAAATATGCATAGGTGTCAATTTACATAAAAGTTATTTTTAAGCACTGAAGAAAAATAACACCGAAAGTAAAGTAAAAAGCGTACTTAGAAAAAAACTGCAACTGTCACAGACAGATTTTTTTTCACTATCCAGGTTTCAGCAGACGGTCTTTATACTAGTGATGTTCGACCGTTGGAGAGAGCAATAATAAACCATGGGGACGTATTAGATAAATATTCTCATAGAAAAAAAATCAGCATCTATGAATGGTTAAATAAAAAAATTTAAATAAATAAATATAATAAAAAAATAAATAAATATAATAAAAAATAAATAAAATAAAAATTTAAATATATAAATGTAATAAAAATTTAAATAAATAAATAAATATCTAATTTAAATAATAAAATGCGAGCCACATCCTGTGCCGTTGATAACGAAAGGAAATACGCAAGGGAACGAACGCGTTGAAAATAACCTTTCTCCACCCCGGGATAGTTACGTTGGTAGAACACAGGCATCGAGGTTTGTAATCCGGGGTTGAATCCCGGTTCCGTCACAAATTTATGAACAAGTTCGTTACAAGTTTAATGAGCAATATTAAAAGGCATCGTCAATTGTTTAGTATTTTATTTACTAAAATGCATATTGTACACTGAAGTGCCACTGAATTAGGGATACCTACCTAGTAACGAGTTGGGCCTCCTCTGGCCTTGATAACGGCTGCCACACGACGAGGCATAGATTCAACAAGTTTCTGGAAACGTTCCACGGGAATGTCTTGCCAAATATTGGCTAAAGCTGTCCATAATTCAGTAAGGTTCTTTGGTGCTGTGTGATGGCCTTTCACGCCTTGTTCCAAAACATCCCAAAGATGCTCAATAGGATTTAAGTCTGGGCTTCTAGGTGGCCAATTCATGACAGAGAGGTCAGAGGAATGCTCATCCAACCAGCCAGTAGCCAACCGGGACTTGTGAGAGGTACGGTTGTCTTGCTGGAAAACTCCATTATCGTGCGGTTAACAGAACAGCATAAACGGATGGAGGTGATCACCCAGCAACTCTACGTACCGAAGTCCATTGAGGGAGGTTGGTAGACGCACCAAAGATCCCAAACTGTGCCACGAAAAAACACCAGTCCTCTACACTCCAGTCTCTGTGCTCTCTTGCCCAGGCAAGACGTGCAGCCCGATGGCGAGTATAGAGCAATGGTACTCTCGTAGGTCGACGGCTCCCGAAACCCATACGGTGAAGCGAGCGTTGCACAGTCCGTTTACTGACTGTACGACTGGCACCGTCATTAAACTGGGTGGTAATTTGAGCTAATGTTTGGCTTCACTGGCTACGTACAATACGCCTGAGCCGTCTCTCACCACGCACTGTCAAGGCTAATTGTCCTTTGCAGTTTGCCCGATCGCTAGTTTTTTTTCCACCATCCATGTATTCTTGGTATACTCTTGACACTGTCGACCTTGAAAATCCTAGCTATCTGACGATTTCGGAAATTGAATGGCCCATGCGTCGCGCACCTACGATTTGTCCGCGATCGAAGGCGTCTAAATCAAGCAGTTTACCCATACTGGCAATTCCAACAACTAATTCAGAACAACCACAGTACGCGCTATATATGCAGTTACCACAGCGCCCTCACTTGCGCATACATGATACGCAGCGCTACACAATTTGCATAGCCTTTGCTATCCCTAATTCAGTGGCACTTCAGTGTATATGATTGGGTATTGCGTTTTATTTGATAATATAAATAAATGTTAATAATTTTATAAGTTTCATTTTATAAGTTTCGAAAAGAAATTTTGCCCTGGGACTATCAATGCTTAATTTAAATGTGTAGAGTAAGATTTATATTAAACTTTGATTTATGTTTAAATAACATAGAACTCAAGAACAACATATTTTTAGCACAACACTTTTATTCCCATATGATACAAGACAGATAAAAAAAATATTCTTGAAGCAATCGCGTGCCATAAAATATTCTGCTTCATATGCGTTACGTATATAGACTTGCGTTTCAATGTCTTTAAACAAATAGAGAATATCTCTGAAAAAAAAGGAAAACAGAAGTTTCGCGATGCATATTACCTTTGCCCGGGATTCACGAGCACTCGTAAATATATCGAGAAGGTCGAGTAACAAACTCAATAACGTGAGATCTATTTCAGGCAAAGATTTACGAGGATACTGACTGAAAGGCGAAAGAGAAATCAAATGGAATCGGATTATAGAGGTATTTCTTCAAACCGATTCGAATCAAACTGACATCGGACTTTTTACTTTCCCTGTTTTTAGAGAAAGGAACGGGTGAAATACCTGCTGAAACCGAGTAGCTTTTCATCGCCGTTGCAAATTTTTATGTGCCACAAAAGTAAAGTCGCATTCCCCGCGGAAATTTTCATTTTGGCTCCATATATGCTTCATATAGCTTTAAAAAATTCAATTTTTTATAGCCGTGTCTCAGATTTTATTGGATCAGGATCAGAAAATGGAAATAAATTGCTACGCACTGGAAGAAAGAGGTGCATTTACAATATTTTTTCAGTTTTAGAGCATAAATCTGTGGACTATGAATTCAATGCACTTGAACGCTGCCTCAGCTGAGATTTAATATGTTGTAAGTGTATCGGTAGTCAAACCTATTTATTATTAAAGTTCTGAAGGCCTTTAAAATGTTAGTATACTCGTGATAATTCGATGAGCAGTGGCTTATCAGCGCCAGTAAAAGCACGGGTTCTCACGGAAAATCTGAAAAACGGATAATCCAATTATAACCCGTATACCATAAAATTAAACTGTTTTTTTTTTAAATGAGTAGTTTTTAATGATTTAAACTAATGGTTCTCAACCGGTGGTACACGTACCCCATGGGGGTACGCGAAAATCTGCAAGGGGTACGTGGATACCAAAAAGTATACAAAATTATATTGATATATGCTAGAATTTAATTGTGACAAAAATTTGAGCAATGATTTAAAACTGAAAACTATCAGTAAAGAAGCAAGCAAACACGTCGCTCATTATTACTGTGTTTGTGGCTGGAGCCAAATATTGATGAAATTTGTAAAGAAAAACAAGACCAGCGTTCCCACTAATTATTTCCTGGGACTTTTTAATTGTATGTTTGATTAATAAAAACTTTGTAACAAAATGTCCTTTAAAATAAAATTTCTTGTTTTTATTTTAAATTACCTATTAGTAAGCAAGCTTTGACAGTTTAAAGGTTAAACTTTAACTAATATAACACATTTTAATAAAACTAAAGTGTGTTTGTTGGGATTACGTATAGTTAATGATACACATAAAGGGGTACGTGGGTTGAAAAAGGTTGAGAACCCCTGATTTAAACAATGTTCGAAAAAAATTGTTAATTGTATGATTAAAATCTGTTGTTCGGAAAAGTTTTTTGCTTACCAGACATGTTGATGTTCCACCGCGAAATTTAGATTTTGCACTCAGTTCTTGATTATACGCTCTAATTAATAGTCACGTGTGCACGGTAATCAGCCTGCAGAATGCATGAATATCGTAAAAAAATACAAAGGTTTAATTATTTTTAATGAATTATTATAATAATATATTTTTTATGTTCCTAATTTTAGATGATATTTGATATGGCATTTGCCGAAAATACTGACATTTCGTTTATTAAATAAAACATGCTTTTGGATACCTGTGGGGTCAGTTATTTTATTAATAAAATTTTATATCTTAGTGCACTGTATGAGAATCCATTAACAAAAATATTTAATGTTTTTGTTTAAGTGCAATTAATAAATCTTCTTACTTCTTTTAAATAAGGTAATACTGGAATGGCTTACCATTAGCATCATCTTAATAATACTTGAATAATAAGTCAACACTAAAAAATTCAGTTCTATGCATGTATCCTTAAAATGCATTTAATAATTGACATCATTTTAACATATAACTGTTGAATTCCTAACACACTGAATAACCCTTCGGAATTAGGTTTTACAAAATGAATAATTTACTTCAAAATGTCGACAGCTTGAACAACAATCTCTACAGAATCTTTAACAAAAAAAGAATAAACGGAATCGCATCCAACGTAGCGATTTTTGAATTCTTACATGACATTGCTTAGAATAGAATATACACCACAACAGATTAAACCTTTTTTAGCCATTTTCTTGCATTACTCAGAATCGAATGTGCAACAATAGAATAAAAAACATTTTAGCTTGAAGTAAAAAAAAAAGTTACATTGTGATGCCATATATTGACCAAAAACACAATTAGAATACAAATTACAAACAATATAAATAAATAAAATTAAAAACAATATAATAAATAAAATTAAACAATTATTATAATGAATTATTTAAAAATAAAAATAATAATTACAAGATAAAAAGAACTTTTTATATACCATGTTTTTAAATTTTCTGTTGAATCAAATAAACTTTACAATTCTATGTATTAATAAATACTTTTTAAAAATTTTTTTGATGAATTATCGCATCAACTTGAAAGAAAATAAAGTTAATTGGAAGTTAACTTGCGTTTAACTTTTCGTTCCCGTCCCGGCCGATAGAGGGCTATACCAGCCTACAAAACAAAATTAATTGAAAATAACTGAAAATTAATTTAATTCTGCTTAAAGATGGCTAAAAGTATTAAAATAATGCATTGTCATCGTGTTCTGAACTATTCTAAATGTTTCAAATGTCTAGCTAGTCGGAAAGTTAGTTAAAAATCGATTGCAAGATTTGGACTGGACAAACACACAAACACACAAACACGCAAACACACAAACAAGAAAGCGAGTTAATAAAAACATGTAAAAATAGTAAGTTTTTTATGAAGACTGAACAATACCTTAAATACAAAACTGAAGTTCATGTGAGAGTTCTAAGGTCTTGTTTACATTGTTTCCTTAGCGTTGAGTGGTATCTGCGATTAAAAGTTTTAACCAATCACAGAACTCAATCTATTGATAACGTGATATGCCAAACCAATCACAGTTCATAGACACGGAAGAATGCAATGCAACACTGCAGATGCAATGTTAACAAGGCCTAATTCGAGTTACCTTACCTCACATATAGCTTAGCATGACGCAATCTTTTGTCTCTTGTTTTGAAATGTATTTTTAAATATCCAAAAGAGGGAGATAATGCAAAACTGTACCTGTGTGTCGCAAAAGAAAAACAAAAGTCTCCATATGATTTAAAGATTATAAAAGGACAAGAATATCACAATAAAGCAACACACTCAGGATATTTTGTCTGAGAAACTACACTGAAAAAAAAAGAAAATATACTAATTTAATGGAGTAATTAGTAGGATTGAGAAAAAAAGTAGTTACAAAGAGGTTTTAAGCTTTTGTCCTATTACATACTCAGACACACATAGCATTCTAAATAGAGTTTAATTAAAATGAATACTGTACTTAATATGGTACAGTATTTATTTCAATTAAGAATTCAGCTGTAAGGTGATTAAAATTAATACAATTAAGTAAAATAAATAGAGTTAATTAAAATGAATACACTTTTTGATAGAGTTTAATTAAAATAAACACTCTACATAATACGGGCTGTTTTAAATAAAGTATAAGGTTAAGTTTACGCAGATTTTAAATTTTTCCTCCAAAAAATGTATTATATTAATTCGTTTGCAAGCCCTGGTGACATAATTTGGAATAGTTTGCATTTATAAAGTTTTATTAACCTTCAGAGTTGGAAATGACACCAAAATCTTATTCTACTTTTCCCCTGTTTCGTGAGATAAAGTTTTCGATGCCGAAGAAACAGACAATATTTCGTTATAAGTCCGATCACACATATAACACGCATATACATCAAGTAAAAATTCCACTGGCGGATTTTACCGGAAAATGAACATTTTTTTCTAAATACCTGTAAATTAATTTAAATTATTGTCTTAAAGCGTGTAAAGAAGATGTGAAACTCAAACACACAAACATTGATTAACATTAAGCCTTTAAGTACTTGCTTTCCTCTTTGCTTGCTTCTTTAAGTACTTGCAAATGGTCGAATAACTTGAGCCTGCTGTATGCTAACCCTGTTGGATTCGCTTAACCCAATGTTAACCTACGGCGAAAATTTGTCTATTATTTACAGCACGGGCGTCCAACTCGCGGGCCGCATGTGGCCCAAAGCAAGTATTAGTGCGGCCGAGAAAAAGAGCTCAAAGCGAAAAAATATATCAATAGCCCTCCTCGGTGATGATGGCAGGCGGCCATAACATATCCCGCTTTATTGAAAAAATAAACAGTTGTTTTGCAACATTGTTACTCCGTTTACAGTCGATATGTATATGCTGACAGGAAATTTTCAAATGGAATGCATAGAGTTACATTCTGATATCCAACTTAAAGAGAAATTCAATCAAATCTTTGTAAATCATACCTGCCCAGAGATAAATATCTCTCAGTGCATAGTCATGCGTTATTCGTGTCATCATTGTTTGGAAACATGTACATCAGGGGTGTCAAACTCAAAGGCTACCTTGGGCCAAACAAACAAGGTTTAACTATAGGTGGGCCGCAAAAAAAATCAATATTAATAGAAACGTAGGTTTATTTTCCTAATTACAGTATATTCAACATAAATATATGCATTTTGTTTAATAATAGCAAAAAAGAGTATCATTAAAAAAACATTTAGCGAATTCTTCCTATCTTATTATAATTCTGAGTCGATTATTTTATTATATATTATTGTGTGCCAATATATTGGCCAGGCCGCAAAAATGTTCGTCGCGGGCCGCGAGTTTGACACCCCTGATGTACATCTATGAACAACTATTTTCAGGAGTGAAGCACACTATGAGTCAAATTAGAAGCAAAATATCGGATGAAAACCTTTAGAGTTCCCTGAGAATCGCAACCACTTCAATTGACCCAGATATTGATGGATTAGTCTCTCAAATTCAATGCCAAGTATCACATCAATTTTTTGTCTCCTACAGTTATCTTTATAATTATAAATAAAATTTGTAATGAAGTAAATATGTTAACTATATATTTTACTTTTTTTACTATTCAACTATTTTTAATGTTAGGTATATTTTTGTGTGGCCCAAAACAATTCGTTTTCTTTCAATGTGGCCCGAGTTAACTATAAGGTTGGACACCCCTGATTTACAGCCAAATAAATGCCGATAATCCAATAAAAATGGTATTTTCAGATAGACTGAACTTTTCTGAACCTTGAAACAGGATTCATTTTATAAATTTCGTCCACCAAAAGGATTTAGGAGAGTTTAAAACAAACTACACCAGATTTTTTCTCCTAATAATTTAAATTTTAAAATATTATTTGCATTTTTTTAAACGCAAAAATGCCCGAAGGTCTAAAATTTCTTTCTCTATTACGGAGTACAATTAAAAAAATTTTTTTCAGGTAGTCTTTTCTAACGAAGCTACCGCGGGTTATTAACGTAGGATTACTTATCGTTGCTTAACTCTTTTGTATGTATTTATGTATGTATGTGTTATGTATATATGTATCTCTCTCTATATATATATGTACGTATGTATATAGTATATATTTATACATATATGTATGTCAAAATTTTGACGCATTTTTGTACTTTTCTGTTTAACTGTTTGCTGCTTGTTCAAGAGATAGAGACTGGGTTTGGCACGCTGCCAAAATTATAACTCGCGAGGTACGGACATCTGAATTTTTATTGAATTTTCTGAATTTTTAGCATCTGAATTTTTATTTCCGGAGGACCGTTATGGAGGAACGTAATCCCACGTTAAAAATCTTTGAATCCAAGTCGGCAATTCTTGGACACATTTTCTCCATAGGTTAACATTGAGGTGAACGAATCCAATAGGGGTAGTAAACATCAGCCTTACAGCTGATGTTTGCCTTTTGAATTTATCTGCACATCACAGGACATTTTTCTGTATGTACATAATTTAAGTGCCAACAAACACACACACTCGCACATCGTTTATGCTACCAATTCTGTCCCTCAAATTTGTTTATAAATTATTGTTAAACTCCAGAAGTTCAAGGAAAGATACAGAATAAAAATACAATCATTTAATTTTGAAGATTTCACACAGTCGTGGAAGAGATCCTGTGAGACTCCCGCACAGAGGGACGACATTTAATTCGTCTTATCTAAACAGTGTCTTTCGATCGAATGCTCCCATCTGTGGCACCCAGAACAGCAAAATGTAACATCAAAATGCCCAAGAAAATATGTTAAACTGTATCCAGAAACTACCAGCGAATTCGTAGGCGAAAATAAACACACGCAGAGAAATAAAAAGGGGAAGAATAGCATGAAATTTCACCTGAGACACTGTTATGGAAAAGGGAAAATATACTTACTGAAAAGAGTAATTTATAGGACTGAAAAAAATGGTGGTCTTTTAAAAAGGGGTGTTAAAGGGGGGAATGTATGATCTACGGCATACATTCATACACGCTGCTAGTTTATGCTAGTTTAAGTAGAGTTTGATTCTTCAAGTTCACCAGAGTATTTGTTTTTACTAAATACCCCATTTCATAGATAATTAAAAATAATGCATTTAACAGAAATAAATTCTTCATTTAGAAGAGTTGAATTAAAATAAATATTCATCTTAATACCAGCTGTTTTAAAAAGGGATAAAATAATAACTAAGTTTGCAAAAATTTCCAATATTTTTTCTGCAAATGTGTATAATAATCCTTCGTTTGTGATATACCAAGGATTGTGGTTTGCTTGTGATTTTATAAGCCACATGAATCAAACTCATAACATACACAAAAGTCATTAGTTTGAATCTTGCAGCTTACGAAATTATTCTTCTTTTCAGAAAATGCTGATGATTCAAATGTAAAGCGATGTGTATATCAGCTTCATATAGCCATTTCACATCAAAGTAAATTCCATTTAAACACTCATAGTCGATGAAATGTTAGTATTAATTGTTTAAAAGCCACTACCCCAACAAATGCGTTGATATATTTTTTTGTCCGGAGAAAATACCTACACATACTAAATGTTGTATATGAGGATTTTTTTTAAATGGGAATGAAATTAGGTGACAGAGACGAGATTAAATACTTTCTTAGCCTTCAAATTCTTTATTTTTTTACCATCAGAAAATCTATTTATGCACTGCTTATATAAAAGTTCCCTTGTTAAGTTGGAATGAATTAACTTTCAATTCAATCTTCCCCTAACACAGAAAATATATTTCACTCGGAGAAAAATAATCATTCCTTTCTATTAGGGAAGACCAGAACATTTTAGTTCTTCTTTTGGAAGTGATCCAGCGGACTAGCTCAATTTCGATAATAGCCTTTTATACGAAGAATTCGCTTCCGACCCCTCTTAAACTCTGCTCTACTGTAAGACGTGAAGTGTAGGTATCAGTTTAAGAAGCCTTTATGTTGCACAGAAGAAATCCAACGACGTGTTTTCCGAGATTATACGATGGCAACGCACACTAAAATGAAAGAAATTTTGTATGTCATACAACCAGACTTAATTATGCCTCGATGAATTTCTAAATGAAATTTTTTTTCAAACAGATGCACGTTGAAAGTACTGGAAAATACTAAATTAGCTATACTTTTTATAAAAAAAGAAGTCATGCATTTTTAGAATTAAGCAAAACACACTTATAATGTACATAAATGATTTTCGCTTGGTCGGGATTAAATAGTAATTCTATACATTAGAAAAGGCTAGCAAGTTGATCACCACCGACTTGCAAAGGTTTTTGGGTTGATTATACTGCTTTAGAATTTTTGGTATCGGAGGCGGCGGGTTACATTAGCGCACTGTTAAATTAAGTGTTTGAATCCAATGAGGAACCGCTAGGTCATGGGTTCCCAAAGTGTGTGCCGCGGCACCCTGAGATATCAGGGGTGCCACGAAGTGCCCTTGATCTCCAATCTAATCTATTTTTAAGGACTATTCCGATATAACTTGACGAAAGACTTGACGAAAATGAACAAAAAGGGGGAAAACAACTAATAAAGATCATGCATCGACATGTGACGTACGTGGAAAGAAGGGAAAATACCGCAAATACGAAGACAGCTACTTATTTTGGCTTCACTTCAATAGAAGTCAATAATGAAGAGAGACCCCAGTGTGGGATCTCCGTTCTAAAGTTCTATCATCCGAGAGCATGAATCCAAGTAAATTGAGACGGCACCGTGAAAAAACGCATCCCAACATTGTCGACAAACCACGTAAACATTTTAGCAGAAAAATGAAACATTTGCACCAACAAAAAAATGTTTTCTCTAAGCAAGCGTCAGTGCCAAAAAATGCCTTGTCGGCGTCATTCGAGGTGGCTTATAGAGTAGAAAAGTGCAAAAGGGTCCACACTATTGCTGAGGAATTAATTCTACCGGCTGCTGTGGACATGGCTAATATAATGATAGGAGAAAATGCGGGGAAACTTCTTGCAAATATTTCTTTGTCGAACAACACCATCAATCGAAGAATCAAGCCCATGGCTCAGGATCTCAACGATCAATTGATAGAAAAAATGAAAGGAAATAAATTTGGACTGAAACTAGAGGAGTCCAGAGACAGCAATAAAGATGCACACCTCATCAGCTATGTATGTTTCATTGATGGTTGTACTATTGTTGAAGACCTTTTGTTTTGTAAAAGCATTACTGGAAGTGCAACGGCGGAAGATATGTTTGATATCCTTGACACATTTATGACAGAAAATGATTTGGATTGGACAAAGTGCATCGGGGTGTGTGCACTGATGGTGCTTTTTTAATGTCTGGTCATTACGGAGGCCTACAGGCGCTGATTCGTCGCGAAGCCCCGGATTGTTTGTGGACCCATTGCATCATTCACAGAAAAGCCCTTGTATCGAAATCGCTGAGTCATCCACCGAATCTCGTCCTAGAATATGTAATAAAGGTGGTAAACTATATAAAAACTAGGCCACTTAAAGCCAGATTTTTCAAAAACCTATGCGAGGATTTGGGGGCCGAGCACACGTATAACCCTTATGTACAGTAGTATAACCCTTATATACTACTGCAGCTCGCGTTGGCTCTCACGTGGCAATGTACTATCTCGAACATTTGAACTTCGAGAAGAATTTACAATTTACTGAAAGAAAATGATTATGTGAATGCCAACAATTTCGCGGTTCTAGACTCTCTGCTGAAACTGGCATACTTACTACTGCGACATATTTGAAAAACTAAATGCATTGAATGTTTCTCTTCAGGGCTGTAACATGTATATATTGAAGCTCGAAGAGAAGATTTCATCATTCAAGAAAAAACTACAGATGTGGAAAAGAAAAATGAATGATAATGGAGGCAAAGATTGTTTTCCTGTATTGCAGCAGTACGTGGTCTATAGTGGAGAAAAGGTTTCACATAGCATGCTGACAGTTTTCACAGAGCACCTATCACAACTTACTGACTGGTTCACAAAGTACTTCGTAGAAGATCAAACAGAGAAGTTTGCGTGGATCCAAGATCCATTACATGTTGAAGCTCCAAAAGAATTCACTTCACAAGAAAAAGAAAATCTAATCGAGCTATCGAGTGACAAAAGCCTGAAAGCGAAATTCGCTTGTTTGGATTTGACGGAGTTTTGGATAACTAAAAAAATGAGTATCTCATTCCAAGTGTAAAAGCTATACGGGTTCTCCTTCCTTTTGCAACTTCATATCTGTGCGAAGCTGAATTTTCAGCAGTTGCTGTTATAAAGAACAAATATCGTTCGAAAATTAATGTCTAAAAAGAAATGAGAGTAGCTGTATCAAGCTTTATTCCGCGATTCGAACAATTGTGCAGGTAGCAGCAGGCTCACCCGTTACACTAAAACTAAACACACATATACCAAGAGAATTTTGGAGGCAATTTTATTATTAATTTTATTAATATGTTTTCCTATTATTTATAATTAAAGTACTTGCGGGATTTTTAAACATGTTGCATTAATTTATTAATGCTCTTACCACTTACTTCTCTAATTTCTTCTTCACAGTCGTACAAATATGAAATGTATATATTATACATAATATATATAATGATAACATACCACATAGATTTTATATGATGAGGGTGCCGTGAAAAAATTCTAATTCTCTTAAGGGTGCCACGACTTGGATAAGTTTGGGAACCCCTGCGCTAGGTCTGTATCCTTAGCTTTCGTGAGGTAATCGTAGCGCACTAAAAATCTATGCCTGCGACTTTTTGCTTATGCCGATAAACTTTTGGACAACTTTCTTTTGCAGCATTCTTGAGAAACTCCCTTAATGTTTCTTCCTACATCCTCTAAAATGCAAAAAACTTTACTCAAGCATTAATTTTTACAAAAATTTTACCTAAAAGTGTACTTAAATTTCGCTTAAAGTTAAGAATTTTTACTTTACCATTTAATCCACTTTAAAAGCGATATTGGGAACATAAGTTCTATAGCCGACGACAAATCTGATTATATTTGATATTGGATCTGAACACGTCCTTTCTCCAAGAACGCATAGTCGCTTAGAATGAGCTAGTTGAATTGTTTTTTCAGCCCTCGAACACGTGTTCACGAGCCCTTTATTTTAAGTAGAGTTTGATTCTACAAGTACACCAGAGTATTTGTTTTTACTAAATACCCCATTTCATAGATAATTAAAAATAATACATTTAACAGATATAAATTCTTCATTTAGAAGAGTTGAATTAAAATAAATATTCACCTTAATACCAGCTGTTTTAAAAAGGGATAAAATAATAACTAAGTTTGCAGAGATTTCCAATATTTTTTCTGCAAAAAGTGTATAATAATCCTTTGTTTGTGATATCCCAAGGATTGTGGTTTGCTTGTGATTTTATAAGCCACATGAATCAAACTCATAACATACACAAAAGTCATTAGTTTGAATCTTGCAGCTTACGAAATTATTCTTCTTTTCAGAAAATGCTGATGACTGAAATGAAAAGCGATGTGTATATCAGCTTCATATAGCCATTTAACCTCAAAGTAAATTCACATCAACTAAAAATCTATGCCTGCGACGTTTTGCTTGTGCCGATAAACTTTTGGACAACTTTCTTTTGCAGCATTCTTGAGAAACTCTCTTAATGTTTCTTCCTACATCCTCTAAAATGCGAGCCCTTCTTTACCGAGTCCATTAAAACCCCCTTATACCATTTTGTGGCATGATCAGAATATTCCTATACATGACGTTGTAGCTAAAGATTCAAGGTAGGAAATAGGAAAAATTCACAAGTAGAAAGGCCATAGTTTCAGGATGCTGGGAGAATAGAATTGATGTTATATATTTGGTAAACGCATAACAAAGTTTACCACTTGAAGTACACGAGGCCTTGAACTATCATGAGAAATTTGCCATCCAGCTATATACACTGAGCCAGAATAGCTAGGATAAATGATCAATTTCGGAACATGTAGCAATACTCCCTTTCTCGTAAATGCTTTCAACCGCAATCATCTCATATAGAGCGGCAGACATTTGTGGATACTTAAAAAGCTGACTGAGCAGTGAACATGGCAGACGATCATGATTTAGGTGGATTTCTTCGAGGTACGATAGTTGGTGCTCGTGCGATGGGTCAAGGCATTTCGGAGATACAGGCAAAGTTTAGATTTTCAACTTCGACCATTTCAAGAATGGACCTTGAATAGAAGAATTCCGTTAAAACGTTGCACATACTTCAATAGTGTGGCCGTCGATAGACTCTGAAGGATCATGGCCGGCGTCTTATGTTGACAATTATATCAAGCGAAAGAAGCGCAACATTAGCGCAAATATTATCGTAGGTGCAAATATTATCGTAATCAACATTAGCGCAAATATTATCGTAATTCAATGCTGGGACTTCTACTAAGATCAGCGTGAGGACTTTAGAACGTTTGCTGCATGATATCGTCTTTAATAGTCGATGCCCAACAACGTATTAGACGGATATTCCATATATTTTTCTGGCACTTCAGTGTAAAACCAAATTCACTCTTTGCAGAGCAGTCTGTCACCGTTTTTGACTCAGTTCAGTTTCTAACAGGTTATAAGTTCTCGTGATGTTAGATCTTATCGAACGATCACAGTTATTTGTGTTTACCTCTATCACAATATTTCGGCGACACTCGGGCTGACACCTAACATCATGGAAAATTTTCTTTTTCTAAAATATTTAAAATTACCCGAAGACCACTAATAGAGGGCTGTTGCGAAATACAAAGTGGGTCTGCGCCGAATTTTCTTTACGAAATTTTATTGCTGAGTTCTCCATCTCTCCTGCCGCTGCTATTTTTTATTTAAGGGGGAAAAAATGCCTTTGATGTCAGAGGCATAAGGAGGGGTCACTTTCATTTGGACGCAAATCCAAGGGGGAGCCTGTTACAGTTCGTGTTTCGTTGATATTCTGCAGTGGAGTCCCGATAATCCGAACTTTGGTAATCCGAAAGTCCGCTTAATCCGAAAAAGTCAAAAAAGAACTAAGGTTACAATAAAACCACAGTGATACTAAGTAATTTCTGAAAATTACAAGAAAATTCAAAGTTAGACAATGTACTGAACTACATTGATTTGAAAAAAAATTTTAATTTTTTTTGTCGAAGAGAACAATACCTCTCCCTTGAAGCCATATTACGCCAACGAGTCAGAAAAATGGTATCCGCTGGGGACGCAGCTCAGTGACTAGTTAGAACAACTTATGCTCCACTGTACTGTACTAGGCAGCGTTCCGCTCTCTTATCACTAGGGATACGTAAATTTCTCATAAAAAATCTCGAGATTTCGCAACAATAAAAGACACAATAAATAAAATTTCGCATTTATTCGCAAAAACATTATAAATTCAAAAATTTCGCATTTATTAAAAAAAATTTACAATTTTTCTTACTTGGATGGGTAAGTATCAAAATTCTTAGTTAAAAGCTAACATTGCATTAGTCTCCACATTCTCTTCCTTAAGTCTTCTGTAATTAGTTACTATGTTGTACATACTAAAATATCCCAGAATCTACTCTGCTAACGGGACTATAGAGGCTTTGTATAGTTTTGTATAACTGCCTTTGCAAAGTTAAGGTAGCAGCATTTCGTTGCAATTAAAATCCGTATAACATCAACAGGAGTCTCTTGGTTAACTACTGTAAATAGCTCAAATACCCTTGAGTTTTGGTGCTCAAGAGTTCTTAAATCAACTAAATTGTTCCACAAAACTTGATGGTTGATTTTTAGCCCGTCTGCACACGGAGCAACTCAAAAGAAACTGATAACTGACTCAAATCACAAACCAGTCCGTGATGAGTCGCAACCTATGTAATTGAATGGAGCCACGCACACGGCGCAACTGGTTACAAACCCGTCCGACGGGTTTGAAAAATAAGGGGGTCATATTAGAGATCGTTTCTGTTTGCATGGCTCGCCCTTTGCTAAATCTTACTCGGTTCGCTTCAAAAAGTAGCATACTCTAGTGTAGTGATTACCAATGTACCGCGGCACTTAAGTGAGTGTACCGCGAGATTCGTGAAGTGTGCAGCCACTGCGAATACCCTGTAGCGTACTAGAAGTACGGAGTTATTTTTTCCCAAGACCTCACAGAGTGCGAGAATTAGTTGATTATGTCGAAAGTGTCAAATGTTTAAATTTTTTTTGTAAATAAATTTCCTTGTTAAGTTTCTGTTTTAAAAATTCGCTTCGCATTTTATTTAGGACTCTGTCTTTCTTTGTTATGGATCCCATAGTAGTAATTTTTAGCAGCGCCTCAGAGAATAGCCTTACCTACTTACCGTGACGCCACAACCCATACACCAGTGTTGCCAACCTCTACGAAGCGCCTCCCTCTAGCGCCATCTCGAAATCCCCCTGTTTCCCCCTAACACTAACCAGGGGCTGCTCCAGCCAGCGAGTTTTAGGGGGGTGGCAACGTATATATATATATATATATATATATATATATATATATATATATATATAAGAATAAGATGAAAGAGAAAACCAGTAATAGCTCAAAAGCTACTTGCAGCCAGGAACAAACAACATAAGAAAAGTATGAATAAGGTTTTTGACAGCATTTCTTCATCAGCGGTGTCAATACTGTCTAAAAACCAATGGATTGTTCCTGATGAGTATGATCTATTAAATAAACACACTCAGACACCGTACAATCCATTATTAACAGAAGAATTGATTAATAAATGAATAAAGTTTGATTAATAGTACTTAACCAAAGAACACCAAGCCTGGCGCTAGTCAGAGTGGAAGTTAAGAACTTGTAACCGCAAGATGACTGACGTCATAAAACTTGCAACCATTGAGGTAGTGGATTCTCAGTTACAGACTTACTTAGGTTACTGTATTTTAAGACTATTATTCCTTTAATTATTTAGTTTTTATTATTATTACTACTATGAGTTAAATATATATATATATATACAGAGGCTGTTCACACATTTTTTAGACGATGTATATTGTATTCACAAAACTAAATTACATAAAATTCTTGTGTTTTAAATGTTCTATTTGACATCCCTTATTCTGAACTATCTTTCGACACCGCAATTTCCAGGATAATAATGCCTTTTGAAGTGTCAGAAGAGGTATTCTATCCCATTCCTCCAGAACAGCTTTCCAGAGTCCTGTAAGGGTTTTGGGACGACGTTTGGATAATGCAGATTTTAAAAGTCCGAAAGCACAAAAATCCATAGGTGATACATCGGGAGATTTAGTAGGGATATCAGTGAAGGGTATGGCCTTGATACCAGTTTTTTGTTCCATTTCTTTTAGGAAATTTACAGTGGATTTTGATGTGTGACTGCTAGCTTTGTCCTAATGGAGTCTCACAGATTGATGGCACTGTGGGTAAAGCGATGGTATTTCATTCAGAATAATTGGCAATAAAATATGTTCCTGATAGTATTTGGAGTTAATCTTGACATTTTTTTCCACTCTCTTTATTTTTAACTTGTCATTATAAGAAAAACCAGCAACAATCATGAATCCCTTAGAAAAACTTTCTTTCTATTCTTTGAACCATGTACTTAAATTTTTTTCTCCCCTTTTATGATAATAAATGGCTCTTTTTTTGTTGCAATCATTTAAATACACCCATGATTCATGTATTGTGACAATTGTTTTCCATTTTTCTTTGGATAAGTGTTTCTCATATAGAATTCTGCAGCGTGTCCTGCGTTCAGCGATATGATTTGGAAGAAGACGTTGCACATTGCGTTTTTTCGCTTTCTTAAGATTTAAATCAACGTTTATCATTTTGTTTACAGTGAACACCGAGCATTTTAATGATTTTGCAACTGTCCTTTGACTAGGGGGATTTTCTTTTAACATTAAACAACGTACCTTTGCAATAGTCGAAGATGTCCGTTTTTTCCTTGGATACTTGTTTGGAATTTTTGTCCCACTTGAGGCTCCATTTTGACGTTTTTTTATTTCTTGTTGACGATATTACCTATCGACGCTTTAGATATCACAAAACCATGACTCTCACATCGCTTTTGGATAACGGAGTACGCATATTTCTCTTCGGAAAGAGCATAAATGTTGCCTTCGAACCACTGCTTTGTTAAAAACGCCATTTTGAATAAAAACAAAACTTTCAAGCCGCAGACGATAATTTTGACTTTTAAAAACATAGTTCAGTTGCAATTATTTCTTTTGCAGCAAACGATTTTTTATTACCGCTTACCAAAATCGTCTAAAAAATGTGCGAACAGCCTCTGTATATATATATATATATATATATATATATATATATATATATATAAAGAAATAAACATAGTCGCATTTTAAATTTAAACTCATTTAGTATTAGGTCTACGATTATATAATTTTAGGCTATGAAAAAAAAAATACGCCGGGTGTTTTTGGGAGGAGCAATTGCCCCTACTGCCCCCTCCCCCTGGAGCCGCCAATGACACCAACTTGAGATCACCCTAGACCTTCCTAAAAGAAATTCTGGTTCCAAATAGGCATCCTGTTTGAGAGATAAATTGAAATAAATAGAAATTACACACTTACATAATGAAATGGAGGTTTATTTACATTTGACATATGTATGGAACTTATAATCTGATAAAAAATCGCGTCTCGATTGTACAAAATATTAAAAAATGTTCCCCCCACAAAATGCCCCTATGAAAATGTGGCCCCTAAAAACACCCCTTTTCATCTAACTTACCCCCAAATTTAGGGGGAAAACCCACAAGTTGGCAACACTGCCATACATAAGCGACGTCAGACAAGTAGTTCAATCAGTTCTGTTTACCATCCTAGCAGGGAGTGGCTGAACCAATGCGCATGACTATAACAGTTCCGGACTGGTAACTAGTAACTCTGGACTGCTACAGTTCTGTACTTCACGAAATGAGAATAGCATTATCGTTTTTACGCCAAAAAATAAATGAGGTTATCAAAAAACAACAAGCTCAAATTTCGCATTAAATGTAATTTGTAGTTAAATAAACATTGCGTTTACTTTGTTATGCAGTTTCATTTTATATTTCAATGAAGATTATTTCTTATGCTATTTTTACAAAATATATTATAGGTACATCAATCAATTATCCAAGAAGAATTCTTTTAAATTTATCTTATTGTTATCAAAATAATGTTCTAAATAAGTGGTTCCCAACCTTTTTCAGCTGGCGACCCACCTTTACTTATCGGAATACATCCACGGTCAACTGGTCCATGGTGGAGTAAAAAACCTTATTTGTATCGTATCCCTTCCTTATGTATACATGATTTACCATCAATATTGCAAATATATATATATTTGTATGTATACACACATATATATATATATATATACACTCATGGACAAAAAAATTTGCGCACCAAGAAATAATTGCGGGATCTTAACGAAACTTGCAATGAAGGTACATGTCGGGGAGATATGCAAATGATTAGAAATGCAGCCTGATTGCGCAATACGTATAGCCGGTAGAGGGCGTTGAACATCGTACTCTGTGGAGTATAAAACAGGTAACCAAAGCTTGTTTGAGTGTTCTGAATCATTTACAAAGGAAGAGCTGAGATAGACATGCCATTACGCCGTGTTCGAAGACAATATAAGCAGTTGTCGCAGTTTGAGAGTGGGAGAATCGTCGGGATGATGGAAGCTGGGTGGTCAGCTAGGCGAGTAGCTCGTCAATTAGGCCGCTCTGATTGTGTTGTGAGGAGGTGTTGGGACCAGTGGACCCGAGAGATGTAATGTACACAAAGACCAGGCTCAGGACGCCCTCGACAGACCAGTCGTCGAGAAGACCACCACATCGTAAGAAATGCACACGTACAGCCAACTGCTTCATCGGCCGCCATCCAGGCACAGGTAGCACCTTCACTAGGGGCCTCTATGTCTTCTCGAACCATACGAAGGCGCCTGGCTGAAGGACAGTTGGTATCGCGTCCTTCAGGTATCCATTACGTGTGCTGCCCTTGACGCCCACCCATCGACGCCTCCGTTTGGAGTTTTGCCGCGCACGAGGAAACTGGACTGCAGCGGAATGGAACCAGGTCATCTTTAGCGACGAATCCAGATTCAATCTCGGCAGTGATGAAAATCGTGTTCGTGTGTGGAGAACCCGTGGTGAACGCTTCAATCCTGCCTTTGCTGTACAGCGACACATCGCTCCCACAGCTGGTGTGATGGTATGGGGTGCCATAGCCTACAATACACGGTCACCCCTAGTCTTGTTCCGTGGCACCACGACAGCCCAGCGGTATGTTCATGAAATCCTGCAACCACATGTGTTGCCACTCATGCAACGGCTCCCAGGAGCCATTTTTCAACAAGACAATGCTCGGCCTCATACGGCAAGGGTGTCACAAGACTGTCTCCGCACTGTTACTACCCTTCCTTGGCTTGCCCGATCCCCAGATTTGTCTCCAATCGAGCATATTTGGGATCATTTGGGACGACGAGTTGGGCATCCCACGAGTTTGAACGAACTAGAGGCAAGGTTACAGCAAATATGGAACGAAATGTCTCAAGACATCATACAGAACTTGTATGACTCAATGCCCGATCGTATCGCATCGTGCATTCGCGCTAGAGGGGGTCCAACGGAGTATTAACTCCTCCGTTCTTTTGCCTTTTTCTCTGAAATAAATTATCCTTTTTCTTTGATTTTCTTATCATTTACTTATATCAAAGTAGTCATTACGTATGTAAAATTTCGTTTCATTTTGACGACTCCTTCTTGGTGCGCTAATTTTTTTGTCCATGAGTGTGTATACATACATTTATATATATATATATATATATATATACAAATAATCAATCTGTATCTTCAAAAGAGCATATATATATATATATATATATATATATATATATATATATATATATATATATATATATATATATATATATATATATGCTTTTTTGAAGATACAGATTGATTATTGATCAACAAATTGCGTTCTGATTTGAAAATGGTTGACAAAATATAAGCACTTTGTAGCAAAACAGTTATTTATTTAACAATAGATATATGTTTGCAATATATGCAACAAGTGGTTTCATACTCACTGTTAAGAACCAACCCCCCAAGCGCTGTTGCAGCAGCGCTCCCTTTTATAAAGTTTTAGGATTATTTCTGCTAGTTTTAGGATCGAGTCGCGACCCACCTGTAACCCTTCCGCGACCCACTAGTGGGTCGTGACCCACCGGTTAGGAACCGCTGTTCTAAATAATTAAGATTTCCAAGAGAATGTTAGGATGTTCCAAGAGAAGGTTAGGATGGTTAAGATTTTCAAGAGATCATTTTCAACTTTTTACACCATGGACCCTGGACATATGACAATTACAACATAACTTAGCCAGAAAAATTTCATTTTTATTGGATTGGAATCATACGTATATATATAAAACAGTTCCCTGACTGACTGACTGAGAACTCTATAGGACTGACTGAGAAACTCTATAGGAAGAAGAGTTTTATTTTGATGAATATTAGAATTGATGGGAAGGGAGTTATCCAGAGAGGAATAGTTATTGTAAATCTCTCCTCCTCATAAATGACGAGAAAGAGAAAAGTAATATGTATAAACTTGATTGATGGATATGTATGTATATATCTATATCTATACTCATATATAAAGAGAGAGCGATTTTGTATGTGGAGGGTAATCTTCAGAACCACTGTACCTATTTGAAAAATTCTTTCACTGTTTGAAAGGTACATTATTCCAGATGGACATATGCTATATATTATGTATATCTGATCAGTAGAAATAAAGTTAGGGGCTTAATCCTAACAATCTCCATTGTTTCCGCTACTGTCTTCTACCGTATTTTGTTCCGAAGATTTCAACGATCCTTATCGTGGTGCTATCGCGGTGGGCTTCTGCTCTGACGCTAGCGGTTCGAACCTAGCCGTTCTCCGGCACGCCTTTTTCTTAAAAAAAATTATTTTAATTATTAAATAACATAAAATTAATTTAAGGTATTATTTAGGTTATTATTAAGGTAAAAAAAGATTTACAATTTATTGGCTATCAACTGGAAATTTATTGGTATAATATTTTGTTCAACCCGGACAAAGTCGGGACGGGCCGCTAGTGTATATATATATATATATATATATATATATATATATATATATATTTGTGTGTGTGTGCAAGCATAGATACTTTTGTAATATAAAATTACATATCATGAAAATTATTTAGTGTGCCGCCAAATTTTAAAATTATTAAAAATGTACCGTGACGAAAAAAAAAAAGTTGAGAATCTGCTCTAGTGTAAGGTTTCAGGAACGTTACTTTGATGTTATAGAAAATCCGCTTTATGAAAGCGTACAAGAGCATTAAAAATTTCCTTTCTAAAAAATTAGTCTGACCAACTTAGTAAATTTTAATTCAATACAGTGTTATTGCGAAGAAGAACAGTTTTTTGTACGCCATTTTTCATTATAGTGCAAAAGGATCGAAGAACACATTTCAGATTTTTCGAAGTCAAGTTCCACTCAAATATAAAGCTAAAAATACAGCAGACGACCCGTTAACGAATGATTGTGATGCATTCGCTAAGAATGAAATTTTGTTCAAGAAAAAGAGCAATAAGTGTAATTAAAAACATTTAGTTATTTAATTTATGTTTTAAATTATCTCTGCTCGGAAGGAAGTAGATGTGGTTCTAAGGTTGTTATGGACAGCCCAGCCCCTTAGTCCAGACATGTCAGTACTCTTGCTGTATTGTCAGTACTCTTGCTGTATTTCTTGTATTGAAAGCTTATTTATATATGTAAGACTTTTTATCAGTTATTTTCAGAAAACGATCAGATGTATGTATTTGATGTTTTCAGCATGGATCTCTTATTTCTGTAGATAGTTTTTTATTTATTTAATCCTTTTCTTCCTAATCAAATATGAAAATGGAGAACGAAAGCCAAAAATTACAACCAATTTTCTACTCTTTCCGTTCATTCTCCCCGCCTTTTCATTCCAATTATCGAATCCCCTGCTTCCTCTCCATTCCTCCTGCAATAAATCGATGTTTCGCGAGGTGGCGCTGCAGTCGACTCATCGCTTGCCCGTTGCCATACTGGCGTGTCCGAATTAAAAACTATTCAGTGGGCTACCATGTCGCCTCCAGTGTAGACGTGTACCGGCCGATAGAATCCCGAGTCTGTAGATTCTGTTTTCTATTTTGCTTTTTCCCCATCGCCAGCGAGCCGTTCCTTCCGCGTTGTGTTTGAAACCGATTTGTTACATGGTTGGAAAAAAACAAACAGTTAGGACTGGAAGTGGATCTGTCTTTTACCGTGACTGTCATTTGTTTTGATGATATGAAAAGTATCTTTAGAGGTAAGTTTTTGGTTTTGGTTCTTTTTTCCCTTCTCGTTTATTGACGTTTTTGCCGGGCGGTGCGTATGTTGGCGCGTGAGTCAGCGGCTCGTGGGCGATACAACCTACACCTAGCCTAATAATTAAAATACATTCTGCCGCCCTCCTTGTTTAGGTATACCTAAACAGTTCAATAATGAAATCGTGGAATGCTGACAACTACGTGCATAGTTAAATTAGGAAATAAACTGCAATAGAAATTAGATTAAATGGAGTTTAATAAACATTTCACAATTTTATGAAAAACTTTACAAGATGGTACTTTTTTCGTGTACTTCGGGCCTGACTGATAAAAATATTTTTAATTCCTCTATCCCACTGTCCTGCAGTATGGAGAAGTAAAATTTTTAGAAATAATTTTTCACAAGGAGATGCTGAAAAAAAAAATTAAACTCCAAAAAACTTACTGATATTCGAATGCCTAATTTACTAAGAAATTTCAATCAAGTTACTTCAAACTTAACACTGTAACATACGACTGTCAAGATTGGGTCTCAAACAACGGATCTTTCAGACTGCAGATGGTGCATTATCCAGTTATTCTTACCTCGGTGAAGTGCGAAAATCAGTTTGAATGCAGTTCCTAAAAATATGTCATCTGAAAATGTGCCTTAACTTACGCACTAATTTAATTTTTTTTCATATCTGTGACTATTTATGAAATTTAGTCAGTTATAATTCATTAAAATTATTGTTAAATACGATACCTGCATGCTGTATCACAAAATAAAGAAGAAAGTGTACGAGAGGGAACCCCCTCCCCCCACACACGCATACAGGCATCCCCTCTTCTTTTTTCAATTTACCTTTGTTGGCATGATTTTACTTTTTCTTTGTAACTATCCAACTTTAGAATATTTAAAGATCATATATCCAAATTTCAGCGCAGTCACATGATTTTTTAAACATTTTCATATTGATAATTTGTAATTTTCATAGTATGATTTTCGGCCTGTCATTTTTATTAATTCACATTTTTTTGTGTGTTATGTATGTTAAATTGCCTTATCTTTAAACACACCTTTCCCTAATACTCCGCAATTAAAGATTAACATTTTTGGTTAATTTTTCTTAAATTATTGATTTATAGAATAATTAATTAATTCATAGAATAAAATTTGTTGGTGCAAAAATATTTAACGATTCCCGCAGGTGACAGTCACTGCTTTTTATTATTTGATTTCTACATGCCATTTTTTTATTAATCAGTTTTTCTATGTTCTGTATGCTAAAGTAATTTGTGTGCATATGTGTATCTTTCTTTATTTCTGAGCTTACGAATGTTTTCTTAGGTATAGTTTTCTTAAAATAGCTCCTAAATAACTAATCATAGAAAAAATTTCGGTATTAAACACGAAATAAAACTTTTCCACGCAAAAAAAATATTTCGCAATCAGGGCAGACAATTTTTTAAAGCTCTTCATTCTCCGGAATTTCCCATTTAAGAGCTTGTATTCTTTCTCAGTGCTTAATTCCTCTCATTGAGTAGTGCAGAAAAGCGTTTCGTGTTTTCTCTTCTTTAAGGTGTAAAGAATATAAATTTAGCTATGTAGTAAAAACGTAGCATACAGTCATTCAATGGAGAATCGTTTAGATGAAACATTTTTTAAAGGCTTATGAAATAAAATAATTTAAATCACTGATATTGATTAAGAACTGTGAAATATAGTGCTGTAATTTAGGCTGTGTTCCAACTAATCTTTTCCAACGCGAGAAAGCGATTTCTGCTTCAGAGAGGTTAGATTTCAACTAATTATGAACAATTCATTTAAAAGTTCTGATTTGTTCATTTTAATTTGGACAATGCCAAACGAGAACGATTTGCTTAGCAGCCACAATAACAACCTTTCCCTGAAACCTGTAGCTCGCCCACGCAATTTGTATCACTCTCTTTTCTTGACGGTAGGAGAAATTTTTAATCCACGGATTCAATTTGTATGTTCTTCGTGTAGACTCAGCAATTTGGGAGTATCTCTCTTACAGTAACACATGTGAATCGCACCAGGCACCTTGCCATTGTCGAGAATGAATTCAGGGTCCCAGTTCGCTTTCACCTCTCTTTATGTCCAGGCCCTTATTAACCATTAGGCCTGGTAGGCCCGTGCCTAGGGGCCCCTGAATGTTGGGGGGCCTCCCAAAATTTTTATTTTCAAAGAAAAAATTCCCAATTCAATATTTTTTTTATTTTACCTGTTTTAGTAGCAATTTTTTTTATATATCCTTTCAAATTTCATTGATTGGTTCATCATATGTATGATATAGTGTATATAAAGGACTAGCTGAAAACCCGCGCTTCGCTACGGAGAACATTCAAATTAAATACAGCGGTCAACGTATGCAATTTATGCCAAAAAATAAATATATATATTTATAATAAATGCGATGATCAATGTATACAATTGATGTAAAATATATATCTATCTATATATATATATATATTTATAAAAAAATCGTAAGGGATATGCATTTTTTTTTTGGATAATATCCATTAGAAAGAGAAAAAAATATTTTTTTGTCTATTTAGTTGTTACGCACGTGACGATAAATTTATTGAAAGCATTTAATAAATTAAATTCTAAAAATTAATCTTTAAAAATTCACCAAAAATTAGGAAATGGAGGTAAAAATTCGAAAAAAATTTCATTTTGAAGGAATTTTTATGATCTTTCTTGTGATATAAATTTTTAACCCTCAATGTATTATTTTAAATGCAAACGTAAAAAAAGTTTAAAAACAGCTTAAAAATTTAATTAAAAAAAATATAAGAAGAATTTTTGAAAAATCTTTCTTACTGCACCCCTACACTATTAGAAGAATCGCCATGCAAAATATCAGCCCTTTAGGTCCAGCGGTTTGGTCTGTGCGTTGTATGTCAGTCAGTCAGTGAATGAATGAGTCAGTTACGGAACTGTTTTATATATATAGATTAATAGGTTTTTCTAGTTGCATTGTACTGGTGTTTTAATGATGAAGTTAATATGTTGTATTGCTTTTTTTTACTTGATAATGTTCTAGGGTTCTACACTTCAAAGAGCCAATTCTTGGTAAAATGGTACTTTCACAATGATTCATTATTATTTTTTTTTCTGTGTCAATTTTGGAAATTTTACTCCCACATCAGTGTTTGGGGACCCCCATCCCGAGTTGTGCCTATAGTCAAGAATTTTCTAAATCGGGTCCTGTTTATGTCCAATTCGCAGAGAGACAAAGTAAGCGTATTAGGGAAATAAGACGCAGTTCCTCTTGCAAAGTTCTTACCAGACAGCTAGTCTCATCCAAAACAGATTTATTCGTTTTCTTTTGAAATATCAAATTATGAGCGGGAAAAACTCAATTTTTGTCAATACGACATGGTTTTTAATTGTTCGAACATTCATCATTAGAATAATATATTTTTCCGGTAGGGATTACTATCCTTTTTAAGAAAATCTATGATGTCACGTTCGAACACCTAAGAATGAAGATTTAAAAATATACTATAGTTATGAAATTCTTATATTTTATATGATTTTTTACTAACACGACTTTTTAACTACATGACAAATACTCGAAGTATGTATTATGCATTTTATTTACGGTATATTTAATTTGCTCTTTAAAGGAATACGCAGTGTCTCACAAAAGCCATCAGATACTTGCAGTTTTCTAAAATGAAGGAAACAAAAATATTAAACTGAAATTTTTAAGAAATGATACAGGAACATGCGTTTACTTAGTCCTCTTTTGTTATTTTTTCAAAAAGAAAATGTTCAACTTTAAAGTTATTATGTTCCGTTGGACGAGGGAAAATAATCGAATAAACGTCTTATTTTAACAATATTTAAACTCTCTAAAATTCGTCTGGGATAAATGAAAAACATAGGTTTTTGATATTTTGGATTAAAAACGTTTGGAAGCAGTTAAAAGTCGCCTATTTCAGTTATTGAGTGAAATATTCGTAGAATTTCTGCTATTTCAATTTTTATTTGTTATGGCTGATTCTGGAAAGAAAAGAATGTTAGAAATTTGCAAGGTTTTTAATCTGCGTTTAGAAAAAGGAAAGTCCATCAGTAAAATTGCTTAAATAGTTTAGGTTAACCTGTTTGGCTGTTTCCTTCGCAACAATACGTTGCAGAAAACATAATGCAATCAAACATCATACAAAATTATGATCAAATGGGACGGTCATCGAAACTGTCTCGTAGTAATATCCACAATAACCGAATACTGTCCGAGTATTCTAGAACAATTTATGTCCTAGTCCTAGAACAATTTATGTAGTACTGTCCGAGCATTATATACAATAACCGAATAACACGAATACTGTCTCGTGGAATAAACTGTGTCGGAAATACATAAATCATTGAAAAGCACCTTGCAAAACGACAGGAATCACACGGAGTAGCTGTCAATATCGATAGATATTTTGTTGTTTGTCAAGGCGGGGCACTTGTAAATGAAGATATTCGCATTTTTAACCTCGTGAATCCTTAGTTGCTTTCAATTGGGGCACCGTATAGGTGAACCAACACCATCCTCTGGTGACACCTGAATTTTGATCGAACACCTACAAGGGCGACATCTGGAGGGCTCGTACCTTCTCCCACCCAGTGACCTTATAGAAATATTTTCTGGTCTACGGATTTAACGGGCCCATATCCGGCCTGAACACGAATATATTTCATGGATTTCGTCTAATCCAGGCATATTTAACCCGTTTTTCCCCTCGAGCCCCATGCATATGTTTGCTACGTTACACGGGCCGCAACATAGTACTCTATATCCATAGGCGTAACGTGCTTCTAAATTTGGGGGGGGGGCACGAATTGAATTCAGATTGGGCCCTCCTTAACGCTTTGACTACCGAACGGTTCTTAAAATATGAAATATTATGATTTTTTTTAAGAATTGAATAACAGTTGAATAGATATTTGAGTAGTATTCAAAAGTTATACATACAATGAGAAAAATAAATATAATATAAATAAAATGAGAAAAAAATATAGTATCGAATTTTTGTTATGGATACTATCATTGTTAAAAACTATGTTAAGGCTAAAGATATAATCGAAATCTTCAGTGTCACAGTTTGAAAAAGAGGAAAAAACCCAACTTTCTTAAAAGGTTTCTACAATTTTCCGATTTTAACTGAACTTCTATTAACATTGTAACTTATTTCAAGTTAAGTTGGGGAGGGCGCACGTGCCCCCCCCTCCCCCCCCGTGCTCCCCGACGTTACGCCCATGTTAAGGTGACCAGACGTCCCGCTTTTGGCGGGACAGTCCCGATTTTTAACAATTTGTCCCGCGTCCCGCGGCGTTTTAAAAAAGTCCCGATTTTTGGAAAGAATGCTCGACAAGCTAGGGAACGGCGGGAGAACGGGAAGGGAATGTAAGGTTTTCGGCGGCCATGTGGCTATTTAGCCAGGATATGAGTTTTATATTATTTTTGTTAATTTTATAATGTTAAGCTTTAACAAATAATTGTAATATTTCCGAAAATGATCTTTTAATGAACCATGTTTTCCGAAAACCATGTTTTAATGAGGTATCATTACTAAAAAATATATTAATAAGGAAAAGGTCAAATCTTGGGCATCAGCAAAAATCACAATGGAGAATAAATGGTTAGAAATATTTCATCATTTTGAAACAAACCATGTTCCATACAATAATGCACTAAAAATTGTGGAATACGCGCTGTCCTTACCAGGAACTAATGCTGCGACTGAACGCGTTTTTTCTACGGTAAATAAAGTGTGGACACCAGAAAAATCACAATTAAGTGTTGAGACTTTGAAAGCCATTTTATGTGTGAAATATAATTTAACAAATTCTTGTGAAAAATTTCATGACCTTTTAAACAACGACAGCAATCTACGAAAAAAAATTCACTCAAATGAGACATATGCCAAAGAATAAAATAATACTATACATAATTTTTTTTATTTATTATATTTGTAAATTGTACTTATGTTCAAATTAAAAAAAATATATTACAATACTATTTTTGCGTTCTATGAAAATTTTTGTTGCTCCATATAGACCAAATTTTTAAACAAGAACCCCCCCCCCCTCCCGGTCAATGTGTCCCGCTTTACTAATGTTAAAATCTGGTCACCTTAGCCTATGTCTATACTTCATAATATTACAATGTAAAAAGAAAACTCAAAACCTAAATGCATTCAAACGTTTATTTAAAAATTAGTGTGATATTTTATGTTAAGACAAACTTTTGATTCGTTTAAACAAATCAGATCTATACTTGCTATATGCTATTCTCATTACGACATCAGGGTCTGTTCACATAGAATCCATCAGAGTCATCGTTAAAGATTCTGATGGCACTGATTGGTTAACTGGGTCATTGATTGGTATATGATTGGTTAAAATTTTTTAAGTTGACGCTGACGGATTCTATGTGAACAGGCCATAAGAATCCCTAAGCCGATTTCTATATACGTTCTTCGCATGTTTTATTTCGGAATAGGAGGATTCACAAAGATACGTTGATGCGAACAACGTGAGCAACACGTGGTACATTTTTGTATAGTCTTGTATTTTATAGCCATGCATTTCCAAAATTATGTTTACAGAAGCACCTGCCTGATAATAGGTGTGAGTATTTCGGGCCGCGGTTTGAGTACCCTTGGTCTAATCTGATCTACAACAGTTGTATGTCGAATGTTGATTCTGAATTCTTCCAAGCATTAGTTCACGGAAAAGAATACTTGATTCCGGCTGTAAATGCGGTGGATGAGAGTATGGGGGTGTCAGTCTACCGTAGAGTGGGTAGGCTCGAATTTGTTGATGATGTAATGAATTGGTGCATATATCTCGACATTTCAAAACGTTATTCGAAATATTGGCTACTAAAGCTTAACAATTCAAATTCGTTTCCAGTCTACTACGACTATGATCCAGTGGCTGCTGAACAATTGCTTGGAAGTATTAGAAACATCTTTCAAATCCTAGATATATTGACAAGTATTGAGGTAAAAATATTTGAAAATAAAATAGTTTTTCGAAGCGACAACTGAAATAATAAAAGACAAGAAGTTATATAAGGCAGATATAACGGAAAAAAAATTAGTTGAGATAAGAACCAGGCATGTTTCAAAAGATAATTGTAATCCAATCAGTTATATATTAGAAAAATTCCTAGAAGTAAGTTTTTGATTTCTATTTGATCGATAAGTTAGTATAGCCGATTATATTTGTCATTGTTTTCTTGTAGCCCAATGTCTTAGGCTAGATATATTCAATGCATACTTATTATTTATATGAACTATGCATAAAAGTCTAGACCAGATACAAAATTAAATGTTACTGGCAAAACACTTTATTTTATCTAAAAACCATTTCATGGGAATATAGTCATGACAAACATAAGTGTCAGATCCTTTTTGTGATATACAGCTGTGCGGAGAGATTAGTCAGAGAGGAAATAGAAAAATTTAGATCATTGTATTCTTTTTCAGTACCATTAAAAGTTCTTAGTGCGGTATAATTGTGCTCTCTTTTCTTCGGCATGTGGAATCTAAAACGTGTTAAAAAATATTTAATTTTGAGGTTACGTAAACTTTTTCTATAAAACTAGCATAAATAGGCAATTGTTAAGCACTAAGAGTACAGGGTGATCATAAAAAACTTTGCCGATATTTAGACCTCTAGTTACGTTCAGCAAATCGAGATGAGAATTCAGATATAGTTATTTAGAGGTATGAGCTCGGGATTCTGTGAACGGCAAAAAAGTGGCGCTCACGGTTACGGTTATAGGTACAGAAACTCGAAATTTTCGAATGACAACGCCCGTTTTTTACCGTCGCAAAATACTCAGTGCATGCGAAAACCCCTTAAACCTTTCGTTGGAACGGTACGTGTATCACAAAAAAAACGGACGCGTTATGCACACACAAAAAATAGCTCTGCGAACGACCACCAAAAACACGATCGGGGCGCATGGAGGAAATTTGCATATGACAGAGGCAAGACACCAATCACTGATTACAACACAGATCGGACAAAAGAAAACTTTTATTTGGATTACATATTTTCCACATGGGTGCCATCACAGGCCGTTCGCAGAGTTGTTTTTCGTGCGTGCATAACACGTCCGTTTTTTGTGATACACGTACCGTTCCAACGCTCTTTAGGGTTTTCGCATGCGCTGAGCATTTAGCGGCGGCAAAAAGTGGGCGTTACCATTCGAAAATTTCGAGTTTCTGTACCTATAACCGTAACCGTAAGCGCCACTTGATTGCCGTTCGCAGAATCCCGAGCTCATACCTCTGAATAACTATATCTGAAATCCCATCTCCATCGGTTGAAAGGAACAGCCGCTAGCGGTCCATATATCGGCAAAGTTTTTTTTTATGACCAACCTGTATTTTATTACGCAAACTACTATTCTGCAAATGTGATTTGTCAGCAACTGAAAGCGGCGATTAGTATGCAAAAAGCACAAACTCGCCTTGTTTGGAATTCAGGTAGTTTTGAATTGTGATTTGTGACTCGATAGTTGTAAATGCTCTCTCTTGCGTTACTTGTTAATAATGTTATCAAATAAGATTGCGATGCGTCAATATCATATTTCCAACTTATCTGATTTCTGTTGTTTTCTGATGCTTATGTATATTTTACTGTTACAAATTACGTAAGGGATTTTATTTGTTGGGAAAGGTTTTTTTTCCTTCTTTTCACAGAGAATGATAGAATGAGTTTGATAAAAATATTGCGTTTTTTACTATTTGGATGTAAGTGGATCAATATTTTTCAATAAATAATTTAAAATGGTCCACCTGATTCAAAATTTACGAAATCACCAGAGGTTTCTAATATTTTTAATAAAATATACGTTACTAATTAATTACTAATGTAATACTAATGAAAAATTTTACATCCCCGATTCGCCCGCCTGTTTAGTAACGTCTCGTGAGGAACAGAGGAATAGTCCATTGTTCATCACGATGAGGTAACAAGACAAGGAAATGGAAAAAAAATGCTAAGATTAAAAGGAAATTTTATTTTGAATTGTTTTTTATGAATATATTTCTTTTTCGTATTATGAAACAATGGATTTAATGTAATCATACACACACTGTTAGTTTATTTATTCTTTATTCTTTTTTCGGAGGCCCAGAGAAATAAACTGCTTGTATGTGTTTTGCTTGAACCCTTTTCTCATCGCACAATCCTTCCCATTCATCAGTCAACGCACCGCGTGTTCTTGGTTCGCTTGTCCATGCTACTTTGCGTTTCGATGGCAACGATTGATTTCTCTCCCTATGTGTGGTAGCATCTCTTTTCATTCCTACGCACACAAACAAGAGATGGTTCTGTTGTCGCTCTACTCTCTCTCCCCGATGCATCTGTGCAACCTGAGTTGCCACGTGTGCGAGCTTTGTACGGTTAGTTATCTTCACACGACAGATGTTATTGCATGTTTCCTTTTTATACTCTGAAAGCACAACGACATTTAAGGCTGTTTATTATTGGAAAATTCAGCATATCTCCTTGCACCACTGTTATGGACATATCGTTTTAACACAGCCGCTATTTGCTTCGCGAGTATGGGGGTGTCGAATTATAATAATTTTAAATTTAAATAAGTCTAAAATCTCGAATTTATATATTCACGTGTTACTTGAGTTGTTGCATAAATATTTATAACGCTGAAGTCCGAATAAGTAATGCCTGCATGCTAGTTAATTAAATTTTTTTTTCAAACTTGTTACAAACCTGGCCGTTACGGACCCTTTTAAATATCACTAACATAATTTTATTGCAAGTACCCCCACCGTATTTTATTTTATTATTTTTTATACTGTTCACTCCTCCGATTGTGGTTTTTCCATTTTTCCTTTGTAGCGAAATACCAACCATGCTTATTTCAAACAGCAGTATATCCTAGTGTGAACTGCCGGTCGATGTCTGAAAAGCTAGGGCGTTGGCCTTCGGTACCAGAGAGTGCAGGTTCGAGTCCAACTATTGGCATGGCTGTTTGTAGCCGTTGGAAATGGTTTTAAGCTGTAGGTATCGGTCTATTTAGCCCTCGTGTAGCAAAAAATTGACCGTAGCGCTCCAGACTAAACCTAGTGGGAACATTATGTTAGCACCAAATGACATAAAACTTCAAAAATCTGCTTTATTAAACTTTTAGGCTGCGAGGCAGTATTACTAAAAGTTTCTTTAAGGAAGAAAAAATATAATTTTTTTATTCTGTTAACATATTTTTTCAAGAGTTTTTAATGTTTATTTCTTCACTCTCCGTAGAAAATGAGTAAAATGTTCTATCATTTAAACCAGACCTTTTATTAGTATGAATTTGTAGCAAATGGAGGTCATATTAAATTTGCTGTAAGAACACACGCAAAAAAAAGGCGCTAGCGATAGAAAAAAATGTTAATTATAGTCTGACACTCGTGATTTACAAAAAAACATTCCCTTTTTACCCATAAACAAATTCTCCCAGTAATAGTGATTTTTCTCATAAAGAAGTTTTGTACGCTGTATGTAGCGTGAGATGGGACAATTTAAGCGTCGAAAATCAATAGTCACACATTTGTTTTTTCTTTCTTCTCTTTTTTTTTCTTGTCATCAAATTAATGCAACTTTATTGATCTAAATGTACAGGTGGATATTTATCTACATCAATGTGTATTCTAGTAAAGGCGTGGGCTGTGATACTTTAAAAAAAGCTCTTTAAACTTTCCATATTTTAAGTTAATGTAATCGAACTATAAAAATAATTTAAATTTTTCGGCCGGGAAAATCTCTTTGGAAATCGATTGGAGGTCAAGTAACTATTTGTAAATTACTTTCTTGTGGTATTAAAATTTTAGGAAAAGAGTAGAAAATAGTTATAATATGTTGTACACTAATTCGGTTCACTTGTCCATTCCGACATTCGCACTTAATCCGTGATAAACGTTTGTTGCTTTCAGTGGGGGCTCCGTATAGGTGAACCAACACCACCCCGTGGAGCCACCTCAATTTTGACCGAGCAGCCCCTGGGGTGACAACTTGAAGGATCGTACCATCTTGCACCCTCTCTGACCTCATAGAAAGATTTTCAAGTCTACAGATTTAACGTGCCCATATACGGCCTAGACACGAGGGTATTTAATGACATTCGTCGGGATTCGAACCGAGCACCTCCAGTTTCAAGCCCGACGCGTTACCACTAGGCTACCTCGGGCCCTATAGTTTTAATATTGTAAGTGCCATTTTTCAGTTTACTCTCGTTAGGAAAAGCAAAACATGTTATCAATTATTAGATTAGTTAATTTTTTTCTTTCGACACCAGAGAAAAACTATCCGGGAGCCCCCGGGTTGTTGGAACAGACAAAACGCGCCTCTTCGAATTTTTTTTTTTTTAACCAGTCGAAAAAAAACAACGAATTTGTTAAAAGGTACTGAATTTTAAAAGTGTAAAAATGTGAAACAAACAAACAACAACGAAAAAATTCTACATTTTCCTGTGTCATACCCACAGAAGTATCATTATGTTTGGCTCGCTATGAGTAGCTTTGAAAAAAAAATCAGATTAGAACAATCTCTTTGACACCTCGGCCCCCTCCGCTTGCGCGTATCGGCTCATGATTCACCGATGACCGGTCGGTACGCAGCAATTCCTGTATACTCAGACGAAGGTTAATTTCCCATGTTCGGTGACATTGTTGTCATAGTTGTGGGCCTGGGCACCGGACGGACAGTACAGATTTGCCGACCAATTGGGGCAACCCGGGCCCTTCGGATTAGAACAAACTGACAGTGAAGCACGTACAGGAAAAATTGAATCGCCCAATTTAACCTGCCCAATTTAATAAAAAAGTTCTTTTATTATAGTGGTACAGGATTACCATGCAGTATAATTTTTTAGCTTGTTTGTTTGTTTCTGTGTCTGTGTGGGGGGGGGGGGAGGGAATAGAATCACGCAACTTAAAAGAGATTGTTGGAATATCATATCATTATGCAGAATGTCCTCTAATTCTTCAAGAAAAAATAGAGGATGATATTTGTTCCGAACTCTGCTTTTTAAACCTGAGCGGCAGGCTTGATGATTTTTAGGTCTGTTAACTTAGTAATTTAGGACTGTTGTTTAACTTCATGCTCCTCAAACTACTCCTCTAATAGCTTCGTGACCAGAAATCGATATTGCTTTCCATTCACAGGCAGTAGAGGTGAAGTACACATCTACTCATCTGCGATTTAGTTATAGTGCTACGCGAAGCCACGTCCCGGTGTGACTTCACTGTGAAGTCACAGGAGGAAAGTCACTTGAAGGTCACGAAGAGACTAGATTGTGCTGTCGAAATTCGACCACCGCTGTGACAATGACCAGTGTGACTCAGCGTGATTCGACGGCGGCGCGACTGTCTGTGATGTTAGGGTCGTGAACATCTTTCTACTTATGCTGCACGGACAAGTGTTTGGGGACATGCACAGACTTCGTTGAAATTATGCTTTGTAGGGTTGGGCGCAACGACGTCTACTACGCAGAATACTTTAGCGTAATAAACCTGAACACTCCTTATATTTTCTCGGAAAATGTCACATCCCTCAAGAAAAAAACACTTTTGTACTTGTTTCCCCAAATACCTACACGCTTCTTTGCAGTTTCTCTACCTTCCTAGGAGAAATGGGGCATGCAGAAAACCTCGGCAATGGCTACTGATGTGACGGTATCTATAGAAGCTGTTTTGCTGTTCAGCTTAAATTTCTGGCATTCTAACTGGTTAATGGGTAGTGACATTTAAGATGGTATTAATGTATTTTTCTTCATTTTTTGGATATTTAGTGATGAATATTTTACATGTAAGACGCAGTGAATTTGTACTCAGCTGCTTTGTGATTTAACAATTTAGTTTGTTGTTTATAACTAAAAAACAAACGAAAGAAAATAATCAATTTGCTAGAGTGCTTTGAAGTCATTTTGAATAGCCAATTAGAGAATCAGTGTTTCATACTAAAGGAAAGTTCTAACCACTCATCTCATCTGCCATCTTCAAGAATATGCGGACAACGCGCACATGTTTGTTTACAGTTCTAACCACGCCTTGATGAATCCAAACCTTGATGAATCGCGTGTTTCTGTGTAATCAGTAGGAAGTCCCGAGTGTAAACTTTTGATTTCTACACATAAAGTTGCGCTGTGGCGAGGATCAGTGTGAGGGCCGATTCGTTGAGTCAGATGACATGTTTCCAAGCATGAATATTCCGCAATACGAGCTCTTAGCACAGTGGAATTTATCTGCGTTATTATAGGTTTAGCAGCTGAGACTCTGTTGTGATTATTAAAATGCTCATTTCACAGTCTTTGTCGACACAGAATTCAAAAGATGCAGATTCAACTCTTAAGGGGGTCCGGGACACATTCAATTTTTTTTATTTATTGAGTTAAAATTTTCAATTTTTTTGTGATGGTTAACCATATAATTTGTAAACAAAATCACATCATAAAACTTCTCATAAAGTTTAAAAAAATTTTTAAATTAAAAAAAAAGTGTGGTAATTTAAAATCGTTATAACTCAAAATATTATTTGTCGAATTTCAAAATTTTCTCATTTAGTTAAACAAAAATATATAAGTTTTAATTTTGACTCAGCGTTTTTTAAAATATTAATTAAAAAAAATTTTAAATATTTAGAGAAAAAATGAAAAAAAAAATTATGTAACCTATTTTAAAAAATCATATTTTCAAAAGTAAATATTGTTTCAAATTTACTGAATCAAAACTAACGTAAAATAATTGAAAAAAGACATGTTCCATGTTTGAACCATTTATCTTTAACGGTTCTTGACTTATAACATTTTAAAGATGAGAAATGGTGAAAAAACACATCATGCAGAAAAACGCATTTACAGGTTTAAACAAGATTGGTTGCTATTAGAATATTGAAAAAAAATATCTCCTGTTCTAATTAAGATAGAAACATGATTTAAACGTCATTTTAAACGGAAAAGAACACAGAATTTTTTAATGCAACAAAATGTCATTCGAAAATTTGAAGAATTTTGTGTCCTGGACCCCTCTAAGCTCTTGAGCAGCCATTGTTTTCTTAGCATACTCTTTCTTTGAGTTTTGCTCCACTTGCAGTTTGTGGATTCGAGTCCACCTGTTATCATGGTTGTTTGTAGCCGTACGGCATCGGCTTTAAACTGTAGGTTCCTTCTAATTAGCTCTCGTGCCGCAATAGGTGACAGTAGTGCTCTAAAACTAACCAACCTTCCATTGTTACATGAATTTTACTCAGCATTTTTTATCTTTTGTTGTGTGTTCTATATTAATATTTTATACTGAAGCTGTGGGTTTACCAAATAAATTAATTGTTTTAATCACGCATGTTCCAGTTAGATTGGACATCAAAACTTTGAAAGCTTTAGGTTATTTCATAATGTGTCCTGAGTTCACCTGCACTACGTTCCCGGATCAACTACTGTCTAATAACAATTAAACAGAGTACATACTTCATGAGTACATTGAGTTCACCTGCACTATGTTCCCGGATCAACTACTGTCTAATAACAATTAAACAGAGTACATATTTCATGAGTACACTACATGTTTAACGCTATTTTCCCGACTCTTTATATCGATTTTTTTCTTATTTTATGAAATCACTCTCAATATCTTTTAATTTTTGCTAAATAAGTTGAAGACTGCCAATTTTTTAAAATTAAGATGGTCATTTTAAATTTTCCCGTTTGACACACTTCGAAAAGAGTTTTCACATCCCTGCGCAAAATAGAATATGAAAGATTTGACAATCAAGTTATTTGTGACAGTCTATACAATAAAGGTTGTACATGTAACATTTTTCAATTCTGTTTTCTGCATTTGAAGGTAGAAGATGTTAAAATAAAGAACGTGTAGTTTTTTAAATTTAAATTTTTCTGTAGTTAATTTTTTTTACAGGGCCTTAAGTTACTGATGTCTATCAGATCAAAACTGTATTTTGGATAAAAAAAGTAAAGTAAAAATAATTTTTAGAATCATGCACATTGCATTTAGACCTATTTTCAAATGCAGATATCAGACTCCAATAATATGCATTTTGTAATCTGTGAATAAAAAAGCTCAACACGGGGATAAGATCTTCGAAGTCGACTGGTGTACCCCCTTAAAAGTATATAGTGCATTCTTTGACAACGTGTCGAAGCACCGTGAAGTAATCATAGATTATGAGCGAGGGGTTTCCCATATGTAATGTGCAGATGCAGAATAAAGTGGTGTTACATTTTTCTTAAAAAATGTATTAACAACTCATGATTTACGATTATTAATTTATTTTTAAGTAATTAACATTTTGTTTATTAATAATGGTATAGTATTCGGTAACCTTTAGCTTACGGGGTCCATTTTTCCGATTCCCTCTTTAGAGCGGGAAATTTCATACCCCCTTTGTAAGAACGGGCATTAAGGGGGTTATATATATATATATATATATATATATATATATTTTTTTTTTTTTTCATATTCATTCTTGGGCCAGCATTCTCGGGGTACAAGCTATCCCACCCCTTAAGGAAAAGGTTAAGTATGATCTCGGGGGAGTTTACTCGAGATGCTGCCAAGTTGTTGGAAAATTAATGTATTTTTTTTCCGGAATGACACGGTTGTCGGACAAGTGGTAAACTGGCAGGTTGGGAGATCGGAATGGACTGTTGGGCGTGTTAAAATTAAGCAGATTCTTCTGTGGCATGCAGTTGCCCTTATGAGGCTCTTGCTTAAAAAATACTCGTTGACTTCAAGCGCATGGTCGGAACTATTCGCAGTGCTTCATAAAAGCCCAGAGGGCTTACTATAATGAAGCGTTCTAAGAGGAGACCAATAAATCCAAGTTAAATATTTATCAAGCCAATACATTTTGAAGGCAAGCGTAGAACATTTTCTGTGTAGAACAAGGTACTCTCATCTAATTAATTTGCATCGTTTGGGTTAGAAACACTTCTCTATTATAACCGCTCGTTTTTAGTGCGTTCGGCACTCGACTGAGCAGCAAATATCGAAGAGAGAAAAAAAAAGCTCTCCAAGTGAGAATACCGGACTGAAGTCTCAATTCTCGATGAAGTGGCTCTTCACTCACAACGGGAAGAATGCGTTCGAATCTAGTTGGTATAACGAAAGGCCCAGCTGATTGCTTTCCGGATTCAGCCAGCGTGCTTGCGCAGAACCCGCTGGGTCGCCTCGCTTTTGTATGCAGATTCTCGGAGTGTTTGCTGCGATTCTTTCCCCTCCAAAATTAATTGCTGCAGCTGGCATCGTTAATTTTGAGATTCGAATGCACTTAAATGGATTCTGAACGAGCGAAGAGTAACGAGGATTAAAAGATGAGTAAATGTGTTGCGAATTGCCGAGCAATTGAATATTTTGGGATGGGGCTGCGTGCGATTAAAACAAGATCCTTGGAGAGAAACGCGTTTAATGAACCAGGCACATTTATAAACGTCTGGTTGTAGTAATTGAGAAGTGTTTAGACATAGCTGTACTTTTTATTCCATTCTGAATAGCAAAATTCTGCTTCCTGCCGACTTTTCTAGCCTTGATGTGTTAAAAGATTTAATGCGTGATAAATATTTATGGTGCATTAGCATTTTCTTTAGTACTGATCAATATATACAGCAAGTACCATAATATTGGAACTTATGTAGCATTTATTTATATAACTAATGATGCGGGATTAAAAATTATTTCTCATTTTATTTAAAATAAACCAGTATTTAAAAAAAAATTATCTAACTTAGTGTAAGTATCTCGCAATTCGTAATATATTTAAGCATGTTATGGGCATGAAGTGTAAACGTTAAATAAAAGGATTTTGACTACTTGATGATGTATTTTTTAAGAATTTATTTCGACAGTTCACTTTTGCTGCAATAGTGTACTACTGCAGAATGCAATGTTGCTATGGTGATAAATGTTGGTCTCATTGGACGAATTTTCTTTTGTAATACCTGGATTTTGTGGATGGTTTCAGTAAATTAACCATTCCAAATCATTTATAAGTTTCATGAAATTAAAGAAGTTTTAAAGGAATCTGCAAAATTTTTGTCTCAAAGAAGGGTCCAATTCAGTTACAACAATTTCTCGTCATTTGGCATTCTAATGCAGAGCAGTGGTTTTTGAACAACCTCTAGCGCATGGGTGTCCAACTTTCTGGCTTGCCTGGGCCTCATTGAGGGGAGAGGAATAACTGTCTTTGGCAGCATATAAAATATGTAATAATAGCTGAATACCCGTGCCTCGCTACCGAGTACATTCAGATTAAATACAACGGTCAATGTATGCAATTAATGCCAAAAAAATATTTATAAAAACATAACGGATATTTTTATAGACAAAATAGTGTAGAAGAAAATATTCAAATTAAATACAACGGTCAATGTATACAATTAATTTGTATGTTTAGTAATATCCATAAAACATACTAATTTGAATTAAATTCTTAAAAAACTTCCATCTCAATTAGTCTAGTGGTTAAATTTTATCTTTTACTGTATTTTAATATTTTTTTGTCAATTTATTTCGTTGTTATGCACGTGACGCAACATTAATTTGAAGTATCACAAAAAGAAAAGAAAACACGTGATCAGCATTTAATAAATTAAATTCTAAAAATTTATAGTTAAAAATTCACCAAAAATCAGAAAATGAAGGTAAAGCTTCGAAAAAGATTTCATTTTAAGGGAATTTTTTTATGATCTTTCTCGTGATATAAATTTTATAACCCTCAGATTATTATTTTAAATTCAAACTTTAAAGAATGTTACAAAAACAGCTGAAAAATTTAATTTAAAAAATCTAAGAAGAGTTTTAAAAAAATCTTTCTTAGTGCACCCCTACACTATAAGAAGAATCGCCATGCAGAATTTCAGCCCTTTAGTTGCAGCGGTTTGGTCTGTGCGCTATTTGTCAGTCAGTTACGGAACTGTTTTATACATAAAGATAGTGAATACATGCAAGCAGGCCCAGATTTTCGCATGGGCAAGTGGGGCACTTGCCCAGGGCCCCCAAAATTATGGGGCCCCCTAATTTAGTATAAAGTTGTACATAGTTTTGAGAATTTGTTTTTTGGTTAATATAGTAAAGGGGTGCTGTGGCGGATACAGAAAAAAATCCTGGGTGGAGCACAGTGCACCCACTATAGTGAAAGCATGCTTACGTCCATAAGCGTTTCTGGTTTAATTTTTTTTTTTTCGGGGGGGAGGGGAGAGTTGTAATAACTCCAGACTGTGATTTATTTTGAATTTCAAAAGAAATTTTCATGAATTTATTTATTAACATTAAAAAGTAAATTAATTAATTAATACTTCTTATTAATATTCATTATTTTCTTCAAATTTTTGACTTGTCGGTCGAAATTTGTTTTGAATTTCTGGTCCCCATTTAAGGGAGGCCTGGGTGAGTGTCCCACATGTTCATGTGGAAATCTGGTCCTGAGGAGGGGGGACATGCCCCCCTCTGGATCTGTCCTTGAAGGGGGCCCCCAAAGTCTGCTTTGCCCAGGGCCCCATTGTGTCAAAGTCGGGCCCTGCATGCAAGTAACAATAATTCCTTTATTTGTTTTTATTTTTCACTATAACGTATAAAAGAGGGCAACATAAGCATAAAACTAGCTTGATGTTTTACCTTGCTTTTGGGAAAATATTGCATCAGAGTCTAGTTCATTGCAATTCTCAGTGAGTTCTTGAAGTGCTCATCAGAAGTTTCTAATCTAATTTTGCGCTTCGTATGCCTCATCTTTGAAAATATTTGCTCAAAATTGTGCGTATTGCTAAAAAGCTATGACAGGAATAAGGCGTGATTGTGAAGCGAGCAATGATTCTGTAACCGCGACACAGAGAGCATTCATGACGCGCTTCGGGCTCTATGCAACTGATGTCGTTCCTGATCGAAGAACAGTCCTTCGATGGGTATCAAACGTCAGAGCAAGTGGATCTGCATTACCAAAGAAACCAAGTGGTCGTCCTTTTTACATTAGAACACCTGAAAATGTGCAACTAGTCCGCAAGTTCGCTATTAGGGAGGAAGTTGCCCCAGAGATGACCAACAGAGTGATGGAAAAGTGAACGGCTTCGGCAGTGCATCGAAAATAACAGGGGCCACCTCAGTGATGTTATTTTCAAAACCTAGTGGGGAAAAAAACCTAAGTACTTTTCGAAAATATATAGCTTTTTTTCTCTAAATTGTTTCGTTCGTTTTTTATTACCCTATGAAATGTGGGAGTCCATTCCGCCGCACCTTGTATGTGAACCTTTTTCAGTCTGAAGCAAGCTTTGTATGGGAATTAAGGCTATATTTTAAACAATCATCCAGAAGAATCAGTAACATAAATCATATTATAAATCAGGGAACCAGAAAGGATAAAATTTAATATGATAGGAAAAAATTCAACAAAATTCGTTTATATTGAGCTTAATAAATTTCTCTTTTCCCTCTTGGACGATGAAAGAAAAAAAAGATTAGAGATTTCTATAAATTTTGTATAAAGCTCTTAGGCGTTGATAAAGGACGAAAATTAGATTTCGTATCCAGTTTAATTAATTCTTAACGTTTTTAAATTACTCCACAACAAAAAGTTTTACACAAAAGTCTGAAATTTTTAATTAAAGTAGAGAGTTTAGTGATAGGAGTCTATATTTTATTCTTCTTTAAAATCGTCGATGCTCTGATATTGCCTTTATTTTTTGATTTGTTCTTTGCATTGTTTTCTTCCATTGTGGGACAAAATTTCTCAAAAACTTTTGTGAGTGTTTGAAATAAATTTTAACTTATCTGCTGGAACTAACATGCTGCTACACTTTTATATTTATCTGAATATAAACAGTTCTGTTTTTAGTAACAGGATTTAAAAAAATGGATGTACTGTTCAGCTGTTTAAAACTTTCGATAATTTCTATACTGTTGGAATAGATGTAAGTTATTTTCTCTATATGAGCAGTTAAAATCATACAGTTTATTGAGTTACTACGTAGCGCTGAACCTGCAAAGGAATTTGTTCCATCTCTTTCTGTATTAGAGTCAAAATATATTGAAAAAGGAAATGTTATATCAACTCTGAAATAAAACAAATAGGATTTCTCTGTCCAGTAAAATGCTTATAATTGCCAGATTTGTCTACTTCACTGTCGAAAAGGTTTTTGCTTCTGTCTTGACTGTATATCTCATTCGACGCATCTCTTTGACAAAGACCAAGTTGTTCATTTTTTTTTGAGCTCTTATAATGCAGGAACGCTCAGTTTCAAAATTACTGCTCTGTTCATCTATGAACAAAGAGGTAATCTTGGGTTTCACTTTAGGGCTCAAAATAGTTTGGCTATTGGAAAGCCTTGATAAGTCAGTAGTTTTGCACTGTGATAAAGTTAAAGAATTGTAATGCACAATATAATATTCAAACGACTGTTCTTATAAGTATTTTACATATTAATTTCGATTACTTTTCACTTATGAACACATGAATATATTAGCTATATATTTATAATATATATGTAGCTATTCATAAGTTCAGGACAAACACGTAATTAAGTTATATATATATATATATATATATATATATATATATATATATATATATATATATATATATATATATATATATATATATATATATATATATATATATATATATATATATATATATATATATATAAATATATATATATATATATAAATATATATATATATATATATATATATATATATTTATATATATATATATATAACTTAATTACGTGTTTGTCCTGAACTTATGAATAGCTACACACACACACACACACACACACACATATATATATGTTTATTTATTTTATACAATTATAAATAAGTTACTTATCTATTTATATGAAACAGTTTTAGAGGTCTTGTTGGTAACATTATGTTTATAAAGTTTGAAGAGGATTGAATTTTGTTAAAAATATATCTGAAGAGTTTACTGTTTAGTTTAGTATTTACCTGATGCAAATATTTTTTGTTTAATGTCTGCAAGCACAAAAATGTATTTTTATAAGGATACCAGTGTTTGTACCTAACGTGATATATATTAAGTAAAATGGTCACACTTCCCTATATTTAATACAAGACTTTATGTTGAATAATAACCTTCTGCAAACCTTGACATCATTCACTGAAGATCCGACGAATACTGTTTGTTCTAGTGGAGTTGTGTGAGTAAGATATCTTCTGGCGTAATCTTTTATATTATTAACTGGAAGCCTTTTTTTTGTACTTCACACATACATTTAAAAAGAATTATGTAAATATTTGAAATCTCATCCCTTTATATCAAAGAAATAGTTCTACTGGATGGACGCTAGCAGGTTTGAACTAGTGCTTGGAGTTTTTCAAAGACGTTGAAATAAATTAGAGAGGGATTTAAACGAAAGAAAGAAAAGATTGAGGCGGGTTAACAGGTCCTGAGGTCCTTCTTCAATTAGAATTTTTTTAAATAGGGTTTTATTTACTTTAAACAAATATTTATGTGGTAAAGAAATTAATAGTATTCGATAAGAACATTTTTTAGAGCTATCTTGTGGTGGCTCCTTACGCAATGCTTTAAAACAAAATTGTGCTTTCGATTTTTGGTTAAAAAATTTACTTGGCCAAACCTGCATGGAAAGATCTCCATTTACTCTAATTTGGCTAACTAAAGTTCATGTGTGGTCCTCCGCTATGTTGCCCTCTAGCTTTATCTATTTTGCTACGAAACCAAACGGATGTAGAAAAATGACTTGAGAATACACATGTCAAATGTTGAACCTGATATTACCTGGCTTTGTCGCACATCTACTGGACAGAAAGCATTTTTTTTTACTCATTTTTTTGGTTCATATTTAATACTTGATATTATTGTCCATTTTCGGTATTATGAAAAGAAAATCGATGGTTATGTAATAAAAGTAAATGTTAGTTTAGTGTGTGTATATATCTATCTATCTATCTATCTATCTATCTATCTATATATATATATATATATATATATATATATATATATATATATATATATATATATATATATATATATATATATATATATATATATATATATATATATATATATATATGTATATATATGTGGCTTGGTGCAAGGAGTGCCTATGTAAATTTTCTCCAAGATGACTTTGTTTACTTATGTCTCTTTATAAAAATATTATTTTCAATGTAAGAAGTACTCAAGTCTGTCCGATGCTTTAAAAGTGTTTTCTAAACCATTTTACAGACTTGGGTACAACTTACATTGAAAATAATATTTTGTTAAAGAAACATACGCTAACAATCATCTTGGAGAAAACTGACTTAGGCATTTCTTGAGCCAAGCCACAGCTATATATATATATATATATATATATATATGTATATATATATATATATATATATATATATATATATATATATATATATATATATATATATATATATATATATATATATATATACAGAGGCTGTTCGCACATTTTTTAGACGATTTTGGTAAGCGGTAATAAAAAATCGTTTGCTGCAAAAGAAATAATTGCAATTGTACTATGTTTTTAAAAGTCAAAATTGTCGTCTCCGGCTTGAAAGTTTTGTTTTTATTCAAAATGGCGTTCTTAACAAAGCAGTGGTTCGAAGGCTACATTTATGCTCTTTCCGAAGAGAAATATGCGTACTCCGTTATCCAAAAACGATGTGAGAGTCATGGTTTTGTGATATCTAAAGCGTCGATAGGTAATATCGTCAACAAGAAAGGAAAAAAACGTCAAATTGGAGCCTCAAGTGGGACAAAAATTCCAAACAAGTATCCAAGGAAAAAACGGACATCTTCGACTATTGCAAAGGTACGTTGTTTAATGTTAAAAGAAAATCCCCCTAGTCAAAGGACAGTTGCAAAATCATTAAAATGCTCGATGTCCACTGTAAACAAAATGATAAACGTTGATTTAAATCTTAAGAAAGCGAAAAAACGCAATGTGCATCGTCTTCTTCCAAATCATATCGCTGAACGCAGGACACGCTGCAGAATTCTATGAGAAACACTTATCCAAAGAAAAATGGAAAACAATTGTCACAATAGATGAATCATGGGTGTATTTAAATGATTGCAACAAAAAAAGAACCATTTATTATCATAAAAGGGTAGAAAAAAATTTAAGTACATGGTTCAAAGAATCGAAAGAAAGTTTTTCTAAGGGATTCATGATTGTTGCTGGTTTTTCTTATAATGGCAAGTTAAAAATAAAGAGAGTGGAAAAAATGTCAAGATTAACTCCAAATACTATCAGGAACATATTTTATCGCCAATTTTTCTGAATGAAATACCATCGCTTTACCCACAGTGCCATCAATCTGTGAGACTCCATCAGGACAAAGCTAGCAGTCACACATCAAAATCCACTGTAAATTTCCTAAAAGAAATGGAACAAAAAACTGGTATCAAGGCCATACCCTTCACTGATATCCCTACTAAATCTCCCGATGTATCACCTATGGATTTTTGTGCTTTCGGACTTCTAAAATCTGCATTATCCAAACGTCGTCCCAAAACCTTTACAGGACTCTGGAAAGCTGTTCAGGAGGAATGGGATAGAATACCTCTTCTGACACATCAAAAGGCATTATTATCCTGGAAATTGCGGTGTCGAAAGATAGTTCAGAATAAGGGATGTCAAATAGAACATTTAAAACGCAAGAATTTTATGTAATTTAGTTTTGTGAGTACAATATACATCGTCTAAAAAATGTGTGAACAGCCTCTGTATATATATATATATATATATATATATATATATACATATATACAAAATATATATATATATATATATATTATACATGTATATAAATATATGTATTATATGTATATTTATACATATATATATATATATATATGTATATATATGTGTGTGTGTGTGTGTGTGCTTGCTTGTTATTTTTGTTAATAGTGTCATTTAATTAACTATGAAAACCTTCAGTTTGATAAAAGGAGTTAGTGAAATTAATTCTAAAAAGAGAAGGGATCCGTCATCTTTCAAAATTTCGGTACGACTATCTTGAAACTTTGAAGGTATTTTACATTTTTTTTCTTCACTTATGTAAGCTAAACTGAAATATCGGAGGAAAAAAATTAATCTTTTGTAATCTTGTTAGAATTTAAATTTTCTAACGTTTTTTTAAAGGCGATTTAAAATTTTTTCGGCTATTTTCTTTTTTTTGTATGTGTTATTTTATAGAAAATTCAGTCTATTAATTTTAAATTCTTTGAATTCGCTTTCTTTTTGACACTTCGTCATTCATAGCGAATTATTTATACCACAAAACATTTTAAAAGAGAATTTTCTACGCTTTTTGCCATTAATTTTTAAACAAGTGTTTAATCTTATCTCGTTAAATTATCGTAGTGTATGTGCCACCCTAAACTTTCTTCATTAATCATGAAATAGTCTCTTGGAACAGCTAGCAAACGCTCAAAAGTGCCTTCGTATTTAACTGAAGTTGACAGAGGACCAGATTAATGTTTGCTTATTGGTGGCGCCGAAAAGAATTACTCACTAGGTAGTTTTATATGAAAATCAATTATAATAGCAGAAGAAAAGAAAAACTAGAATTACCGCTCGTAGTAAGTAAATATACCTGTAATAGAGTGCACGAGGTAGCCTTTACTTAAAGTATTAGGGACATTACATATCAGACTCTTGGGGGAAAATCATCTCAAATGGTTTATTGAATCATTATGATATATCTTTTAGACGTTACTATTTAGTTGAAAGTATGTTTGTGGGTTTTTTTTGCTCAAAATGATAATAATCTTAAAATTATATTAATCTAAAATATATAATAATCTAAAAATAAATTACTGAAGGCCAATTATTTAGCCAATAAATATGACTAGAGATTACGAAACAGGCATTGGACGTCGAGTGGGTAGGTAAAAATATATCCGTCTTCTGCGAAGACAATGGTCATGGACCAGATTTACTCTAAAGTTTTATTAGTAACTGAGATAATTTCTGAATGAACTCATTTCTGTCGTACCTGGACACGACAGATGTTATCCCATTGACAGCTATATGAATGACACGTATACTCCTATTTGCGGTAATAAAGGTAATTCTGACTCTCTGCCTGGATCGGGATTTGATTCCGGGTCTCCTAAAGCCTAGGCCAGTATTCTACCAAATGAGCTATCCCGTTAATATGATAAACTCCTTTTTCAAGTTCCATACCTCACTTATCACCGTTTCTGTAAAAAAAACCGCAAACGATCATTTACTTTCGCCTTTCAAAAATATTTGTCTTATGCTTCCTAATGATCGCTTTTCTTTTTCCTTTTTTTCACCTCCCAGCGGTTGAGTGTAGCGTCTTAATGTGTCTCTGCTTCAACCTAATTCTCTTGTAGATATATATTGTCCTAAATAAATATTTTGAGTCTTTTTGTTATAAATATTAATTCTGAAATTTAAGTTTCCAGATAAAATGTTTGAATTACTTTCTTATTTTGGATCGAAGTTTGTTTTGAAAGAAAATTGTGTATATTCTATAATTTCATTAATCTTTATAAGCAAAATATAGCAACTTTGAGTGTATAACTAGACTAAGATCTTTAATCAACGTGCCCTGTAGAGTTGCAAACGCACTCTTAAACTCTGAGTTTAGAGTGTGTTTGCGTAGTTCAGTTTCTTTAAAGCCCTTAAAATTAGTTTTCGAAAGTTTAAATTCAACATCACAAATTCCTAGCATGATTACGGTCGTCAGTCCGATCGCGGCAGATTTGTTAGTCATCCCTGATCTGGATAACAAGTGTTCCAATGGAAGATGCTTTATACGCTAGATGTGGTCTGACTTTTCATGCGATTTAAATTCTGGGACTATGTCAATCTTATTTTTCGCTTATTATGTTTTTATTTCAGTACAAGGCCGAATCTCTTCCACCAATTAATTATCAACTTGCATTTGCGGTATTAACCAGTCAAGATGCATGGGTGGTTGTACAGTAGGGTGGAGTGAAAAAGGCAAAAAAAAATTTTTTTTTAATTTTAATATTTCCTGACTCAACAAATGGTGCTATTTGGCAAAAAAGACACTGCTGAAAAATCCCAGCGGAAACACTCATCGTCTTCAGGTTTCACACAGTTGGTCAAAGGATTGAATATTAAGTTCAAAACTAAAAAAATCGATTTCTGTTATTTAGTTTTAATGTAAACAATAGATTTATTTTCTGACTCCAAAACAGTTCTAATTATAAAAAAGAAACAGGGAAACGTTGACGTTTCAAAAAATTATCACTAACCTGCAATTTACTTTAATCAGTCTTCAATTTTGGATTTCACATGAGGGCCAAAATAATTATCTTTGGTGTCAAACTTTGGAAGTCCCTTTCGTGACTTCATTCCACTGCGAGTGTATCCATCCCTGGCTTCTGCTCCACATGTTACCAATGATGCTTGTGTTACCAGTCGCAGAGGCCTCTCTACTGCTTGAGAATGGCAAGGGAGCTTCTCTATTTCAAATTGTGAACCGTTTCTGATCATACTTGCTATCTTCGTCACTGTGGTTCATGGTAGCTGGTGGTTCCCAAGGATTGTCCCAGTTAATTATCTCAATGTATTCCTCTGCTTCGAAATTTAAATTTGGAAGATCAAATTGGCGTATTTTTCCCTTCCAGTCAGTTTTTCTTGCTTTCAGTATTCTTCTGAGGCCAATTTCTCGAATATGTGATCGTTCATCTAGCAGCATTGCCAACAAAATGTTTTCAGAGTGTTCAAAATAAGAGTTCCTCTGAATAACTTTGTGAACGATTGACTTAAAATCTTCTGGCAAGAAGGATCTTTTTTTTATCATTCCGTGCAGGTGACGTGCTCCATGAGTAGCTGTTGGGATTTTCTTTATTTCAGACTAGCGGCCCGTCCCGACTTTGTCCGGGTTGAACAAAATATTATACCAATAAATTTCCAGTTGATAGCCAATAAATTGTAAATCTTTTTTTACCTTAATAATAACCTAAATAATACATTAAATTAATTTTATGTTAGTAAATAATTAAATTAAATTTTTTTAAAGTAAAAGGCGTGCCGGAGAACGGCTAGGTTCGAACCGCTAGCGTCAGAACAGAAGCCCACCGCGATAGCACCACGATAAGGATCGTCGAAATCTTCGGAACAAAAAGCCGTAGAAGACAGTAGCGGAAACAATGGAGATTGTTAGGATTAAACCCCTAACTTTATTTCTACTGATTAGATATACATAATATATAGCCTATGTCCATCTGGAATAATGTACCTTTCAAACAGTGAAAGAATTTTTCAAATAGGTGCCGTGGTTCTGGAGATTACCCTCCACGTACAAAATCCCCTCTCTCTTTATATATTAGTATAGATTAGGATGGCACGTAAACTTTCCTGACATATTCTACTAGGAGCTTAAAGTGTTCTGTTGGTTCGGCAGTCCACACATATAGGCGTAGAATTTAGCTGTAGTGAGCCATTTTGAATGAAACATCGTTCCGGGACTTCTGTTTGCTAAATCTGGAAGGCACTCCCCAGAGGATACTACCCAAGAAATATCGAAAAGGTATTTGTGGTCCGCACTGAGGTCTTTTTTATCAATTTCAGGCAGAGAAACTGGAATAGAAACAAAACTTGTCACAGCAATGGTTTCTTACGTTTGCAGGGATTTTCCTATTGTTCCGGAAGACTGGTGTGGCCCAGATGTCTTTCCGTCAGTCTTCTGGAAAAGGTGGCGAAGAGGTAGTTCATTAGTATGCAATAAGCATACAAACCAGTGCAATTTATGGCCAACAAAGATATTAAGCCGTCTAACTGCGCCATTTTTATTACCAATGTTGGACGTTCGTTCCAACACGCCCAACGGCAACCAGTTCCGAAAGTGTAATCCCTTTCTGTGTAACGAAGTTGATGAAGCTTCGTATAATATCCGCACTAGACACAGAATCACATGTCCTATATAAACAGAACCAGGTTCTGACAACAAAACAATATGCTCTTCCACAGCTATAGTCCTATATAAAGAACTTCACTTCTTTTCTTGCACTATAGTTTTGATCTTTCTTCCATCGAAGTAGATGACGTACAAAGACTGTGTTACTTGTGTAGAGTTAAGATGTGATCGTACCTTTCGACGTTCTCTCCTCAGCTTACTCCTGTTAATAACTTTAAATGGAGTATCTTTGGATACAATCCCAATAACACGAAACACAGAGGATACAATGATGGCAGCTGATCTATCCGATACTCCCGTTCTATCACAAGCTATCTATGTACGAAATGACATTTCTAGCACTGACATTTCACAATAAATATTAATATTAATATTATTAAATAATTATTAATATTAAATATTAATATTAATGTACAAATTAATTAATTATTCAATCAATTAATTATTATTTTTTATAAAAAGGCATTAAAAACTTTTAAAAAGGCAATACAAATATTCACTTGAGGTGTGGAACCTCAAGATAACAACATTTTAAGCTGAAATTTGGAGAAAATTTGTTCCAGCCTGTTTCACACCAAATAATGATTCAGGCAATGTGAATTTCGAAAAAAAGTTTTTTCGCTCCACCCTATTGTACAGTGCTGTTGTATAATTCTAAAGGTTCCGCCGACTACAGCGATAAGCTTATACGGCATATTTAAAGTCGCTTGTGAACATATTACAATTTACAATTACAGCTTACATTATATACATACAATTTTACATTCACGGTGCTCTTTCAATTACTCTTACTGTTACTATTACATTTACCATTGCATTAATAACATATTACGATTTACAATTTCAATTTACATTATATACTAACAATTTTACATTTTTGATGAAATTTCAATTACCATTTCAATTACAATAACATTTACCACTACATTTTGGATACATTGCAATTTTGAATTACGATTTACATTGTATACTCACAAATTACATTCAAGGTAAAATTTCAATACAATTACATTACTCTTACAATTTTACATTTCAGATGCAATTTCAAACATAATTACACTTACTATTGCATTAAACAATTACATTACATACATAATACAATTGTATTACAAAATATTAACAAACAGGTTTACTGGTAAACATTAACAAACTTGGTAAACATTAACGATTACCAAACAGGTTTACTGGTGCTGTTGTATAAATTGACACAATAGATATGATATTACGTTGGCTTATTTTCTCCGTTATTATCATGATGACTTCGCAATGTGCTGGGGGAGCTTGGTGAAAAGAAAAAAAAAGTTGAAGCTGAGCCATTTCGTGGAACGGAGTTTGACCACTTCAAAAATCTTGTCCAAGACATTATCCATCAGCATAGTCAACCGTCTATATAAATAAAAGAAAAACTTTGACTGTCGGCTGGTCGGGGAACAATTCCGGGTAAACCGTTTCCGACATGACATCCGTTATGAAATTCGGCCATGTTTAAAAATGTCGAAATCGATGTATTTTTTCTTTTTTATGAAAGTACATAAATGTTACATATTTGGAAAGAGCTTTAAAAACTGATAATTTTTCTGCTTACACTTATTCTGTTACTTTAATAGTTTTAGCGATATTTCAATTCTAAATGCATACTCCACCGATACAAAACGTAACCGCCATGTTTTAAAAGTTAAAATCGATTTTTTTTAAAGAAAATAAATAAATTTTACATATTTAGAAAGAGCTTTAAAAGCTGATAATTTTTTTCTGCGTACACTTATTCTGTCACTTTAATAATTTTAGAGATATTTCAATTCTAAATGCATACTCCACCGAACAAAACGTAACCGCCATGTTTTGCGATGTAAACACAACGTGATTCATTCACAACATGATTCTCACTGGAGTCAAAAGGAATCACTGAAAAGAAATGTTTCATCGTGTGTCTAATTTTTAATTATTTTTCTATTTTTGATACTTTTAATTCAAACTTTTTAATCATAAATAGATCATTTGAGGATGTACTGATTTTTTGGGGATTTTTTAGCAATTAAAAGTGAAAATTTTTTTAAAATTCAAGTGGACTGTGATTCGAGTGTCAAGTGATTCGACAGCTGGGTGAAGCCCAGCTAGTTTAAAATAAAATAGAGTCTTTAGAACAAAATTCATCTACATTCTTTCGAAGAACGGAGAACTGAAAAGCTGGAGAGTTTCTCGCGGGAAAAATAGACAATGCTTTTCACTCAGAGAGTGTAATACTAGAATTAAGGCTTCTCGTTTTGTGTAGCCTTGTGAGACGATATTTAAGATGATATTGACTGATTAAAAAGTATAAAATGTTAACAGGAATCATGCTCAAACTTTAGAGAAGTTAACGGATTTTGCTACAGAGTGGTGGTGACTGCTGCTTTTAACTGCTTCTACTGTCCCTTATGCGTCACTGTCTGAACAGATGATTCAGTCTGTCGTAAAATTATTAGTTGTTTCTATAATTTTGAACCCATTTATAATATTTGATCCATTAACATTTCATAAGGATGTTGTGCTGTTGAGATGGATATATTCTTATATTGATTTTCTCTGGAAGAAGAACCATGCCCAAATATATTTCCCTCTCTTTTGACAAAGTCTCTAGATATTATTTCTTGGGTTTTTATTAACTATTCAGGACCGTTTTCGTGAAATAATGGGGTGTGAAAGATAAAAAAAAGGTGACACTTACTTTGTAGCTTTCATAAGACATACGGACTTATGTTGTAACCGTCCATAGCATCCATCACCTTAACATCATGATTTGGGTTAACTGATAAGAAATGTGTGTATTTTGGGGGCGTTGGCAACATTCCAATTCTCCCTTTGTATTCATTAACAGCATCAGAATAAAAATATATGAAAGAGGGATAATAGAGGAAAAAGGTGTCAACAGAGGCATTAGGATTCTACTATAACTGGAATGTAGTATTGGCAGGGAAAATACTCATGTATTTCTTATAAATATTACTGAAGTTGTTTTGAAAATGCATTAATTTACATGTTTGTTAATTTATAGGCGTATTTTACAGTAGAACATCATTCCGCATCTTGGCTAATGGATATTTGTTGTATATTGAAATATATTCCCGAGGTATTACTATATGTTACAGTTCTGGAAAAAAATTGCTGTCCCTCTAACTCGGTTTTGTAAATTAAAAAATAATTTGTTAATCCATGTTTTAATTCAATATGGTGTTCTAAAGTAAATTTTTTTAAACCTGGATGAATACATATTTAAAAATTTTCAAAGCATTACCAGTGCCTGGCTATAATCAAAGTATTATTGACCATTAGGCTTATGACTATTAATGAGCAAACGAAGATGAATAAAAAATTATATAAGTGAATAAAACTTAGTTTTTAAAATCTTTTTCATTCATAAATTTCGCATTTTTATCTCGTATGTTCATCATCATTTGTATTGATTTTAACTTGTTTAAACGTTTAATTAAAATAGAAATAAAAAGAGAATGCATAAATTGGCGACACACGCCAGAAACACGCCCGGATCTATAAAATGAAGTAAGCAACGACAGCGTTGCCAAAGCGAAAAACATAAAAAGTGTGTTGCCACAAATAGCTACAACAGAATTAGAAATTCAGTACTCCCCCCCCCCCCCCCAATCATGTTGTCACGCAAGTTTGCAAAACAAATACCGAATAACTCAATTATACACTTAGTACATTTATAAAAACTAATTACTGAATGAGAAGCAAATTGTAAATTAAAACACTTAAAACAAATTCTAGATTATCTTATTCAGGTATATAAATAATGAAAGTTCAATCACACAAATAGTCCATTTCTTTTATGCTGAACAGGTCTCTTAATTTCTCAAATTTTACTTTGGAAAGAGTTTTTGTTAATATATCAGCTAGCTGTTCTTGAGATTTCACATATTTTGTATTAACTGATCCATCATAACATTTTTCACGAATAAAGTGTATCGCTCGTCAATGTGTTTTGTACGTTTGTGAAATAAGGGTTTGATAGCAACAAAGAGAGTAATACCCTCCTCACACATTTCACTTTCACTCACATCTTGTAAAAGTTTGCGAAGTCATATTTCCTTCACTGCAGTCGAAGCTGCGATATATTCAGCCTCAGTTGTAGACGTAGAGACAGTTGGTTGTTTCTGGCTACACCAAGTTACTGGACCATTGCTGAGCTTGAACACATAACCAGAAGTTGATTTTCTCGTGTCCATGTCATTAACAAAGTCAGCATCTGAGTATCCAACAAGATGACTAGCAAAATCGATTGCTTGTGAATATTCAGTTCCGTAGGCTGCTGTACCTTTCAGGTATCTAAAAATGCGTTTCACAGCATTCCAATGCACTTGTTATGTTCCAATCCACTTGTTATGGGCAGGATTATTTTGAAATCGGCTGACCATATTAACAGCAAAAGCTATATATATCTGGACGTGCAGTGATGGCAAGGAACATTAAGGATCCAATAGCTTCCCTGTAGGGTATCGTTTATCCTTCTGGTAATGGACTCTGGATTTGACTCTGACGACAGGATTGTTTCAGGATCTGCAGGTATAGTGTATGGATTTGCATCATCTAGATAAAATCGTTTCAGAATGCGCTTTATATAACTTTCTGAATGTAAGAGAACTGAACCATCTGGCCTGTAGTCAATTTTCTTTCAAACAAAACAACCTGTGTCAGAATTAGTTGCTCCAAACTTCTTTCGAAGGTCATTTATAATTTCATTTAATATTTTTCTTTCTTCACAAAATACGAGAGCATAATCTACATACAGAATTAAAACTACTTTATTTCCTCAAAAGAGGCCACTGTAAACACGCGAATCAGCAGTACTTTGATGAAGCCAAAACTAGTTAAAAATTCAGAGAAAGTCTTCTAATTACTGAATAATCAAGAATAATCAAGATCTCATAATAATAGTCTAAAACAAGCATTTGAATGCTTATTTTAGACCATATAGAGATTTTTAAGTCGTCACAGTAGGTCTTTAGCATAATTTAAATTTGGAGGAGGTTCCATAAATATTGTTTCGTTGACTTCACCATAGAGAAAGGCAGTTTTTATGTCAATTTACATAACTTCCCATTTTCTCTGTGCAGCTATAGCTAGCATGACTCTTAATGGTATCAAATTGTGAGGTTCGAGAAAAAGTTTCACTGAAGTCTACTCCCTGCACTTGGGAGAACCCTTTTGCACACAACTTAGCTTTGTATCTCCCAATTTTTCCATTAGGAAGATATTTTACTTTGAACACCCACGTGGATCCAATTATATTACTTGTCTCTGGAATAGGCACGAGATCCCATGTCTCATTCTTCTGAAGAGAGTTTATTTCTTCATTTATGGCCTCTATCCAATTATCTGCTTGAGGAGAGTTCATAGCTTTTTCACATGTCTGTGGTGTTACAATATCTGCTAAATTTAATTCATAACGAGCAGGAACTCTTAGGGTATTCCTGGGACGAAGGCTATAATGATCATCATTATTTGAGTTAGGATCATTCAGCAAATTATATGGTACCTCATCTGAATTATTTTAGGCATTCGCATCATCTTCATTAATAGTAAACAAGAATGTTGATGGTGGTGGTGAGATTGTCAACTTTGCATTTTCTTCATTAAAAGAAACATTTATTGATACTTTGATGGTTTTAGTAACTGGATCAAAAAGACGATAGTTCTTGGACTCTTTCTCATACCCAACTAAGATCATTTTAATGATCCCTACTAATCCATTGCAAGTAAGGAAAATTCTGTTTCATCTTGACCTTGTAAAACCTGTGTCAAAGACAGGATTGCACAGCGGTTTTGTACAGCACAGGGATGGAGACAATCTACACAAGTTTCCCCCCTGAGAATTGGATGCATGTTTATACTGACGTCTCCAAACTAGATACCAATGGTGCCGGAGCCGGTGTTTACTCAGAATATTTTCCCCACTACCTTTCCCTGGGATCTGAGAATACTGCATTTGACGGAGAGGTTGCAGCAGTGGGAGTCACTTTGCAACATTTAAGTACTCGACCGTTTCTCTTTCAACGGGCTATAGTTTTCTCTGACTCCCGGTGGGTGATCCTGGCTATTGCTAATTGCTGCCAAGCTCCTGTCTCTTCGTCTGTGAAACGAAGGTCCCTTCTTTGGGACCTTCACGATAGGAACAAAACAGACAGTTGTCCTGCAATGAATCCCGTCCCATTGCAGGATCCCTGGAAATGAGACTGCAGATAAATTGTCAAAAAAAAAGGGTGCGCAATCTATCAGTATCCTTTTGAGGAGATCTGTTATGGATCTGCTGCTTCAGAGATCAATCTGGCCATAAGAGACTTGTATATATCCGAACTAAAGGAAAGAACAAGGGGGAAGCCCTGGTGTGAAAGCATCCTCAGTCTCCCGGATTACCCCAGGTATCGTGCGGTTGCTGCTTTCCGAATGACGTGCCTTTATGCTCACTTGCAACGACTTGGGATCGTCGACAAGCCTATTTGCCCCCTCTGCTGCGGTGACGTTGTTGATGACTGCGGACCACCGCCCTCATTGTGCAGCCTTGAAAGAGAGTTCTATTTACTTCCGTTACTGTGAGGCAAGGGAACTCTTATTTTTTTTATCACTTTAATTCTTCCTTTTTCTTTCATAATTCTGTTTTTGGTACTTGTTTGAAATCTTGCTTTTCTTATGTAATGTCTTAACGAAAGAATCCTGTTCCTCTTCGCCCGATGCATTGGAAAAAAAACTAAGATAATTTTCTTGCTTTTGGGTTCTAATTTCTTTCGCAGGGTATCGGGCATATGCATGTAAGCTTCTGAACCAAAGATTCCTAAATGATTAAGTGAGGCAGATTTTCCAGTCCATAATCCATGAGGAGTAGAATCTGAATCTTGAGTTGTAGGAGTTCTATTCATAATATTAACAGCTGTATATACAGCTTCTGCCCATAAATACAAGGTCAATTCTTTGTAATACATCATAGATCGAGCACTTTCCACAATTGTGTGCATATCTCTTTCGGATCTCCCGTTCTGTTCTGGAGTGTACGGAGCTGTTGTTTCTAACTGGTTTCTAACCTTTCTTGTTTAGAAAATCACTAAAATGTAAATTTATGTATTCAGTTCCAATGTCAAATCTGAGTGCTTTAACTTTGTGACCAAATTGATTCTCACATAGTTGAATAAAATTCTTGAAGGCTTCTAGAGCATCACTTTTATGTTTGAGAAAATCAACTGCTCTGTAGCCACTATAATAATCTTTCATTAAAATGAAATAGTTTGCTCCACCTACCGATTGTACAGACATAGGACCACAGATGTCACTGTATATCAGTTCTGCCGGTTTAGTTGACTTATAAAGCCAAATAAAAAATTTGTGTTTTTTACCATATTGGCAGCCCTCGCTGAAGAGTTCTTCTTTATTTGAGATATCTAATTTATCAATCAATCATATTTTTCTTAGTTCACAAAAAGATTTCAGATTTATATGTCCTGTTCTTTTTTGCCACATTTTCAAATTATTCTTGCGAGATATATTTGCTTCGAGGGAAATAACAGTTTTAAAGAGCATACGGTATAAGCTGTTTGCAGAACGTACTGCAGTGCCAACTAACTCATCTGCACAGTCGTAGATATCAGCATAATCTCGCATTTTTATTATTTTCATGCCTTTGCTTGCAATAACACCTTCATAGAGAAGATTTTTCTTCAGATTTGGAACATAGAATACATTATGCATTTATAAATGGATGGGGTTGTTTTTTTAATACAAAATCTTTAAACTAGACAGACATAATTTAAAACATTAATAAAATAAAATAAAATAAAATTTATCTTCACTCAACCTATCCTGAAAGGAGTTGATGGCCTAATGGGATAATGGTGAAGTAGAGGAAGCAGATGGATTATTCCTTAGAGGAGGAGTCTCCTTCCAATAAAACACCAAGCGCTTGCTATATATATATATACAGAGGCTGTTCGGACATTTTTTAGACGATTTTGGTAAGCGGTAATAAAAAATCGTTTGCTGCAAAAGAAATAATTGCAATTGAACTATGTTTTTAGAAGTCAAAATTATCGTCTGCGGCTTGAAAGTTTTGTTTTTATTCAAAATGGTGTTTTTAACAAAGCAGTGGTTCGAAGGCTACATTTATGCTATTTCCGAAGAGAAATATGCATACTCCGTTATCCAAAAATGATGTGAGAGTCATGGTTTTGTGATATCTAAGGCGTCGATAGGTAATATCGTCAACAAGAAAGGAAAAAAAACGTCAAATTGGAGCCTCAAGTGGGTCAAAAATTCCAAACAAGTAACCAAGGAAAAAACGGACATCTTCGACTATTGCAAAGGTACGTTGTTTAATGTTAAAAGAAAATCCCCCTAGTCAAAGGACAGTTGCAAAATCATTAAAATGCTCGGTGTCCACTGTAAACAAAATGATAAACGTTGGTTTAAATCTTAAGAAAGCGAAAAAACGCAATGTGCATCGTCTTCTTCCAAATCATATCGCTGAACGCAGGACACGCTGCAGAATTCTATATGAGAAACACTTATCCAAAGAAAAATGGAAAACAATTGTCACAATAGATGACTCATGGGTGTATTTAAATGATTGCAACAAAAAAAGAGCCATTTATTATCATAAAAGGGGAGAAAAAAATTTAAGTACATGGTTCAAAGAATCGAAAGAAAGTTTTTCTAAGGGATTCATGCTTGTTGCTGGTTTTTCTTATAATGGCAAGTTAAAAATAAAGAGAGTGGAAAAAAATGTCAAGATTAACTCCAAATACTATCAGGAACCTATTTTATCGCCAATTTTTCTGAATGAAATACCATAGCTTTACCCACAGTGCCATCAATCTGTGAGACTCCATGAGGACAAAACTAGCAGTCACACATCAAAATCCACTGTAAATTTCCTAAAAGAAATGGAGCAAAAAACTGGTATCAAGGCCATACCCTTCACTGATATCCCTACTAAATCTCCCGATGTATCACCTATGGATTTTTGTGCTTTCGGACTTTTAAAATCTGCATTATCCAAACGTCGTCCCAAAACCCTTACAGGACTCTGGAAAGCTGTTCAGGAGGAATGGGATAGACTACCTCTTCTGACACTTCAAAAGGCATTATTATCCTGGAAATTGCGGTGTCGAAAGATAGTTCAGAATAAGGGATGTCAAATAGAACATTTAAAACACAAGAATTTTATGTAATTTAGCTTTGTGCATACAATATACATCGTCTAAAAATGTGTGAACAGCCTCTGTATATATATATATTGTATATGTATAGTACATGATACATAGATACAACTCCAGTAAAAAATAAGGGATGAATTAAAAAGTGTTTGGAGGATTTGCGATTTTAATTTAATCGCACAGGAAATATTTCCAAAATTTCTTTCCGTATAATCTAAATCTACGTATTTTGTTGATGATATAATCATATAAACACAAAAAGAGTTTTATAAATTTAAAAGGAACTGCTATTTAAAAAAAACACAAAGAAAAAATACTTTTTATCACAGACCGAAACTTTAAATAGCGGGAAAATAAATGTGGAGCTATTTCAAAAGGAAAACAAATTGATAATTTAGTACTCTGTTTTTCCTCTCAGATTTTATGGTGGCACGTAAATGGTTTGGCGTATTTATTTACTTACGATTCAGTCCTTTTGATTAGAATGTGCCCAAGTTCATTTTCCCAAACCTCTTGGGGCAAGTTCTGAAAGACATTTCTTCGTAAGTAGCCTCTAATTCTTAATGGGTTTTAAATCCAGAAAGTTTGCTCGCCAAAGGAACTATATTGACTTGAGCCATCCAATAATAATTTTAGTGATTAGATGATGTGAAAAGAAGAAGTGTGATTAGAAAATGAATCTTGCAGAAAAAGGAAATCTCCAGATAAATCTTCGTTTCGCGGGAGACTTCAAAGTGTTCAAGAACTTTTCATTACACTTCGTAAATGTCTCTTATGTACTCATAGAATGTCGTATGATTACAGAGGCAGAAGCAAATTTCCCCTTACGATTAATGTATTCTTTATCAAATGCTCCTTGCACAGGGGTATTCATTGTACTATTTGCCGGGATTTTAGCGTGCCCACGCTGTGGAAGCTCTCGCCTCTAACATTATGGTGTTAGAGGCGAAATTATCTTTAATCGCTATATTATCTCTCTATATAAAACAGTTCCGTAACTGACTGACTGACTGACTGCCATACAACGCACAGACCAAACCGCTGGACCTAAAGAGCTGAAATTTTGCATGGCGATTCATCTTATAGTGTAGGGGTGCACTAAGAAAGATTTTTAAAAAATTCTTAGATTTTTTAAAATTAAATTTTTTAGCTGTTTTAGTAACTTTTTTAAAGTTTGCATTTAAAATAATAATTTGAGGGTTATGAAATTTATATCACGAGAAAGATCATAAAAATTCCTTTAAAATGAAACCTTTTTCAAATCTTTACCTCCCTTTTTTTGATTTTTGGCGAATTTTTAATGATTAATTTTAGAACTTAATTTATTAAATGCCGATCACGTGATTTCTTTTTCTGGTATTTTAAACAAATTTATCGTCACTTGCATAACAACGAAATAGACAAAAAATATATTTTTCTCTTGCTAATGCGGCAGACGATTGGACATTATAAAAAAAATTAAAATTAAAATACAGTAAAAGATATGTTTCTCAAACTGTACTATGTTAACTGTACTATATTCTTTAGTATGTCCTATTAGATTTAATTTGAATATTTTCTTCTACATTATTTTGTCTATAAAAATATCCACTACAATTTTTTTTTATAAATATATATTTTCTTGGAATTTATTGCATACATTAACCGTTGTATTTATTATAAATATAGTATATATTTTTTGGTATTAAATATATACATTGACCGTTGTATTTAATTTGAGTGTACTCCATAGCGAAGCACGGGTATTCAGCTAGTATTATATATAGGTCTAGAAATTGAACATTAAATTTACACTTTTTTAGTGTTTCTAACATTTCTAATTCTTTTATTTGGCTTGGTTGAATGTAATCCATTAATAAATATTTTTAGTATTCTAAACCCACTATGTTTTTTTTTAAATTTTGGTTTTTTGATGTAGAATTGTATGATGCTTGAAATATTTGCTAATTGTTGTTGTTGTTGTTTCTAATGCTCCCTGGTCGAAATGTATTCCAGACCAAGTCCATAGAGGTAGCGGACTGAAGGGTACGGCTCCTGTTTATAATGACACCACAAGGGTCGGAGTTCGATATAGCCAAATGCCACGTCAATTTTGACTGACCATTGCGAAGTGCATTTGGGGGGGCGATCGTACTCTCTACCACCCTCTCTGACCTCATAGGGAGACTTACCGGTCAACAGATTTAACATATACATATACGGCCTAGACACGGAAGTATTTAATGGGGCTTGTTGTGATTCGATCTGAGCACGCACATCACCGAAAGCAGACGCACTACCACTAGGTTACCTCGAGCCACATTTGCTTATAGTTACAATATTTCGTTCAAATGATATTCAGTTAATATGGAGGCTGAATGCTTTCGATTAAGATCTTTAGGTGAATGTATTTATTTTGCACTTGTTCAATGTGCGCAACACGAAAAATAAGTTTGTTGGGGTAAAACATCAAATACTTAGTTCTACAGCAACATCAAATTCTGTAGTGAAAACAGCTGATGCTACGAAGTTTCTGAGAAATTAATCTTTGAACTTTCTCTCTAACGAATACTTCACAGTGTTTATCTTTTGGTACCATAATTAATTAGAAAATATGACCGATAAAATATTAATAACTTATTCAAATAGTTGGTGTTTTCGAGCCTGCCTTACCTTGTGAGACTATTATCGATGGTTTTAACAATCTTTTCTTTTCTTCTTAATTACACAGAAAACAAGTAGAGTCTCCACAGCAATTAAAAATGTAGTTTTTTATGCAGTAAAGAAAAAAAAAACTCCTTTTGGATCAGTCCGAGAAGGATCGCAATTTTCTAAAACAATAGATCCAGAGACAGTCTCGGAACAAGGAAAAAAAGTTGCTTATAATTCATTAGGTTTGCTAGAAAGCATTTTATTATAACTTTTTAAGCTCGTCCGTAAAGATTTTCTAAGATCTCCAATTTGCCACGGGTTAAGAGATCGTCATTCACCAATAATACTACGTGGACTATTCTGAACACTAACATTCCTGTAACTTCAAGAAAATAAAGTTAAAACTAGAGCTTTTGTTTTAAAAGGTTGTCAGCAGCGTTAAAACTTGAAAATTTTAACTTTGCTTGAAGGTTACGAGTAATTTATTCTTTTGGATAACCTAGTTTCAGTGAACTATGATTCTAAAGCTGTAGTTTAGATCATTAATTATCTCTCATTGATTTTCGAGTCCGGAGTTGCTAACACGAGAAAAAAGTTCTAAGTCTCCATACTTCAGTTTAACAAAGTTTCACATAGCAGATGTTTCGGAGGTTATCTGTCATTAATTTATCAATTCAAATGTTATCGTAAGAAATTTTCATTTATTTTTTTGAACAACGATAAACTCGGCCTTGTATACTCAGATTTCCATCGTAAGGCACTATGGCAATGTTCAAGCTTAAATTTGTCCTTCTAAGTTTTAATGGTAACATGGCCCAGAATTAGAGACAAACTGGTGCCATTTGTAATTTAGGTATCTCCTTGCTGTTTTGTTTCACCTTTAACTGTGTCGACTTGTAAAATTAAGTTAATATAAAGCACCGACAAGATGGATGGATTAAAAAAAATAAATCCATAATAACGACGCAAAATTTAAAAGCGTTTCTCGGAAGCGTGTGTTTTGAAGTCAATTTGTCTTATACTGCTGATTTCAAAATTACTACGGATCGAAATTTCAAAATTTCTGAAATATTGGGAGTAAACAATGAGGATTTTCTCAATCAAACTCAGAGACTATTATCAGTAAATTTTTAATTTGAATTAACAAAGGGGTGGAGAGGAAATGATGTCACAATATGAGGCCGTCATCAGATACATAAAAAAGTAGAATGCTGGTACAGCTGGCAGAGCTCGAAATTTCTCACTGTAGAACGAAAAATTTATGCAGATCGTTTATATGTAGCTTTCAGCGTGGTGTAGCAGACTACTTGTTATACTTTGAAAGTGGTTATCATATTCAACATTTCTCCTAAATTTAAATTTTGAGTCTTATGTATTAACATTTTAAAATTTATTTAACGGGTTTTTCATGGGGGTTCGAGGTGGCCTTGTGGTAGCACGCTGGCTTTCGGTGCTGAGGCTGCTCGGATAGAATCCCAACGTGTGCCATTAAATACCTCCGTGTATAGGTCGGATATGGGCACGTTAAATCCGTAGACCGGAAAGTCCCTCTATGAGGTTAGAGAGGGTGGGAGAGGGTACGATCCCACCAGATTTCACCCTTGAGGATGTTCAGTCAAAATTGAGGTAGCAACGACCCTTGTGGTGATACATTAAAACCGGAGCCGCACACTTCAGCCCGAAGCCTTTATGGACCGGGTCTGGAACTTCCAGCCAGAGGGCATTAGAAACAACAACGTGATTTTCAAAATACCAATCGAAGATATATAAGATGATGCCCTTTATGTTGATCCTGTATTAAAAAAACTGAGAATGACCCGATTGAAATATTAAATACTTTATGGATCATCGAAAACGAAAAAAAGGGTTGGATGCCCTATCTGCTAGCACTGTAGCGGATATAAATGAAATAAGATAAAATGTAGTATTCATCATGTAGTGAAGATAAACTGAAGAGGCGCTACAACGAGTTAGACGATCATTAACTTTACCCAGTTTGTAACGACTACTCGTCTTGGGCGAGGATCGAATTCGCATCTCAGATCTTTTTCCGGATAATTCTGAAAATTCTATCTAGCAGGCTGTTTACCAAACACTGAAGGTGTTCTTACTTCATTCCAAACCATCTTCGTTCAATCTGCTCCTTCATTTCTATTGTACTGAAGATAACTGGATCGGCTTGAGCGATGATGACTCCATTACTGTAACATGATAAGTGTCAAACATTCTTTTAGTTGAAACTAAAGTTTGAATCATTGCATTGTCCTGCTGGAACGCGTTTTCCTTCCCAGCAAGAATCGTTGTAGTCGGTTGAAGGTGGCAACTGAGTTCTTCCTGGTCTTCTCAAAGTTTAGCCTGCCATTTAGAGAAGCAAGATCAGTAGTGCCGTTAAAAACAAAGGCACCCCTTTAGAAAACAGTTGACGTGAGATGCGTTGAAACCTATTCCGAAAGACCTATTTCTTCTTTGCCCGATCCTAGGCCAAACACCGCTCTATTTTTAGAATGGACTTCGAATTCGGGCGGAGTGTTCCATTTCTGAGTTCTGTTTCTGTAGGGAAAGACTAAAAGATCAAGAAATTATTGCGATAAAATTTTTTTCCCGAGATTTATTTTCATTTCCTAAGGGAAGAATAGCCTAAAATAAAAAGGGATCGTTCGATAATGATTTCAAAGCACTAAATAACACTATATGAGATTACGCACCAACTACATGAGATTTGTTTTTTGGCTCAGGTTCAGGATTAAACAAACTTAGCAATGTTTTGAGGAGGTGGAGGGCTATGGGATGGAACTCAGAAACCAGCCAAATTCCTCTTTAGTGTATTACTGTAACATTTACTCAATTTTTTTCTGTTTTATCACATTAACTCTGTATCTCTATATTTTCTGTATATCTCTATATTATCTCTATATAACTCCTTTCTTGTCTCCCCTTTGTTGAACGACACTTGAAAATTCAAGTTTTGTTTATTCCCCCCCAAAAAAAAATTAGTTGGGTTTTATTTAATTTTTTAGGCTGAAAGCTGATAATATTGAGTTAAGGGTTTAATATTTATCCCACGTGAAAAATCTCTCTAATGTGGATTTTCCCTAATGTCTATCTGTCGATTCAATAAAGATTTTTATATCTTCTAAATTTGTTGTTTAAAAATTCCATTGAACAAGGTGAACTAATTATGTTTTTCGAAAAGTTTTACTTGAAAATGGAGCCCAGTAAGATGTCAGCTTCTTCAAGCTGTCGATGGTAACAAGCCAGAGATGATAAATTGTAGTGTCGCCCCAGACAACTATTAACGCCGCTCTGAACGTTTTTTTTTTCGTTCTTGGGGGAGGACGAGCACGGAGTAACGCTGGACACGGCAATTAAAATGTAACTTTTATGTGAAGAAGACAAAGGGGAAAAATCTCTCCCTGATCAGGCCGTGGTATTCTAGAATTTTTTAAAACAAAAGAAACCATTCCTAATTTGAGAGAAGCAGTTCGGAACAAAGAAAAAAAAATTGTCGCCATCGTTCATTAGCTTCTAAAGAGTTGTTTTAATGACTTTTTAAGCTTGTCCGAAGAGATTTTTATTAGGTACCAAATTGCCTCACGTTTTTCACCCGCAAATAAATCCGCAACGACTATTATTAACTTCTCTGCGTACCGATATTCGTAATTTTTCGAGAGAAATTCGAGTGTATTTTTAAGGGTATGAATTGCCCTTAAAATCCATCGTCAAATGTTGAGATAATCCTGAAAGCATAATTTGAATTATACCCTACGTAGCCAATTTACATCAAACAGTATTGTCTAGAGTAGCTTCAAATCAGTGAATGTATTTTACCGGTCGATTGTACACACACGATGAAACTATAAGGCCATCCGCACATGGGTCGTCTCGTACTCGGCTCGAACTCGAAGCGAGATGTGCGTCTTGCATGAGCCATGCGAAGTCTACCCGTACACTGGTCAAATCGCACTCGAAGTGGTTTCGTCTCGAATTCGAAGCGGGATGATGAATCCATATTTTTCTCAGTAGGTTGAATGTATTCAACGTGCAAAGTACAAAACTTCTTGTTTTTATTTGTTTAAAATCAGCAGCTCCAGTGATGAGGAGGACATTCTTATGTTATATTGCTACCGCAAGATAAAAAGGAGAAGGTTTCGGAGGAGAGTACAAGTACATCCGTACTTGGAACGGAATTTTCACCATCGGCTGTTTGTTGCGCCACATTAGTTACAAGAAAGTGATGCAAAATTTTTAGCATTCTATAGAATGTCAAAAGAATGGCAAAAAGTTTTCAGATCGGTATATTTTAATGTTTTAAAAATACAATTTTTTTTGTTAATTATAAAATTATTTGAAATTTCGTTTTCATTCGGAGTTATAAATGCATGTAATTTTTAAGATACAAAAGTTTGTGCTAAGCTCTTGTGTTTGTGTAGGTGCGCCGGTTGGACTCAGGTAGCAACACCACGACAAAGTCCAGGCTTTGACATTTTTTCATCAAAACCAAAAACATAATTTTTATGTTTACTGATTTGAAAAATTAAATATATTGAATTTCGCTCTGTGTTTTGTATTCGATTATTATTATTTTTTTATGTATTTAATCAGAATAGATTTCGTGAAATTGTAATAAGATTTTTTTAATGAAGGATTGTAATAAGTTTTTGTAATTAATAAAGAAATACAATACTTTTTTTAACTAAACTATGTAACATTAATAAAGTTTGTAATTAAATACATTACCTGTTAAGTTGACTTCTCGTGCAACTTCATTCCACGCTTTTTCTGTACAATCTTTTCTAGAATATTCACGGAGCGTGTGGTCATAAAGCTCCGGGTGTTTTTCCTCTTCTCCTACAAATTTAATGCTGAACACTTTCATTGATAATCGAAAATTCCCCGCGTTACGCTCGATTTTTCCCGTTCCAAACAGTTCGAGTGAAACGAGACGAGTACGAATCGAGACCGCTTCGACTTCGAGCCGATTGCCAATCGCCCCATTAGTGGAGTCCCATTCAATTACGTAGGAAGTTGAGTGGTGGGAAAAATCGCTTCGTTTTCGAGCCGATTACGAGACGACCCATGTGCGGTTGGCCTAAGAGGGAATTCCCTCACGTAAAATCTCACTTTAACGCAACAATGCAGAAAGCGATACTTTGGAAATTTTTTACCTGCCAGTTTATTAATTAATTTTCTTTGAAAGGAATTTTTAAAGCGTTTCCTGTGCGTCTCTGTTACCTCTCAGTTTTTTGGAGTCATATACTCATATAATTTTTTTCTCCCACTTCTTAATATTTTTTTATCAATAATGAGACCTAATTCTTTATTTTCATGTGAAATTATCTGTAGTCATTTATACTGTCCCTTGTTGCCACCCACATGGTATAGTGGATAGCGTCCAACGCAATTTTTACCATGCACAATTACATAATAGCTCATGTGGATGGTAAAATTTTATATAAATGAAAGACTTTTTCTAAGACTAGGGGACCCTGAGGGAGAATGTATGATATTGATTTGAGATACTGTAGGAAATCCGATCTTTTATTTATCTCTATTAAATGGGAAATATTCTTTATATTTTCAGACTGCTATATAACACATTGTCTGAGCTGTTAGTACTGTTTTAATACGCATTTGGAATCAGACATTCTGTACTAGTCTAGTTTATCCAACGCCCGCTCTTACGGCGCCGCGCATGCCAGTAAAGCTGTGATCGGTGTTGATAGTCGAATGACTTGACTCAGGCTTTCTAGGGCTAAGATAGGTCTATACGCAGTCCATACTTCTCCCAACACAGAGCAGGCATTGGTCGATGGCGTCAAGTCCGATTCTGTGTAAGTGGGCCTAAAGATAGTCGTACCCTGTGACCCAGCGGAATGCGACAAAACTCATCGGATGGGGCAGGCTTTTTGGGATTGGTTTCCTTGGAAGGCAATCCCACTGTTTTCCTCAGGAGGAATATCCCTCTCAGCAGGTGCTCGTGATTTTCAGATTTTTTTAAAATGTTAAGATCGATCACGTAGTACGCAGGGTTTAAAGACAAAAGAATCTGTGGCTGCGGTAGGCTGCATCCTGCCGTCACTAGGCGGTCGGCGATTTCAGTGCTGCAGGTTCAACATAACTTGGTACACACTGAATGCAAACATTCAAGCCCGCCTCAGGAAGGAGACATTCTGTTCTTGTGTTCACCAATCTCTTTTATGTCCACCCTCTCCAATATTTTTCGTGGTATCTTCTGCCACTCTAGCTTGGTTTGGTTTAGTTTGGAGCGCTACGGTCAACTTTTTGCTACACGAGGGCTAATTAGACCGGGGCCTACAGTTTAAAGCCGATTCCGAACGGCTAAAAACATTCATGCCAACAGTGGGACTCGAACCCACAGGATTTGAACTGCATGGCAGCGTCCTAGCCATTCGTCCGTCATCTGGCTCACTCTCTATCTTCAAACGGCTCTGATTATTAGAAAGCCAGACAAAATTCCTGCTCTTTGTTGAATAGCCGTGACATAAACGACGTTAAATCCAGCTAAAAAATTATTCGCTGAAATGTAAAGATACTCAGTCAGATTTCATCCTTAATTAATATAAGGAGAGAATTGCTTGTGTGAAGCAAACCGACGGATTTAAAAAAAATGCTAAGGTTAATACCTGGGTTATCTTTAAAATAAAATCCGAAACTTACATCTAAAGTTATGCAATTTTGAGAATTTGAAATAACATAAATATTTTTCCTTCTTTCAGGGATAGTCATAGGAATAAAAGAGAACAAAAGTCTGGCAGTTTCATGAAAATCTCACCATCTTCCTAAAGTCTGATCATAGCTCCCGGAGGGCCGCCAGCCCTGGAATTACCTCGGTAACGCCACTCGCGGAATCTACCCACGACGAAGGAGCCTGGTGTTAGGTAAACATTCTAGAATCTATTTAAATGGTAATTTGGAATGTATGAATGTATATATGTAATGATGTATTTAGGTAAACAGTCTATAACGTATTTAAATGAAACGACATTTGAAAAGGCCTCGTTCTTAGCATTTTGAAAATCACCCTTAATTTAACTGTGTTATGTAGTAAATTATTCTGTGTTTATTATGAATTTCATTGAGGATTAATACCAACAAAAGAAACATTTTAATAGATTTACATTAATGTGGGGCGTAGCGATGTTATCTGCTAGATATACGTATTTCTCTGATTAATAAAGTCTTCGTTTATTACAAATGTGTACATTTGCAATTGTAATTCGTTCAGTTTGCTGCGTGCACTATGCTTTATAAATTGAATCTGCAGATAAAAGTCTAAAACGCAAAGAGAGAAGAATTACTTTGGCACAAGTTTTACATTTAAGTTTTACCTTGGCATCTCGGCACTTCACGACATAAAAGAGGCTACTTAAATTCTATTTGTCCTGTCCACGTACATTTTATTCCATTTTTCATGTCACTTCCTCGAAAAGGTCCGTGTTTGCCCTTGCTGATATAAATAAAGATACTGCATCGGGGAAATGGAAATTTTTCCCGGAATGTCTTATAAAATATTTGCATTTATTTCCATAAAAATGAACGTGTGCCAAAATATCTAATCGATAGAGCGAATATTAAACAAACGAAGAAAATTGAAAACGCGAAAAAAGTCCACAGTAATTTATTGAAACTGTTAATCGCAATTACATTGCAATTGTATTAATCGTAATAAAAAGTTTAATTATTTTATATACTTTGAAACTTAAATATTTATTTAAAAAGTATCCAAATACCTTTTGTTTAGCTTGGTTAGCATAATTTTTTCCCTTTAGTCTTCCATATTATATATAGTAAAGGAGTTGTTTGATTTCATCAGGCTTAAATTTGAAAGAAAAAACCCTTAACGGAAGCGGCTTTCAGAGTTAATATGTTTACAGAAGCTTCACAGTGAAGTTGTTGGAACTCGCGAGCGGCCCACGATAACTAAGGCAAAAATATTGATCTCTGTTTGAATAATCTTATGACCAACAGGTAAAGTCCTTTTGTGACATCAAAATGCCAGTTCAGTGTCGTCTCTAAACATACCATTCACACCCGAAAGGATTATCATTTATGCTTGCTGTATTGTATCGTCAAAATACTATAAAACATTGTCATTACTGTGTAACGTCACGAAAAGGGGACCCAAAACATAATTTTTACATAGTTACAAAGCGTGGAAGCAATATGACACTAATTTCATGCGACACCCATTGCACACGTTGCTGCCACGTTGTGACTTCTTAGTATGTTGTAATGATCAGGAAATGTTTCAAGTCCAAAAAATTCAAATTGGTTGATTTTACTCTCGATATTTCTACAGCAGTGATCTGAGGGCGCGGTAGCCCAGTTGGCAAGAGCAGCGGGCCAGTGATCTGAACATCCCTGGTTCGATGCTCGTCGCTGCAAATCTACCGCCGTGTTCACAAATGGTGGCCGGGGCACGTAAAATAGGGCGTGGCTACAATGTTCTCCAAGTTCTCAAATTTACCTCTGGAGGTGCGGGGTTAAGTGTTCCGTTCTCGTCACTTGACTCGGTTCAAAATTGCAGGACCGGTCATTTAGCTAAGTCGGGCTCCGACCCTTGTGGTGCTAATTCAAAACAGAAGCCGCACCTTCATCGGCCATAGCCTTCGGGACTTGATCTGATGTTGCTGTCAATCAAGTGGCATAAGCAACAACAACACAGCAGTGATCTACTGCTCTTATCTCCGTTGACGTACACTTTTCTCCCGACACTATCCTCGAATATTAAAGAAGAGAATGATTTGCATATTGCCATCTTTTTTCCTACCCACAGGAGGAATCAAATGAAGTTCTGACAGCTCTGTAAATTTTTTAAAAATATTTAAGTTATAAGGTTACTCTCGAAAGTCGATAGCATGGACTATTAGTGTTATCGATAAGCTTACCAGTTCTCAAAGCAGGAGATCTCAAGTTAAATCCGATGCATGATCCGTCTCACTGTTTTTCAAGTATTTGAAAAAATGCGGCCTTGTTCGTCGTTATAAGGTGACGAAAATTGAATAAAGACACACCCATGTCAAACCTGTCTTATTAATGTGGAGAATAGTACAACTCGATTTAGAGTGCATTTCTCTGGTGTAGGACGTGAAGAACGTGTGGAAATGGGTAGACATCTTTATTTTAGATTCTGATCGCATCTTAGTGCATTATTGTGAATGCACATGAGAGGCAATACTCAAAATTCCTTTTTTAAATTTTGGAATGTTGTTGTTGTTATTGTTGTTCCTAATTCCCCTGGCCGGAAGTGCCAGACCAGGTCCATATAGGCTTCGGTCAGAGTAGTACGGCTCCGGTTTATACTAGCACCACAAAGGGTCGGAGTCCGTCGTGGCTAGGTGCCATCACAATTTTGACCGAGCACCCCCGGGGACGACATCTGAGGGGATCGTACATTCCCCAATCCACTGACCTCAAATAAGGACTTTCCAATCTACGGATTTAACGTCCCATATTCAACCTATACACGAAGGTATTTAATGACGCTTATCGGGATTCGATTCGAGCACCCTCAGTACCGAAATCCGATGCGCTACCGATAGGCTACCTCTGGCCCTCTTTTTTAAATTTTGGAATTTATTTCGGAGTGGGGGGGATCCCAGCAACCAGAAAATAATAGTGTGTTTAACAAATGCCAGAAGCTTGAATCTTTCGCATATTCTTGCAACAAACATAGAGATATATTATTTTAAAAACAGTATTTTTCATTATAATGTTACCGCAGTAACTTGTAAGATAAATATACCATATGTGTGGGCTAAATGCAGGTAGTTACAGCAATGGTGTTCGGAACACACTAGATTATACAGTCAGTCTTTCAAGTTATGTGTTGTATTAAGCGTAAGGGCCTTTTTACATAGATTCCGTCAACGTCAGCGTTACTCGTATTGACATATTTTAAACCAATCACAGGCCTTGAAAATTTCTTTGCTAATCGTTTGGAGGTTTGTAATTGGTTAAATGTATTTCAATTCGAGTAAAGCTGACGCTGGTGGATTCTATGTAAACAGGCCTTAATCCTGGATCTGATTCCGCGCGTCGGCCGGTTTTTCCGCCACCGTATGTTTGCGTTTTTGCTGATATGCTAACTTTAAGAGCAGTTTATTCCTATAATTCTTAACATTTTATTGTTTTTCCAAAACTGCTGGGAAGAGCAAGATGTAACATTATGCATTTTATATACATTTGACATTACCGGTAGTATCAGGAGCTTTAGGCCGTCCGCACACGGAGCAACTCAAAAGAAACAGATAACTGACTCCAGTCACAAACCAGTCCGTGATGAGTCGTAACCTATGTAATTGAATGGAGCCACGCACACGGCGCAGCTGGTTACAAACTCGTCCGACGAGTTTGTAACCAGTTTGCGTGGCTCCATTCAATTACATAGGTTACGACTCATCACGGACTGGTTTGTGACTGGAGTCAGTTATCAGTTTGTTTTGAGTTGCTCCGTGTGCAGACGGCCTTAGATCGGGAGGTGTGGGTGGGGTGGAGATGCTTTGAAAAGAAAAGAAAATTAATTTTCTTTCTCAACTTATCGTTTTTACAAAATTGTTATGGCATTCGGAAATTGTTTAAATCTATTTTAACTTCTGTCTTGATCAAAGGTAAAATTTAATTATTAAGTTTGAAGATACGGTGAAATCTAATCACTTTGTTTTTACGGTGAAATCTAATCACTTTGTTTTGCTTTTGTCTTTTGTTTTACCTTTTTACGACCCATTTTTTTAAATAAAAGATTTATTGTCGCTTTTAACGCCCAGTTTGACTGAACATCCCGTATTTAAAGAAAACTTAAACGAGTTTGATCAGTGATTTATTATTTACTCCTTTTCTTTTGTTAAAGCTATCATCTGTAAGTATTCAAAGTGAAATTTTCTTGTTTTGTGTATGTATGAAAATCATTTTTAACGTTAATTCTCTTTCATCTCTGTGACTCCAGAAGCTCATAAAATTGTTGAATTCTGAGAATTACCATTTCTTTTCAAGGATGTGAAAAGACCATTTTTTTTCGTCGTTTTGAAGCACTTTTTAATTCAGTAAGCAGCAAATAAATTTATTTTCGTCTGCGATATTACGGTCCCTTTTTTTTTATTGCCGAAGGATAGTTACAAAACACTTTTTATTCAGAATGCAGTTGCAGTGAATATTCACTGAAAGAAAAAAAAAGAGAATTTCCCTTGGAGTAGAGAGAGATCGAAAATGTTTAAATGGCGGAATAAAAGATGGCAAAGATGACGTAGGGAGAAAACTTTAAAATTTTAAAACTTCAGTAAGGGATTTTCTTTTCTGATGCGTTCCTTTTTACCTTCTGTCTTTAAATTATGTAAATTTGTATGGTTTAGTTGAAAGGAATAAATTACTTGCATGGATAATAGTTATTTACATAAATAAATGTATATATAAACTTACGTATATAACCGCAAAACTTCATTTGAAACTAATTAAGACTAGTAAGTCTATGATTTTTAAAATGTACTTTTAAGAAAATAGTCTTTCGATTTTACAGTTTGATTCTTTGATTTAGGTGAAAATGAATAATCCCGTATAATGTGAGGAGAAGTATTTTATTCGAAGAGTAAGAGGAAAAAGGGAATTTTATGTAAGATGTCGTAGAATATACTATGAAATTCTATTGGGATAATTAAATTGAGAATAAATGATTAAGTTAGTTCCGGATTCCCTCTTCATGACAAATTGCTTTATGCTCAGTGCAAGTGTATTTTAGTGGTATTCTTTTATCATGGTAAAATGTAAATATTTTCTAATATTTTTTTAAAACATGTAATTCCATTAAGAAAAAATATATATGCTTTTCTTGCATGTCATTAATTAGTTTTATCGATTCATTTCTTATGTCTTTAAGGCTGTTTGTTTATGATTATCGTGATTTTGCTTTGAATGTTGATTCTCTTTTAGATTTAAATGTGTTGTGCCCTGTTTTTCTAGCTTCGAAAATTAATACTTATTCAAACAACGTTATTTAAAGAAATCCGAGGCAGTGGTGCACAGTAAGAACTTTTCTCTTGTGCATATTTAAAAGCGTAAATTCTTAAAAACAACAACAAATTTATCTTGAAGACATGAAAAATATATATATAAATGGAGAAAGAAAAATTAAATAACAAAAGTTATTTCAATACGCATTTAACAATTGTGTTTTGTGTTGTAGAGTACTACTATATTTAGCTTTTGTTTAAATGGGATGTTTAATTATATACACGCATGCAGCTATTAGTGACAGTTGATACGGAAATATGTAAAAAGCTAGGTGATAATTTTGACTAGTTTACTACGTGAAGACTTGGTTAAGTTTACTTAGTTAAAGTCCCCGTATTAGTTGATTCCAATTTGTGGATCGTATCCGGCGAATATTGACATTCAGTAAGGAGTTATACGGTCCCCTTTTTAGATCATTATAATGTCTTGAATATGATATTTAAATACCAGTTGTAAGTTAGGAAGTTTTAAGTTGACTTTAGCCCAGAAAAATGCTTATAAAGTATCTTCTAGGGTTTTTTAAACCTTTGCTCATAAAAAATGTTTTTACATGTGTAATTAATTAAGGGTAGTTTATCCAGAGTAACTTATTTAACAGAAAAAAACATTACTTTCAATGCATCACTCTTTTGTTTTTACCCTTAGGAATGTTTTAATACTTTAAATAGTGGCAAGTTTGTGTTTAATTTGAGATATCCATTTAAATTAAATTTCTTCCTGTGTACATGAAGGTGCTTCACACTTTTTTAACTGAAAAAAAAATGAAAAAAACTCTTGTACCTTCAGTATAATCGATTTTTAACAAAATATTCATGGAAAGGATTTTTGAAACTTTTCTAAATTGATTTTTTTTTTTGTAAATGATTTTATTTTCCGCCTGCTTTTACTTTCCTTCACATTCCTTTTTCTTAATGCATGGGGCAAAAAATCGTTCTTTTTACAGGTTGTATCCAGTTTAAGGAAATAAAATTCATTCTCTGCGAGAACTGCAGCCAGTTTTGAAACAAAACTAAATCTATTGCAGTGAGTAAATGGAATGCAGTAAATTATCTGTATAAAACGGGGGGAAAAGCGAGTGTTGGTAAATTTGAAAAAGTTTGAAACCTTTCAGAAAATATTTTCCTCTAATGTACCTGCTTCATCTGTAAATAAGCTCCTTATATACTTTAAAGGGATGCATTTTCTACAGTGTGCGAGGAGAGTATACGAGTGAACATCACATGTTCTGAAGTGAATATTTATGGTTGGATTTACACGTACATATTTGTATCATTGTAAAATATGTATCTTTAAAAAGTACTGAACATTTTCATTTCTTGATTTCAAATCCTTGCATAAAAACTAACGTAACACGAGCGCAGCTTTTTATAATTCAGTTCGAATACGTACCGTGAATACCAGTAAGTATTATAATTTAAATAGTACAGACTTGAAGCATTATTGAGCAGAAATTGCTTTTTGATAGTTTGTGTGATTTAAATATCGATAAAGATCTGTTGTTGTTAAGTAAGTCCATTAATGGGCAAGGATAAGAAATAAAGTCCTCTCTAGATACATTTAAGCAAGATAGAATGTGACCAGGAGTGGCATGCTCATTATTATAATTGTAACGTCATAAAATGTAAATAATTAAGTTAAAAGTAACTTACAAATATTTAAATAACTTTAAATGTTACTTTGCAATTATTATTAAAAATAATTTTTTGGCAAGGGTTTTATATATATATAGTTTTTTTTAAGAATCCAGTTGAGTTGGAAAATAAATGGATTTGGTGTTGATAATGTTGTATTATTAGTTTTTCTTTAGTTAACCATTTCCTTACGGGGTGGGTTAGCATGTATCCCAAGAGTACGGGCCCAAGAATGAATGAATATATATATATATATATATATATATATGTGTGTGTGTGTGTGTGTGTGTGTGTGTGTGTGTGTGTGTGTGTGTGTGTGTGTGTGTGTGTGTATGTATATATATACACTGCTCAAAACAATTAGAGGAGCACATGGTTTTAACGAAGTTACGCAAATGCTTACACCGATAAGTAACATAAAATAAATCATCCATAATTTAAAGCCTAGCAGAAAACAGAAGAAGAAAACTTCATATGCAAATCAAAGTTCATGACGTCAAAAACCAGAAGAAGAACATAAGGGCGGAAATCGGGATGTTGCAGAAACCTCTGTTTCACTTCCTTAACTGTGAACTTCGATAGCTCAGTTTTTCTTTTTGAGAAAAGGTGACTTGAAAATGTCTCAACAACGTGATTTACCGGAATCCATGGCATGGCGTATTATATGCAGACTTGAATCCGGGCAAACACAACGTAGTGTCGCGGACGCTGTTGGAGTCGCCAGAAGTGTCGTTGCAAGGCTGTAGAATCGATTTCAAGAAACAGGGAATGTTAGACGTCGACCAGGGCAAGGTCGGCCACGCACCACTATTGCAACTGATGACCGGTATATACTGTTAACAGCTCGTAGAAACAGAACAGACAATGCTACTCAGCTGCAAAGACAGTTGCTCTTGGCAACAGGACGAAGGGTGTCCAGCCAAACAGTACGTAATAGGCTTCATCAGGGAGGTCTCTATGCACGTAGGCCAATGGTCTGCATTCCGTTGACCTCACGCCACTGTGCGGCCCGAAGAATATGGGCTGCTGAGCATCGAGATTGGGAGCAACATGATTGGAGACAAGTGCTGTTTTCAGACGAGTCCCGATTCAGTCTGGAGTGTGACACCCGACGTGCTTTGGTATGGAGAGAAAGGGGCACTTGAAATAACCCCACATTCGTTCTTGGAAGGTCACAATACAGACGAGCTGGTTTTATGGTATGAGGTGGAATCAGCATAGGTGGACGTACGGACCTGCATATCATTCGGAATGGTACTTTGACGGTCCGAAGGTATGCAGACGAGATACTGAGACCTCGTGTCATACCTTACGCTGCAGCCATTGGAGATTCTTTTGTTTTCCAGCATGATAATGCCAGACCGCATACAGCTCGTCTTGTGGAGAACATGCTTGAAGCTGAAACAATACAGCGTATGGAATGGCCAGCGTGCTCTCCTGACCTGAATCCAATCGAGCATGTTTGGGACATGCTCGGACGACGCATTGCTGCGATACCAAGGTCTCCTTTTACTCTCCGAGACTTGGAGATTGCACTTCTTGAGGAGTGGAACAGTATTCCCCAAAGTCTTATCAATAACATCATTGCATCCATGGAAAACAGATGTGCAGCAATCTTAGCTGTTCGAGGAGACCACACGCCATATTAAAAATCTTTCATAATTTCTAAACGATACTTTTTTTATCGTTTACATGTAACCAAATTGTTGCCCTAAATCATCTTTTCATGTTTTTTCCATATTTTAAAAGAATTTAAGCTTAATTACAAATTTTTTTACGTCTTTTTTTCTGTATTGCGCATTTATACGCGTGTACTATTCATTTTATGCCAATACGTGGCTGTCTCGCACGGTTTTCTTAACTTCTTTGCTTGCTCCCCTAATTTTTTTGAGCAGTGTATATATATACATATATATTTAAACATATAGACGTATTTACATACATATATATATACATACACACACAGACATATATATTAATTATATATATAACGCCCTTAATGGTCATTCTTACAAAGGGAGTATGCAATTTCACGTTTTAAAGAGGAAATCGGAAAAATGGACCCCGTAAGCTAAAGGTTTAACACCGTTAAAGAGTACTAATTACGTTGTCACAACTATGAGACAACAACTGGTGATTCGGACGTGATATGAACACGCAACCTTCCGATAACACGTCCTAACTTCTTTACAAGTGGAAAAAGTTTTGTTTTGTCTATCAAATTTTAAGCACCCCAAGTAGCCACTGTGATAAGGATCTATAATCAGTAATTATATACTAACAACATTCAATTCAAACTGTTTTACGTGTCTTTTAGTGGTACTAGAGCGTGTTTGGATACGACCAATTAGAATAAATTAAAGTAAAAATATCAGTAGTTTAAATTTACCTCTAGTAGTTTAATATTCCTCTTTTATTAATTTTTTATAGTGGAATACGTGTGGTTTTTTTTTCTAAAACGGAAAACGTATATTTAGTGCAGGGAATATATATATTTTTTATGTATTTATAAACATAAAAATAAATCATGGATCCTCACAAAAAAATAAAAGATAGCACGAAATGTTAAAAGACCATGCTAACAATCCGAATGTAAGATTCGTATAATTACAATTCGTATTTTTAAAGAAATGTATTTGGTTCTTTAAAACATATTGATTTTGCATTAGATTTAGAGAACACATGGATTTTAAGAATTGAGGTCTGGGATATCTGATAAACGATTTTTTTTTTTTTTTTTTTTTGGGGGGGGGGGGGGGTGAGTTCGAAAGTTCTATATTCTCGAAAACTGTTTAGAACAGAGAAATAAAATAATTTCTTCGAAAAATCATTCATAATCTGTGTGAAAATCTAAAGCTATTAATTATTTTTGCAAATATGAAACTAACGCTGAGACAAACTTGAAACTATTTTCAAAAATTGCATATAAGAGGGTATCAAAGCAGTAGGGGGTTAATTTCTTTCATTTTAATGGTCAATATTGCAATTTTAATTTTTTAAATAAAATAGAGCAATTTCCTAATTTTTGTTTTTGTTTTGTCGGTTTAATTTTTATGTCATGAAAGTAACACGATTTACTCCATATTAAGTTCTTAGCGTCCTGTTTAGATTTGGGATCTATGGAAAAAACACCCTCTTTCTATGTGTGATAAAATGAATTGAAAGAGGCGAATGTGTTTGGAAGGACTGCACAGAAAGATAAAACTTTTTTTTTCGTATATCTTAGATAAAATATTTTTGCACATAAACTCAAATGCACTTTTCTTACCGAATTCAGATTTAGAGAAAGAAAACCGCACTAAAAGGGGTGCCAGTCGAAATATTTTGGGCGCACGAATATCTATGTCCCAAAATGGCGACTAAATGATTTTCAACTTTTAAAAAACCGCCATCTTTTTTTTTTCATTGCTCCTTTCCCCCCTTCGTGAGAGCCTCTATTACTTTCAAACTTTTAACCCTTCGAAGAGCTACAGAGCCATTTGTAAATTTCCTGGAGTGCACTTCAAGATTTTTTCTCCGCACCATTTATCGAATTTTGGCTAGAAATCAGCAAAGAAAAATTCGAACTGATCATTTTAAATTCTGACTTATTTTTATTCACCCTTCTTTCTTATGCACACTTCTTCCAACTGCAAATATATTTTTTCTTCTTTAGAGAATTTTTGCTTCGAATAAGATTCCAAAGGTTTCTTTCTTCAATTAAATAGCTTAAAAAGTTAGGAGCCATTGTTTTTAAAGTCCGCCAATGGAAAGAAACAAACCAGAGAACGTTTAATGATTTGAAACTTCATTTTAAATGAGAGTACTTTTTAATATATATTTTTTTTGTCTGTTTAAATGCTTATTTTTGCAATTTTTGATTTCTTATATAATAGAAAAATGAAATGCGAAGCTAAAAATCATGCAAATAACTAATTAACTTTCTAATCTTTCGATTATAATACAGCGTTCTGATGTTTTCTTCATTAATAGCTTTTTAAATGATTTTTAGCTAACTAAAAGCTGTTGTGAATATTATTTTACTAGTTAGTATACATTAAGTGTGTTTGTGTAAGGATTCCCTTAGGAGGTGGAGGAAAATGAATGGATAAATATATAAGCTCGCAAGAAAAGAATTTTGTTTAATGAAAGCGAAAAAAAAAATCCGAGAGCCAAAAATTTCATTTCGATAGAAAAAAAAGGATACACAAAAGACATAAGCGAAAGTCTTGTGCCTAAAATGATTCTCGTGTTCGTATTTTTTTTTTCATAACGGCAGTTTACGGTAGCATTATGGTAGGAGTATGGTAGGATACGATAGATAGAGGGAAATTTATAATGTCCTCTAAAGTCCTCAGAGATGTGTCAGATAACAAGGCACTTAATTCCGTTAGAATCTTGTCCGCGAAGTGGCAAATAAAATTTCAATAAGTTTTAGAACAACTCAAAAACTGCTGTATCTAGGCCGAGTAAGGGACATAAAATCTTGTGAGGACGATTCAGGTCAATATTCGGAAGCTCCTCAACTCGTTCCCGGTTTCCCTTTCGTATTTCAATTTCTTGCGAGCAGGATTGTCATAGGACGGGGAATATAAACGTGGACCAAAATTGTACGAGGTCGTCAGAAAAGTGGAGAGTTGTACAAAAGAGAGTTATGGAACGTGCAACGCACACGACGCAACTGGTTACAAACCCGTCGGACGGGTTTGTAACCAGTTGCGTCGTGTGCGTGGCTCCATTCAATTACATAGGTTGCGACTCATCACGGACTGGTTTGTGATTTGAGTCAGTTATCAGTTTCTTTTGAGTTGCTCCGTGTGCAGACGGCCTAAGTGTTCCACATGACCCCCACCAGAGGTGATAATACATTGCAGGCGAGTGCAGCAGGTCCGAATATATACATGACACCTCTCGGCGGATCGCATCTTTCCGTTACAACAGATTGGATGGACCAGATAGATACACCCGGGATGATACACCCCTTTGACTTGTGTACATCAGCGCCACTTGTTGGGTGTTTTTCGAGTTGTTTTTTTTTCCTGTCTTAAAAAAAATTTCCGTGACCTAGCGATGCTAACTCTGCAAACATTTTTTTATTTTGGTTATTTTTCCGGTTTTTATGAATTTTTAAAGTTTCTATGGACTCTTTGCCCACCTGGTATATAAGAGGGTAAAGAATAATCTTGGATATTAATAGTTTCACTTTATTTATTAGACGTTAACCAGTTAGTAATAATAATGCCGATTGTAAGGTAGTGAACATTTTTGTTTACCTTCACGCGCAGCATTTGACTCTGACACAATCCAGGGACCCAAGATATAAGTACAGTCGAACCTCTATATATCAAACTTCCACATATCAAAATTTTCTATATTGCGAAATCTCAGCAAATCTCCATGTTCATTACATAGAAAAATTGTTTCTATATATCGAAAAAATCTCTATATATCGAATTTTGTTTCAAGACAAATTGGGAGATTTTATTCCACTTTAGAATAAAATCTCCCAATTTTTGGCATTTGAAACAATATTACTTGGACTTCAATTCGCGGAAAATGTCCCTGATTAACTTTTTAGTGGACTGAATAAATACGAACATTTCTTTGAACTTTCCGCAAAACTGGCTGTTCAGCAAGATATTCGTAGTTTTTTTTAAAAGAATGTAACTGTGATCATTGTAACCACTGTCTGGATTATTGTTTTTTTAAAGGTATGTAGAACTCAATAAATCTTTCATATTAATTCATTTTTTAGTTATTAACTTTCATTTAATGGGATTCGCATATAAATTTGAAATGGAGTTTCGTATACGAAAATTAGCTTTATTTTTTTTTAAGATAATTATGATAAAACTGAGCTCAATTCTATATATCGAAATTTCTATATATCGAATTTTTTTCCGGCAATTTGCTACTTCGATATAGGGAGGTTCGACTGTATATTTGAACTCAGTACAGTATACGAACACTAAAATAACAAAAAGAGAGAAAGATTAACATAAAAATTATCGAAAGTGCATGTAAGTTATTTTATTGAGTATATGTTTGTTTGGCAAAAGCTATTAAATTCTTGAAAACAAACTGCGTGAAGTATACTCTCGTAGTCGTTCTCAAGATTCCCCACCACGGCCTAGAGTCGAGCCTAGATCTTTTCTCGGACGGATGCTCTACCTTAAGAGCTGCCTCAGCGTTGTCAGTAAATCTTCAGGAGGGGACATTAAATGCAAAAAAACATGTACCACACTGTACCCAACAGTCACAGATATAGGTTTCGCGCTGATTACGAGTTCTTTAACAAGACGTAGTTGACGAGTACACTGAAGGCGACAATCGATGTCATTGAAGAAGAAAACTTAGTGCATGTCATCTGAGCACACTAGAGATGCATCTTTTTTATAGTTAAATCCTTAACGCATATAATTATGATAAAAGAGTGAAATTTACAATCACATAAGTTTATATATTTTTTTTTATATTTATTTTGTTGTTAATTAAGCAACATGACTACTCTCGCCAAATTTTTCAACGTCCTTTTGGCTGGTGAGCTGTCTGACAAAATCCCGAATTTCATCTCCAAACCACCCTAACTTCTTGGTAGCAACTTGGCTTACTGTATGCCTAATGCGCGTGGAGGTGATCCGTTTTCCGTGGCACTCGTTCCACGGGTATCGAACCCAGAACCTCGGAGAAATGACACCACAGCATCACGATTTCTCGACAATGCGAGGGGGATACCAATGATCTCCGTTGTAAAGGAAATGAATAATTACGTTACCTGTTAAAATATAAAGTAATTACATATAAACTATTGTGTTGTGCTAGGACTCAATAGGTAAACATGTTCTTTCACTACAATTTCTAGATTAAATGTTAAATTTAAATTGACTTTCCTTAAGAATACTACAATGTTTTTTTATGCCAAGAAATATGAATAAACTGTCAAATATAAAAATGATGCGTAACGACCAATTCCCAGGGCATGGTATAGTTTCCAATTACATTTGTATTTCTCCCATCTACAGGAGATGTTTTATCTATAGTAGTTAAGCTGCCCTAGTAGTATGGTAAAGTCTTATTTTGAATTCTCTTCCTCATAAATAGAGAAACAACTAAAGAGAAAATGGTCTCGAGTGCATAACACCCTACAAAATTACCCTACAGAAAATTTTCTAATTTCATTTATACAGTGGTGCCTCGACTTACGAGTTTAATTTATTCCATGACGGAGCTCGTAACTCGAAATACTCGTATCTCGAATCAATTTTCCCCATTGAAATTAATGTAAAAGCCACTAATTCTTTCCGGGCTCCCCCAAAGCACCGCAATTTTTTGTTACATGTTTTTAAATAAGAGAAATGTGCTTAAAATGATGAACATTGTATAAAAACGCAATACAATAGAATGTACTGCAATAAACTTGTATTATTAAGTGTAATGTACAACATTTACCTTGCAGATCAGACTTGAAGATGCTGATGTAAGAGGAGGAGAAAGGCCGAACTGAATAATTAAATCTTATTCTTTGATTTTTAACCAAGGTCATCCCATCCCCTAGACCCCATGGGAGTTCCAGTGTGGGGAAGGGAATTGAAGCTATTTCTTTGTAAGAGAGGTTGGACGCTGTTCGGTTTCGGATGGCGACTGAAGTGTGGGCAGAGCAAGCTGCCCGGGTGATAATTGTTGAGTGTCAATCTCTCGGTTTAAGACTGGATAGTAGTCTTAGAATAATATTGTACAATTGTATAATAATTGTATATAAAGGTTGTAAATATTATATGCTTCTCGGGTTCTCATTTGATGAGCATGAAACATGGCATTCGCTGCGCAAACTAGCGGTGGGGTATCTGAAGCTTGCTCGTAACCCGAATTATAGCTCGTAACTCGAAGCAAAAAATCTGCCAAGAGAATGCTTGTATCCCGGAAAAACTCGCAAGTCAAGGTATCACTGTATTATAATTCAATATTATTTATTTCCTTTAATTCAACTTATCAGTTTAGTTTTTAGTCGCAGAAAGTAAAATTAAAATTTTTGATGTGCGGAACAAAAAAAAAAAAATAACCCGATGCCTAACTACTAAAATGATTTATAAAGCATTTATTAGTTTTTTTCGGCGATTTAAATGAAAAAAAATTTCGGCCACTGTTATAAAGTTGTGTCCCTTACGCTTTCGCAGTTTTTAGTTAAATGGTCAATACGTGACCGCTAACAATTAGTTTGTATTAGTCGTATCAGATATATTTTCTTACGTATACACATGGAAAGGAGCATTGCGTACGTTTATTTGCGTACATCGCAGTTGAGAGGTGATCAAGATTTATGTTTTCCGTTGAAACACCTTTATTTTAAACAATTTCGGAAAAATAGAGCTCAACTTGTACATCAGCTCATTAAAGTGGTCGTATGATTCGCGATTACTTTGCCTGAGCTTTTATTTACTTATTTTTTGCCCCTGGATATTACGGAAATGAACGAAATATAATCCTTTTCTCTATTGACCGCCGGCGACTAGAAAAATTTACATACACTATTAAAAGAGTGACTTCATTAAATGATAAGATAAATGTGCAGGTTATATGGAAAGTGATAACGCGATACATCAATATCTGTCCCACAAATTTTATTAATTGATGATGTTTTCCGTTGATGATGTTCTTCGTTGCCCGTCCTTAGGATTTTATGCATATAGGGTATTTTTGTGAATACCTTCTTGATAATCCCGAATTTTATTCAGTAATACGTAAAATGTGCGTATTGGCTTGAAAATAAATTGCAAAGTGGTTTACAAATATAAATAGAATAAAAAGAATAATTTTTTAGTCTTTTTTCGGACGTATTATATTACACGCACACTCATATACACTTAGGCATAAATTTATACATGCAGAATATGCATGTATATACTCATACATACTTGGAATACATTATATAGTGATATCCCATTTATATCCATATACAGAGACGTAGTTTGGGGAAAGCAGATGGACACCTTAGGCCTCAAGGAGTCTTAGTCCAAGGGGGGGGGGGTTGCTAGATGCATTAGTAATTATCTGAAACATTCATATAAAAGACTCCAGCCTCTATCCATATATTCATATTGAAATTATGGAGACGCAATTTAGAATGTTTTGGGGTGCTCGCTACTCTCGTGTGCATACGTGTGTTTGGTTAAGTATGCGGTATATACACGTGTTTATGCATATATACACGCACACACACATGCGTATGTCTGTTTCATTGTTTTCATATTTGTTTATTGTTCCATGCACTCTTTTGAACACATTTATGCTAAGAAATTCGCGGCCGAAAAAGCCTTTGCAAATGCAATAATTGTTTAAGAATTGTCTAAAGGATTTACAAACCAAATATGCTGGATTTTATTTTGCTGACACAGTAAAAAAAATACGCAGTGTTTAGAGCAATTTCGAAAACGATACTTAATTTTGAGAATCGATTCTTTAAAGTGATCATATTCTCATGGGAAAGCTATAAGTATGATTAGGGATAAAAGCCCTTTTCTCTGCGATATCTGTAAGGAGTTAAGAAAGAATTCTTTATCGATCAGCAGTGATTAGAAAGTGCTCATTTGGGTACAAGGAGGATGCTTAATTAGTGGATAAAAGAACCGCAAGCTTGAATGTGGAAACAGTAAGAAGGAGCTATTATCGACAAGAGCTGTGTATTTACCGCGGTGATGGAAGTATAATCTCCGCTGAGAGCGTTAAGTGCTTTTTACTGGATAGAATCGATAAATTTTTATTTCAAGTATTTTGACTCATGGAAATCGATCCAAAGAATGACAAAGCCGCATGGTGAAAGTAATCTCTTCGCTGTCAGAGACATTGCTCAGGCTACAGAGCTGGGAAATGAATCTGAGACGTACCGTCCATGCACAACTATGCACAACTCCACGCCTGTTTCTCTCATCAGTATGGTTAGCAGAACAATGGAGAGAATGGTAAACTCAATACTTGCAAAACAATGGAAAAAAATGGTAAATACAGACGTCGGCGTCTTGATGTTTTGCTGGAAAAAATTCAAGGACCCTGTAACGATTCTGAAATTTAAACATAAGTACCAACTTAAATCTTGAACAATTGGTGTTGAAAAATGATACCTCTTCTAATGTACTCTTAACTTCTTGCCTAAGAGAAGAGACTATGAATCTAAGGTACCTGGAATCTCAATGATTGAGGGTTTTTGTGTCGATGGATCCTTTTTCACTGAGCAATCTAAGGTTGGCTCAGAAACTTTCTGCGAAATCTTTGCTTTTTATTTTCCAATTAGAAGATTTTGAATTGCATCTGGAGATGAAGTTATTACCCTTCGTGTCGCCCTTGACGAGCTCAACCAGTTACAAAACAAATTCAATGAAGTCGTCATCCTGTCTCACTTTGACTTTAAAGATGATCTTCAATCTATTGAATCAATTGATAATCCAACTTCCAGTGATATAGTGAAATGTCAGACTTATATACGTAATTTAGAACAGAAGTTGGAAGTTGTACTTCATGGATTCCGGGACTTTATAAGACTTTTTGAATGAACACGCTTTTGGACAGTCTATAAAAGGCGCAGACGTTCTCCAACTTGCAGATGGTACATTGTAAACGCTAACATTTAAACGTCTAATAAATCGAATAATTTCCTTGAGATATGAAGATGTATTGTAGGCAAGTATTATATCTAACTCTTGGTGAATGTTGCAACATGCAAATATCCCTGATTAGCCTCATCGCGATGCTGTTGCGCTGTTCCACCTCCTTACTGGTCATGACCGTTTGACAACACATCTTCTCGTATTGTTGTGTTGCCTGATCCTCACTGTACATTCTGCAGAGGTCACCTCATTAAGGATAGCCGACGCATTCTCCGTGGGTCTTCTTGGGTGGAGCGCTACTGAGAAGCGAAATGAGACAATGACTTCTTTCTCTTTCTTTTGGGTTATTTGTTTTGTTGTTTCATATGTATGTGTCAAATCTCTGCCGTTTGAAGGAAAAAGATTTTTTAATTCCGAATTCATTTCTAAAGAAACTACTATGAGCTGTGCTAAACAGCTAAATTTTTTATGCGGTTATTTTTCCGTCAGCTTTATGCAAGGGTATGTCTGCGATGAGGAACTTGAAAACTTTGTGGTTCCAAATGAAGATAACCTGTCAGACTTTTAACAATAATGTCTAGAACGCAAATTTGTTGATAAATCGTAATCACATGGTATACTATAGACGGGTGCCTTGTTTGCAAATGTGGAACGCTTATCAATGAAAAGCGTTCGCGCTTTAATCACGAGAATCTTTGGTTTCTTTCAATGAGGGCACGTTATAGGTGAACCAACACCACCCCCTGGTGCCACTTCAATTTTGACCGAACACCCCTATAGTTACATGTGATACATATGTGCACAATGAAATCTATTTATGAGGTAGTGATATGGTGTCCAATGAATGAATTTCAAAGGAGAATTCAACTATAACCGACAGAATTGGCATTTTTCGTTGATAACACTTCTACGAAGCTTTTCTGTTGGAACCCAACTCCTACATAGTCTGATATTCTTTTATTCAACTTAAGGGAATAGAAAAACCATACTACGAGTGGACACTCTTACTGTCCATCGGTCCATATCAGGTCTAGGTTCACATTACTAGGATGGTCCTCTTCGCAGTCCAATGTGATCTTACAGGTATAACACGAATTTAATAACATTCGGATGTCTCAAAGGTCTGGTTAAGGTCATCTAAGAAGAATGATTAATGATGAATACATTAGCTTTTTTTCATAAAGCCCCACGAGTCCTATTTAGTCTTTAACAGCCTTTTGTGACCATTATTGCGCTTGAACTATTGTATCAAACTTTCTGCAATAGCTGTACTTTATATCATGATTTACGGTAGAAAGGCGAGTTGCATTTAGTGAAACTTGATGTACGTTATTATTTAATTAGTGATTCTATATAATTAATTTATATACAACATCACGAGAGCCTAGTATAATCTCATCAAGAGAGCTTGCGATGAGTCAGTAACAGTCATCATGAGTCAGTAACAGTCTAGATGAGTGGACCTCTGAATTTCTTTTATTTTTTGATTAAAATTAAATTTCATACTAAGACCTGTTGTTGTTTGCTTTGCAAGCAATCAGAAACCAGAATCAGGAGGATTATTAATCATTAGATCATCACAGAAGGAAATGCCTTTTGAGTACTGCTGCAGTTCGCTGAATTGGATTATATTAATGACCGAGTATCAATCCACTTGTTTGCAGGATGTGATTTATATTCTGAAATCTTTATGGATGAGATTTTAGATTCCTAAGTCTAACTTTATAGGCATACTACATGTTTTTATTTTTTATCAGATGATACGTTTGTAATTTTCAGCATAATAAAGATTTCATGCATAGCAATGCTATTTAGACAATAGATTTGATATCCAGTTTTAGTCTGGGGAAATTGCATTGAACAAATCTCAAATTTCTGTGGCGTCACGTATAGCTTCCTGCAACCTCTCTTTCCTTACAAACCATTCTCACAGAGGCATGAAATTTATTGGCGTCAAAGTGTGTAACTTTCTGCCGGTCGTATATCGTCGTTTTGAATGGTTCTACTCCCGTAAGTTACATTCGTCAGAATCACACTTTCTAGTAATTAATTGCATAAAATATCAAATGTCTCTTGTAAGACTTCTTCACCTCTGAATGTACGTACAAATTGTGTTCGATTTTTTTCTTTAATAAAATGTTTATTATCAGTAATCTTTACTAAAATACAGTTCTTTAAAAATTCAGCTTTCTGTTAAGAGATTCTGAATTTTTACATCCAAGTAACTTTCTGTATTTAATTTAATTACAAGTATCAATAATTGTCTTAATACAACAGTAATAACAAATTCTTATTTCTTCGAATTTCTCGTTGTAGTAATAATTTTTGAGGTCAAGCGTCTTGAAACATGAAAATTTATGTTATGCTATATGTTGAACTGTAGTTTTTTAGATTCTTAAGGTCTCCTTTCTTCGAGAAATAGTAGATCATGGGATTAATTTTATGAGTATTTGGCTAATTTACTTGTCAGAAATTCCAAAACTGACTGTAAATTTTAATATGGTGGGGTACAAACAATAGTTTAGACCTAGTTCTATTAGTTAACTTCTCTGTTAGTTTAAGGGGGTTCGGGACACATTTACATTATTTTTTTATTTATTGAGTTAAAATTTTGAATTTTTTTGTGATGGTTAACTATATAATTTGTAAACAAAATCACATCATAAAACTTCTCATAAAATATTTAAAAAAATTTAAAACTTCAATTTTTTTTAAAAAGTGAGGTAATTTAAAATCGTTATAACTCGAAATATTATTTGGCGAATTTCCAATTTTTTCATTTAATTAAACAGAAATATGTGAGTTTTAATTTTGATACACCTTTTTTTAAACATTAAATTTTATAAAATTAAAAATATTTGGAGTAAAAATTAAAAAAAAATTATGTAACTTATTTTTAAAATATCATATTTTCAAAAGTAAATATTTTTTCCAAATTTTCTGCCTCAAAATTAAAGTAAAATAATTGAAAAATACATGTTCCAAGTTTGAACTATTTATCTTTAACGGTTTTTGACTTATACAAATTTAAAGACGAGAAATGGTGAAAACACCCATCATGAAGAAAAACGCATATAAAGGTTTAAACAAAGATTGGCTGCTATTAAAATGTTGCAAAACAAAAAATTAGTACCTCCAGTTCTAATTAAGATAGCAACATGATTTAAACGTCATTTTAAGCGGGAAAGAACCGAAAATTTGTTAGTGCAATAATTTTTTTTCCAAAAATTTGAAGAATTTTGTGTCCTAGACCCCCTTAATTTGAATATCAACAGCATTTCTTTTTAGAATTCGTTTTATGACGCTGTAAATGTACGGAAAATTTATCTCAGGAAATTACTACAAAATTTTCAAAACACCCTAAAGGGAGTGTATTTTATTGTGTACATTTGATAATATTTTGTCTATAGAACCTAGTCTGGGAAACGCAATATATGGCAGTTTCACAACGTTTATTCTCACAGTAGCTTTTCAGATAGGCTGTTTCAATGGAAATTGAATTCTAGCATTTATTATTGGGATTATTGTTATTGGGATTGAAACGTGGAATGAAAAATTTCTAAACAGATTATCGATGCTCTGTGCTCGATACTCCTTGTTGTTATGGTAAAGTTCATTTTCTTCACCGCCGTTGTAATATTTGTTGTGGATTTCCTGCAAATCTCTCGGGTTCTGAATAGATCTGCAGAAATCACTATTCCTTTTTTTATTGATAACTAATTCAAAAGTCGTACTGACTAATATAAATAGAAAATACGTTTTCGTACGTGGTCTTGTTCAACTTTTGAAAACATTGGACAAAAATTTTTGCTGAGAAAAAACAAGGGCAGTAAAATTTATGTAGGAGGAAAAGAAACGAAACAAAATCAACAAATGAAAATAAAATTTTTAAAGAAAAATCAGTATTGTAAATTTTAAAAAAAAGTTTTGAATTTTTTTTCTTTTTAATTTAAAAAAAAAAATTTTTGATATTTATTTTTCTTTAAAGAAAAAGTAAGTATATAAAAGTAAGCAAAAAAAAGTAAAAACCTTTCAGTAACTAGAAAATTGTTTTCAAGTGCAAATTTTTTTAGATATTCTTATTTTGTTCAATATTTGAGCGTTCTGGAGAAAAATTTCAATTTTAAAATGTGTCTAATCTTAATGCAATATACTGCAAATTTTTCGGACATACTGGTTTGGTTCAATTTTACGCAGACATTGTTTTTGATGCACCTTTTTTTAACTCTGCAAAGCACATTACTAGAGCATGGTTTGGTGGTGTAATGTTGTAACATACCCGATTGAAAGCGGATGGTTGGGACCTGGATTCCTCGGCCAGCCTGCTGTATTTTGAAAAAAATTGATAAATGCAAGAAATTGTTTCACAGCTTAGGTCGTCAAAGCTTTATCAGTAGGTAATGTCCATATTCTCTTGTTTTATTATATGCTTAATTAAATTCGTATGCTTAAAATTGAAAGTTCCTTAAAATTTATTAAAATTTGTCTTCTTAACAAGTTCCTCTTCAGCACGAAATGTATGTGAGTGGAAATGTACATACACTGTAGGAGTATAATTTCTTACTCTCCTAGAGAAATCCATTTCATATTCATGTTGCATTCTTTTTCGACTCTGGACATGCGTTGATGGTATAGGAATATCAGTCCTCTCGAAAGAGATATTTAGATTGATTATTTTTATTCTTCCTCTAGAAAAAGCTTTGTCTTCTAAAAAACCTGGTTGAATCCTAGGAATCATTGTGCAGATATTTTACTACAATTGTTTCTTCGATTTTCATGGCGTTTCACTTTGTACATTCCCGCAGAAAATACAGGGTTATCAGGAAAGAATCATCCTATTACAAAATTTAATATTTTCCATAATTACTATCAGAAAATTTTAATTAATATGTCATTGTAAAGGAAAAATTAAAATTTTTTTTCACAGGTGTTCGATATGACTTCCTTTAGTCACCCGTATAATATCATTGCGATATGTCATTTCTTGCCAAACACGTTACAATGATTCACTATTAACTGTTTGTAAAGCATCACAAGTGCGTTGTTTAAGTTCGGGCAAACTTGTAGGCAAAGGGCTTTTGGACACAAGATCTTTGACATATCCCTAAAGGAAGAAGTCGCAAGGGGTTAAGTCCGGGGACCTAGAAGGGTACGAAATCATCGGCTGCACTGCGACCAATCGGCTAAACAGCTACCCTCCTAGGTCAGCTGTCTTAACCCCATGTGACATCTTCCTTTGGGGATATGACAAAGATCTTGTATCCATACCACCTTTACCTACAAGTTTGCCCGAACTTAAACAACGCATTTGTGGTGCTTTACGAACAGTTAATAGTGAATCATTACAACGTGTTTGGCAAGAAATGGCATATCGAAATAATATTATACGGGTGACTAAAGGAAGTCCTATCGAACACCTGTGAAAAAAAATTAATATTTTTCCTTTACAATGACATATTAATTATAATTTTCTATTTGTAATTATGGAAAATATAAAATTTTGTAATCGGATGATTCTTTCCTGATAACCCTGTATATTGTTAGCCCGGATCATTCGAAAAAACGGGGAAATTCGACTTCTCTTTGTAAATTTATATATAAGATAAGCCATTACTTCTCTGACATTCGAAGATATTATTGAGGCAATTTATTTTGTAGGTGCGAATCTGTTTCTGCAAGTGCTCTATCTTAATGACGTATCACGCATTCTATTTCACGTTTTATCTATGAAAAACGTTTTATCTAAAAAAAAAAGATTGTAAAACACATTTATACATTTCTAATATGTTCGAAAATTGTCTTCTATTACCTTTAAGTCTCTAAAAGAGAAATAAATGTTTTAAAGAAATTTATTCTGTTATCTAATCACTACGTGATGCTGAGTTTCACTTTCACTCTCATCAACTTATACTACTCTCGCTGAATTGAAAGCTGTTAGAATCGATAAAAGATGTTTTACGATTCTGTCTCTCTTCGATTAGAGTAATTCAACGTGCATTCTGTAAAAGCTCAGCAAAGAAGTACGAAATAAACCCGTTTTAGTGTTTTTAATAACTTATATGCAAATCACGAGAAACATTCAAAACATCTGAGAAAGTTAGTAAAATTGTTACGAAGGCTATCAGAAGATGTGGGAACTTGAAAGGGATAAATCTGAAACTTTTCTCTCTCTCTCTCTCTTTCTAATTAATATATATATATATATATATATATATATATATATATATATATGTGTGTGTGTGTGGTGTGTGTGTGTGCGCGCGTGTGTGCGTGTGCGCGCGTGTGTGTACACACTCTTAAGTGTTAAAAAAAAACGACACACCAAGAAGGGGTAATGCAAATTGGACACAAATTGATATGCATACATGTTTGGAAAATGCAAAATTTTAAAGTTCGGCGGCCAATGAATGAACATGTGACGCTGCAGCGCATCTTAACTGCGCAACTTGCAGGATATTAAAGAGGAGAAATTTTGATTTCAGGTCATAAATTCTTTGCGAATTTCATTCCGTGTACTCAAGACAGTAACTATGCCTCGCATACAGGTGAGCGAACAATATTCGCAGATTTCCGCATTTGAGAGAGGCCGTGTAGTTGGGCTCAAGAAGCCGGTTGGTCCAATCGGCGAATCGCTTGACATTTGGATAGGAGCGATGCCACTATTAGACGATGTTGGCAGAGCGAATGGGTGAACCATGGCTGAAAACAGCGTCAAGAAGGAAGTGGTCGGCCTAGAGAAACTACAGACTGTGAAGACCGATCAATCGTCAGAGCGGCACTCACAGCCCCAGATTCATCATTATCATCGATCATACGTGCAATCGGTGCTTCAGTAACCGGAAGGACCATTCATAGGCGGCTCAGAGAAAGGAGGCTGAGCTCACGGCGACACTTGTGCCGACTACCATTGACCTCTGTATACCGATAAGCCCGTTTGCAGTGGTGTCGGGCACATTCGACCTGGAATGTCACTGACTGGAGTAGAATTATCTTCAGTGATGACTCCTGCTTCGAATTGATCCCCGATGACCAGCGAATACGTATCTGGAGACGCCCCGAACAGCGGTGGGATACCAACCTGCTGTCTTCCGCCATACCGGCCGACAACCAGGAGTGATGGTCTGGTGTGACATTTCATTTCATAGCAGGACCCCTTTGGTTGTCATCCGCGGCACCCTTACAGCACAGCTGTACGTCGACGATTTTACTCCCCGTTGTATTGCCCTTCATATCACGCCATTCTGGGCTTACATTTCAGCAAGATAATGCCCGCCCGCTCACGGCGAGAGTTTCTTCTGCTTGTCTTCGGGCTTGCCCAACGCTACCTTGGCCAGCAAAGTCGCCGGATCTCCCCCCCCCCATTGAGCACGTTTGGAGCATCCTGGGCAGGGCCCTCCAACCAGCTCGGGATTTTGACTATCTAACGCGCCAATTGGACAGAATTGGGCATGATATCCCGAAGGAGGACATTTGCCACCTCTATCAATCAATGCCAAGCCGAATAACTGCTTCCATAAAGGGCCAGAGGTGGACTGACGCGTTATAGACTTTTTCACTTTGGAAAGGTCTTGAATAAATTATCCAGTTTTTCTCAAATTGTAATCATTTGTTTTTTTTACATGTGCATCACATCTACCGATTTTTGTCCGATTCGGATAACTCCTTCTCGGTAGTCTCCCCCCCCCCGTCTAAGAGAGAGAGTGTGTGTATGTATTTATATATGTTTATATATAATATATATATATATATATATATATATTTCTATATATAATATGATATACATAGATGTATATTATACATGTAGACATGTATAATACTTAAAGATGTTTAAAAGCCAACAGTAACAAGTGGTACATGTCAGTGAATGACATGATACTGCTTATCAGATTTAAACTATTAATACAGATATAAGAAGGAGTTGCAGGAAAGATGTTTTAGAAATCCCTTTCGGCAGTCTTTGGGAATCTGTTGATTCGATAAAATTTCTGCTGAGTGATTATACAGAGGATGAATTTTCTCCAAGTACGGTAAAGATTTGGGGGCACACTCTGAAAAATTTTCTCCGTTTAACGTACAGACAAGTAGTTCTTAATCTGCGATCGATCGATCCATTTGCATCGAGAAGTTTTTTTCCCTCCTTCAAAGTAATGGAAATATGGGATGCAAATTCAGCACTCTTATGTTATATCACTGCTTAAGTACAGATTTTTCTCTTACTCAATACGAGAAAACATAGTTAAGAAATTAACATATAGTGCCAAGAGTTCGTTGCAATTTTCTTTATTAATACGCACACACACGGTCGTGCGTAAGTAATGGCTCCCGGTTCTAGTGGGCGACTTCTTTTCCCCAAAAATCTTGCGAACGGAATATGCGCATCTATTCGTCATTTGGAAGTACATAATCTGGTATGAACAGTATTATTACGATTTTATTATGATAACTTGTATAGTTTCATGTATAAGTTTGACTACAGATGCACAAATCTGCATTTAGGAGTTTCCTTTTTTGTTCAGGGATAAGTTCCGCGTCATGGAAGGTCGGGATGGATCGATGGACCAAACCTGTCTCAGATCCGGTGGTTTACATTTAAGAAGTAAATACATACTTGTATGTATACAGGGTTCCCACCTATATCCGTTACACCCCCCCTTAACTTCCAAACGGTGACAGCTTAGGCCATAAAATTGGTGTCTAGTAAAAAGGCTATGCGCTACTCGATGAGATAACTTACAACGCCATCTATCGCCAAATTTTGGAATCAGCGTTTTTATCTCAAAAATGGTACGAGATACGGGAAAAAAGTGAATTACAAAGTTGTTCAGCATCTTCGATTTAGTAAGAAAAGACACCTTGCGCACATTAATACTCAAAAAAAGAATGTAAAAAAATGAACATTTGTTTGGTCGTGATTTTCAACACTATGGCGTCGTGAAACGTCGTGTGGCAGCGAGAAATCCAATCCAGAGTGCAATTGTGTATAGTTGCTAATGGAGAGCATTTTCAGCAACATAAATCAATGATCCTGAAGATAGGGAAGTGTCTCAGTTTTTTTCTTCCACTCTTTATGACATGACAATATTCGAAATCGTGACCAAACAAATGTTCATTTTCTACATTTTGTTTTGAGTATTAATGTTCGCAAAGTGTCTTTTCTTACTAAATGAATGATGCAGAACAACTTCGTAATTGACTTTTTCCCCGTATTTCGTACCGTTTTTGAGATAAAAACGCAATTTCCAAAACTTGCCGATAGATGGTGTTGCAAGTTGTCTCATCGAGTAGCGCATAGTTTTTTTACTTTACCTAGACACCTTTATGGTCTAAGCTGTCACCCTTCAGACGTTAGGGGGGGGGGGTGTAACGAATATAGGCGGGAACCTTGTATACATTTGAGTAACGAAAGAGAATAAGTGATCTTTCATTTCATTAAACAAAGAAAGTGAATTGAATTTTTTTTTTAAACCGAGCACACTCGGGTATAACTTAAATGAGTCTATGAGAAATTAAAATCACAGCATGAGATTTTCCTCACGTGTATAGGATCGCTTAGTTGAAAGAAGTGACCCTTGAACTTTGAATAAATTGGTAAATTTTGATTTGGAAGAAATGTAGCGAATATTCGCTTTAAGGAAAAAAAAATCAGCATTGTTGGAAATAATGATTGCATGTAAAAATTCACTCCTGATTCATATGTGAAAAACGAGCATCTTTTCCTCAAAGATTGTTAAGATGAGGATGGATGTGAGGAATCGACTTCACAATATCAGATTTTATCATAGTCGGGATGGTCTAGTGGCGAGGTTGTACAGAAACTCGGGATTGACTCCTTGTCCTCTTAAATGGTTGACAAGGCAGATTCATGGAAAACTTTTGTATGGTTTTTGTCAAAAGCAATATGACGGCTGAAATTCTGTTAGTTTAGTTTATAAGATGTAAACAGTCTAATAAATGATTGGAAATCAACCAAAATTACTGTTACAGAAATTATTTCGAAAGGCAAAATTCAAATTTTTCGTGAATATGTATTTGAATCCGAATCGCAAGAATATAAGCAAATAGAAAAGAGTATATATTTCTTTTAAGCTTCTTACAAATATTTATCCTTTTTAACGTAGGATTACGTTCCTCCATAACGGTCCTTCGGAAAGCAAAATTTCAGATGCTAAAATCGTCCGTCCATCCGTCCTCTCGAGTCATAATTTTGGCAGCGTGCCAAACCCAGTCTGTATCGCTTCGACAAGGAGTAAACAGTGAAACAGAAAAGTACCAAAATGCGTTAAAATTTTGACATACATATACACATACATGCACATATATACATACGTGCATATATATATATAAATACATATATACATAATACATACATGCACACATACAAAAGAGGCAAGCAACGGTAAATAGTCCTATGTTAGTAACCGCGGTATAAACAGGAAATCCAACGTAAATAAAGCACAAATAGCAGTAAGGTGCAATTTTGCATACGGCCGCTTCGAAGCGGCCGTACGCAAAATTGCCCCTTACTGCTATTTGTGCTTTATTTACGTTGGATTTCCTGTTTATTCCTCGAGCACAAAGGTTTTGTCTTTTCTTTTGAAAACCCGCGGTAGTTTCGTTAGAAGAGACAACCTGAAATTTTTAAAGTAGGATTACGTTCCTCAATAACGGTCCTACGGAGAGAAAAAAATTGTCCTGCGTCGCGAGTCATAATTTTGGCAGCGCGCCAGATCCAATAGCAGTACACAGTTAAACAGAAAAGTACCAAAATGCGTAAAAAAAAGAAGGGGTAAGAAAACGATAAGTAGTTCTACGTTAATAACCCGCTGCGGTTTCGTTAGAGGGAGACTACCTGATTTTTTTTTTTTATAAAAAGCTAAATATTAAAAACATTTTAACTAACGAAAAATCTCGTAAACCCGTGAAAACCATTAAGATTTTCAGATGATTGATATGTACATTTGCGGTAAAATTTCCCGACCCCCAATTTTCTTTTGAGGGAGATTCTCCGTGCTTTTATTTTTAAGGAAATCTCTTGAGTTCATACATTTGCATGTACTCACAAAATCCATTACCGTTCTTCCTCAAACTAAATGAAATAAAATAAGTTTGCAGATTACGTAAAATTTTCGCACTACGAATCAAAATATTTATTTCCCTCCAAAATATTACGTCAAAAAAATGTAAGTATAAATATTACTCTTCGCTAAGAAAGCCGCTCGCATATTTATTAAACTTTTTGCATATCTCTCTGAAATCTAATATTCAAATTCCGTTTGAAGCATTTCTTTCGGAGAACGTGAGTAAAAGTTTGTACATTAAAATACCTCCCATCCCCTTTCGTTTTCAAAATGAGAATGGCTTCTATGAAAGCATTTTGTGCTTCGCTACATACTTTTAATGGGAAAAACAGAGCTCTTAAACGATGCACGTATTCAAAGCTAGTGGTTGTCGTTGCCTTGCATAGAATTGATATTGGTTGCCGTTATTGCTTTCATATAAATAAATGCATGCACTTAATGCTTTTCGAGAAGTCATAAACATGCTCTTGAATTTCTTCGTTTCCAATCCTGGGAAATTAGTTTAAGTAAAATAGCAAAAATGATCATACTTCTTTAGAGGATACTTTTGCGAGCGGCTAAATTATGAATCGAAGGGAAACACAGTTTTGGAAATTAAAACTTGCTATGCTTTATAGAGTTTTCCCTCTACGGAAATGAGTTTTGAGGGGAATTATATTTCTGAGATATATTTATTAAAAGTAATAACTTTCTCTGAAACCTGTAACAGTATTTCAGTCGATTAATTCTTTGTCTAAGGTAATTATGATTCTAGAAAATATAAATAACCGCGTATTGCATGTATTATTGTTTTATTTTAATACGTAATCATAGGATTTCAGTTTATCTTTTTAAAGGTAGAGTCTCTTTCATTAAACATGTATCTTTCTTTTCCCCAGGATGCTTTTTTCTAAAATGTGTTTAATTTGTTCTCTGCAAATATTTATATAAACTTATTTGTAAATTATATCTTATTTGAACTGAAGTATGTGTATATTTTGTATGAGTTATGTAAAGAGAAAAGTGTGTGAATAATAATACTATGCATCTTCCTGAGACTTCTCATATAATATGGTCTTTGACGCTGTACTGGAAGATCAAAAACAACAATGCGTATAAAGACCTACATTTTAGCTTTATTGCAATCATTACAGAAATAACAGACAGCGTCATCAACACCAGTAGAAGCTTTTAATTTAATACTTTCCACAAAACAACCCTTTTACGTACCTAACAATATTATAGGAACTGTTCCGTAGTTTTATAGATTAGATTTGCACTCCTCAAGGAAATTTCTTCAGCCGGGATTCTTTTGTTCATTTCGCTGTTGTAGTTCCTTCGTAATTTTGCAGTCTCACTTCCTTGCAAAGAAAACATTGACGATCAAGAAAATACTGCAAATAATATTTGCAAATATATAAATGTGTGTATATATATATATATATATATATATATATATATATATATATATATATATAATATATATACATATATATATACAGGAAAGAAAAAAAATTAGATACGTATTTTTAAATATGCTATGAACTAGAAGTTGCCAGAACAGCATTACCCAGGAATGAAAATTATAATATAAACTACGATTTTAAATTACAAATATTGCATCCGTAACCAGCACTGATTATAGAGGCAGCCAGACATGTGTAAAAATTTGACAAGATTCTCCTTGATCATGCGTTTGGAATTTGGAGCTGCCAGAAAATTATGTGTTCAGAAAAACGTCAGAGAAGCTTAAAAAAAACTTCCTTTCCAATCCCTAAACTATTCGTATTAATCAATACAATGTTTCCAGCTAAGAATTTACCTTTGATTGATGCTTGCGACGTCCATCGTGGCGGAGAAAGAGTTATGACCGGGACCCTGGAATGAATCTCGGGTGTTAGGATCATCTGAGACCCTCTCTCAGGTTCAAGAAGTAACCTAAGTTTTAAATAACTTTTAATAAGCTCAAATTATTACAGACCCGTTAGAAAATTTGTTATACGTTTACAGTGCCAACAAGTTGTTCGCAGAAAAATTTTCCTCTCAACGTTTTTGAAACATTTCTCGGTAGGATGGTTCAGTGTTCCCGGCTAAATATTTTTGTGACTTTCAGAAATTAGAAACCAGTTGTAAAACTGAGTGAGGGAAAAAATGTGGTATAATTAGCTAATACTCGGAATCTACGGGCCTGAAACTAATCTGGCTAAAAGGTTTATTTTTTATTACTTCCACATTTAGTGGGACACACGATTATATTTTTACTGAAATGAGAGGCTAATGTGTAAGTTTGTTGCGTTAAGCCAGTGTTCTAATGTGGAAGGGATATATGAGTAACTACCTGAAAACCCGCGCTTCGCTACGGAGTACATTGAAATTAAATACAACGGTCAATGTATGCAATTAATTCCAAAAAATAAATAAATATATATATATTTATAATAAATACGACGATCAATGTATACAATTGATGTAAAAAAAACATATTTATAAAAAAATCGTAAGGGATATTTTTATAGACAAAATAAAGTGCAATCGTCTGCCGCATTAGCAAGAAAAAAAATATTTTTTTGTCTATTTTTTTTTTTTTGCACGTGACGATAAATTTATTTAAAGTACCAGAAAAAGAAATCACGTGATCAGCATTTAATAAATTAAATTCTAAAAATTAATCTTTAAAAATTCACCAAAAATCAGGAAATGGAGGTAAAAATTCGAAAAAAAATTTCATTTTGAAGGAATTTTTATTATTTTTCTCGTCATATAAATTTTATAACCCTCAATGTATTATTTTAAATGCAAACGTAAAAAAAGTTTAAAAAACAGCTTAAAAATTTTATTTTAAAAAAATCTAAGAAGAATTTTTGAAAAATCTTTCTTAGTGCACTCCTACACTATTAGAAGAATCGCCATGCAAAATTTCAGCCCTTTAGGTCCAGCTTTTTGGTCTGTGCGTTGTATGTCAGTCAGTCAGTCAGTCAGTGAATGAATGAGTCAGTTACGGAACTGTTTTATATATATAGATACTGAAAGGAATTTCAACACTACTCACTCAAAGGCGACTGTAGTGCTTTTTGCCAATGGAAACGTGTGAAATGAAATAAAAATGAAATCGCATAGAAATCAGCTAATTACAGTCTGTCGTTTCAAAGGAGATTTACCAAAGTAAATCTGTCACTCTTAATTCTTACAAAATATCATATGTTAGGACAAACAAACAAACAAACAAGAAGAAAAAAAGGCTTCTTTCAGAGGGGGAGTGTATTTAAGAAACTGCTTATTTGATGGTTTTAAGAAATAATCTGAAAGAATGTCTGCCATGCAGTTCCTTCAGCTATCTGTTCGATCCCCCATTAGTCGAGTGAGACAATGTCAGAAAATATTATAGGAAATATGTTGAAATATGTTGTGAAACTCATCAATCAGATTTCAGTTCATGCTTTATAAAGACAGTTTTAAAGACTAATAGGAGAAATGAAGATGTTGAAAGTGCTGCTTTTACATTTTTAGATTAGTGTATAAAAATATAACACATTCATAAACGCGCTTTTAGTTAAGTCAAATTAAGCTAGACCTCTAAAAGACTTAAACTTACCTTAAGTTATTTTTAAAAATATGATTACTGATAATATAACAACTTGTTGACGCAACAAGTGTTGCGTCAATTGTTAGACTCTGTGTTAGCATAAGGCCGTCTGCACACGGAGCAACTCAAAAGAAACTGATAACTGACTCAAATCACAAACCAGTCCGTGATGAGTCGCAACCTATGTAATCGAATGGAGCCACGCACACGGCGCAACTGGTTACAAACCCGTCCGGACGGGTTTGTAACCAGTTGCGAAGTGTAAAAGCTGAAGTTGCAAAAGCTGTTGACTTTGGCAGGCTAATGTTCTGCATGAGGTTCGTTTTCCGAGTGTGACTATGCACTCGCCGGGTCAATGCGGAGTGTGGACGCAGTATAAAAAGTGATTCGAGAGCAAATCTGTCAAGATATAGTTTGTTAGAGGAAAGTGGGGTACTAACTAAGCCTTACGGACTTCAAAAATTTTGACCCCTAGCCCGTCTGCACACGAGGCAACTCAAAAGAAACTGATAACTGACTCCAATCACAAACCAGTCCGTGATGAGTCGTAACCTATGTAATTGAATGGAGCCACGCACACGGCGCAACTGGTTACAAACACGGTCGACGGGTTTGTAACCAGTTGCGCCGTGTGCGTGGCTCCATTCAATTACATAGGTTACGACTCATCACGGACTGGTTTGTGATTGGAGTCAGTTATCAGTTTCTTTTGAGTTGCTCCGTGTGCAGACGGCCTTAAAGTATTAGACTGCGGTCGTTAGGTAGATTTACCTGTGCAAATTAAAATACAGGGTGTTTAAAAAAAGAATCAGCCGATTTGAAATGAGTATATTATGAAAAATATTGAACATAGAAACTTAAAATTAATTTCATATTACATGACTAAACATAATTTTTTTTTTTACAAACCAAGTTAAAGGTGCTCAATATGCCCACCTTTGGATGCATGACATATGTCTAAATGGTAGGCAAATTCGTCCCAAACTTTTGCGAGCATGTCTGCATACACTGCTTCCGCGGCTGTTATGCGTACACAGACTATTCGTGTCTTGGAATTGTTTATACCATCGCCTAATGGTCTGAGAGATAGCAACTTCAATCTACCAGGGTTTTGTCGAAAATCACGCTGAACAGTTGTTACAGACTCACACTTCGCAAATCGTAGAACACAAAAGGATTTCTGTTGTGCAGTCGCCATCTTTACAAACACTGAAGTGGTGGGCGAAGGAAGAGCGTTAGCGCTACTTGTCGGCAACTGCGTGAAACTAGAAATTTCCCTCTTTCTGCCTATACATGTTTCGATCAAAACGGATTAAAAGATGAATAGTTATGATTCTTTTAATCGGATAATTCTTTTTGAAACACCCTGTATTACCTAACAACTCTGTATCCCAAGGCATATACTCACGTAAATGAAATGTAATAGTATACGTTTTTTAAAAATTTCTTATTCCAGAAGCTTTCCCGATATCTTTTTTTTTGATAAGAGAAATCTTTGAAGCGAAAAGGCAAAGTGTTTCAGAAATATATTTCATCTTTGCAGTCGCCTATTTGCACATCTGCTTAAACTTTAAAGAAGTAAATTCGATAAAGTGGAGAAAGAAAAGCATCCATTCTTCATTCTTTTCTGGAAGGAAGGTGGAATATACATCTGAGTGAAAGCAAAGATGTGGGTGAAATCAGAAGATTAAACAGAAATACGATGCTATTCTGTCTAGATAACATTGTTTCACGATGTCCGTTTCTTTGTTAGTGTTTATGCTCTCACGGGAAAATCTCAATCAGGAAGATAGGCAGACGTAAGGGACAATATGTCGCGTTTATTATAGTTTGTTATGATGTCTGGAATCTAGACAGTACAGTACATTTGGAAAAGCAAGCTAACTCTTTTATCTAGTAAGGAAAACTTACGTAAGGAACTTTGGGAAGGAAATAAAAATAAAAGACTTAATATATACCCTTCAATAAATGTGTTGGGACTTACATAGAAGCTTTGAGGGCAGATTAATTCTGATTTTTGATGTTACTAATTTATCTATGTATACAAGTGTTATTCAATGACTTAATATACCTTTAGGAGTCATAAATTTGAAGTAACTTAATAGTGTTTCCACGAAAAGTTAAGAGTCCGTATGAACAGCAATTATTTAGTACGTATGTCGAGAGCTTGTAATATGTACTAAACTGGGCTTGCGCAGAGTCCTGTAATGTTAGATTAATTGATTAAAAAAATTAACAAAAAAACCTACTAGGAAATTTTATTCTGCAAATTGGGGGAGACATCTACTCGGCTCCTTTGGTTGTAGAATAATTAGACTACAGTTGTTGATTAGCAGGAGAGAAAACGATTTTAAAGTTCGAATCTAGAACTTTGTAGCTTCCAGCGTAGTTATCGGTTATGCCCTGATTAGAAGCCCATTAAGAGGGCTAAATTATAGTCCATGGTTGGATACACCAGAGAATTCTATATTTTGCATCGTTGATTAATCTTAATTGGCATCACGGAATTTCATCTGTTAAATCAGGCTTAGTAAAATTCTATTTTTCATTTGCATGAATGAGTTAAGTTAGGATACTTATTTTAACTACGCATTTTTAATAAAAGTATAACTAGGTCTATTGCACCAACTGAGAAATGATTTCGATTGCTTTTTACCTTTACGGGATATGGATTGCTAAAATGACCTAAAACAGTCGTTCGTTCTTAATTCATATAAATCCAGCATACTTTTTCCTGAAAACGGTATATTACTTTTGATATTAGCAGAGCAGAAGAAATTTTAATATTAATTTGAAACATGAAAAAAAAATTTGATATTATTTGAAACATTAATGAGCCCATTTTTTTCTCGAAATATTATGCGCATTATAGATCTTGTACAATCTTGTGCAATCCTCAAAATTGTATATGTTGACAGAAAGAAACATTTTCCTGGGAGCTTTTCTTCATCGAAAAAAGCTTCCAAATCTTTGTTTTTATTTTAAGATAGTTTTTGTTTTTGTTTTTATGACAAGGATAAAAAAAAGTGACTCTAGTTTTATTTTTTTGTTGAGGATTTTCTGTTTATTCGCCAAATAAATATGCCATACACTCCAAAATTTATTTTAAAAAATCAGTGTGAAGTGCACTTATTATTGGCAGTATTAAAGATAGTACAGGGTCCCATGTTTCCTTCATAATAATGAAATAGGTCACGAAGTTTGACTAAAAACCGATTTATTTGAGGAATTAACTAAAAAGTAGAATTTTCAAATTGGCAGTTATTAATATACTGGATAGAATTTAAGCTGCAACACTAGCCTGCTGCCTAACCTAGCTTTTCTTGCTTCAAGGTCAGTATATAGCGTGAAGAAACTTATATTCAATTTAGAAACGTAATTCCTCCAGATGACTACTGGAATGAGGGAATAGAAGTAATGTATAACTTGTACAGTATAATTCTTCATGTTTAGTAGAATACTTCTGAAGGCAGTACAGGGTACAGCAGAACACTTCCGAAGGTCACTGGTAAGGGAGTGGTGAGGATAGGATGGCGCGGGAGGTTGAAACAATTTTGGGATTATTTTCTACTTATCAGTAGCCACCATGAGTTGGTCCGGTGAACATCGCGGTTCCTTTATCAAGGCGTTCTTTGAAAGCAACGATTCTTTAACCACGACACAGAGTGAATTCAGGATGCGCTTCGGGTTCTATGCAACTCATGGCGTTCCTAATCGCAAAACAATCCTGCGATGGGTTTCAAACGTGAAGTTGAACTCACTTGACGCAGGAGGAGTCAATCAGTCTGAAAGGTTATGATGGTTTACTGTGTGGTGACCAGAGTACGTCAGAGTTTGCGTACTCCCTCAGAGTTGAATCGGACTTCGAGACGTATGCGATGTGCGATTTGCGTTTGGCCTGCTTGCAGTCCGGAGAGGAGAAATTGCTGATGAATTGCAGTCTACTAGTGGCTCTCCTTGTAACACCAAGTTTCACGTGTATGTTTATTATATATTTATTTTTTTGCACTGTGGGTTCATCTGCTAATTTTTTTTTTACATAAGCGTTGTCATGGATGACTGTCTTTTTTTGTTAACTCAGCCTAATAAATAAGTTTGTAATTTTTAAAATGTTGTGTGTGGTATTTCACGCAACAACTAGTATTTACGCACAAGTCTTACTACTCACTCTACAACTGATGAAGAGCAGATTTTGTAAGATGCATCCCATCTGGAGCAATTTCAAAAGGAAGTTGCCACTATGAGTCTCTTTTTATTGCGTGGTCAAAAAATCAGTGAACAAAATTATATTTTACGTATCATTTTTCAGTAAACTAAAAAGAGGGTTTAAATAATTGCTTTAAATAATTATCTATGAAAGTGATTAATTGACAAACTTTAACTGAACCAAAATATCCTCTCTTTGGCATAATCAATGTTGCAACAAATCAACAAATTTATATCGAAATATCCAAAAGTGAAATTGACATAAAATTTAAGAAGGAAAAAAAATTTAAATTTTTCCCTCCGCCAACTTCCAAATTTTCGAAATATCAACAAATGTGCATGTATTAATGAAATGTTAACCCGAACCTCTCTCCGTCGTAAGTATTTAATCGTATTCATATTCAACAGAGCAACCTCATTCTATTTTTATATTGTTGATTCCTTAAAAAAAAGAAGAAGAAGAAACGGTACGGAAGTTCTAGAATTATAAATCTGCGTGATATAATCTGCTTGGGTTTGTAAAATCAGTGTTCGTCAACATTTACTTTCTGATCCAGAAAAATATTGATGCTCCAGATGTTTTTGCACGAAAAGCATCTTCTAAACACGGCAGAGTTCGGAACAAATATTTTACTTTCTTGTTAAACATTCCTTCTTTCCTTCCTGATGATGAAATTCAAATGTTATGTACTTATTTCTTTTTTTCCCGTTTTCCCCTTTTTTAATACGATATTTTCATCTGCGGCTTGAAATTCAAATCAAATGCAAACTCATGCATTTTGGGTTGAGTTTTGCTTAGAGATATTTGTTTAAATTTCCGGTATTTCATCAGGCCTTTACAAATAAGAGTAACTCATGAAAGAAAATTCCTTAAACATGAATGGTAAGCAATTGTTTCCTTTTGAACTAATTTAACTAGCTGCTGCATATATTATTCATGTAGCTAAGATCTGATCCGAAGGTCTTATTTGTTTTACCGATTAGGGTTGTCTTTTTAAAGGATTTCATCAACGAAAAGTGGAAATTTTCCATCATTACGCTGTGGGACATAACTGATTTTCTCCTTTTCACTGTAAATATATTTATGTAAAATAAAAATACATAAAACAGTCTCTCACACACACAGATATGTAAATACACGTATGTATGTATTAAAGATACATTGCCATTCTTGGCATCTTTTCGACAAGTCAATAATTTCATCTATCCCTTAGCCCAAATATTAATGAATTCGGAGACTATAGCAATAACTATAATTATATATATATATATATATATATATATATATATATATATATATATATATATATATATATATATATATATATATATATATATATATATATATATATATGTATATATATATATATATATATATATATATATATATATATATATATATATATAGAGAGAGAGAGAGAGAGAGAGAGAGAGAGAGGATGGATTCTTTTCAACATGATTCATATTCAATTGTCATTTTTAGCTTTTGTACTGTTTTCCTCAAAGCTGTATAGTTTTAGAAAACGAGTTCTTTCTTAAGCCAGGAATTTAGCCCATACCATCTTTGGAATTCCAGGACAATATTCAAACCACTGAGCTTCGTCGTTTCTGCCATGTCGTTGATCAATCTAACATAGTGAGAATCTCTACGGAAGTTTAGCTGTACGTAGCTAATAAGATATTTTAAGTTACATGATTTCTGAACACTGGCTTACTTTGAGCTATGACCATTGTAGAGTTATAGAAGTATAACTATTGTCATGCAATTGTTTTATTTAATTCAATGTTCTTGCAGAAATAATTTCCACAGGATGACTGTATCAAACGTATATCTCTCTATCCCTTGTATCCTTAAATGACGGCAAGCATCAAGTCATTTTCTTTGTTGGCATATGCTTTAAATATTGTTCAGTCCCCATCATGGGACTTAAAACTTGTTTTACCTTATGCACATGTACCGTAACAGCGATAATTGTATTTAAATATTCATCCGAGAAATTCCTTCTACCTGTCGTATCGCCAGCATTCGAAACCTTGTTTTTATTTCGGGTTTTCTTTCTTCTCGTCGTTGAAAAGGATCATTTTGTTTTAATTACCTGGTAAGAACTTACCTTTTTTTAGGCTCTGCATATGCAGGGTGCGACAGGATGGACCACCGCATTTCTGAGGATCACTGGTGTTAGAGTGGTGGGGTCGGGAGGTGGCAACAGTTCGGGTGGATTTTGTAGTTGTCAGTTCATACCATGAGTTGGTCCGATGAACATAGATATTTCGCCATCTAGGTGTTCTTTAAAACCAATGATTCTGTGACCGCGACAAAGGAGGCATTTCGGGCTGTATACAACAGACGCCGTTCGTGTTCCAAAAAACAATTTTGCGATGGGTATCAAGCGTGATTTCCTTGGTAATGCAAGTGGGTATGCATTACCAAGGAAACTATATGGTCGTCCTCGAAACATTAGAATACCTGAAATTGTACAACGATTTCGTGAGGAAGTTGCCGTTGTTCCCCCATAGATGGCCAACAGAATGATGGAAAACTTTAGAAGACGGTTTCGGCAGGGCAGCGCCAATAACGGATGCCACCTGAGTAATGTTATTTTCAAAAACTAGTGGAAATAAACCAGATTGTTAGTACTTTTCGAAAATATAAAGTTTTTACTGTACATTGTTTCGTTCGTTTTTTATCACCCTTTGAAATGCGAGTCTATTCTACCGCCCCCTATATGTATTTCCTCTATACTACTGGGCTGTCAAAAAATAAGGAGTGTTGTTCCAATATGTTTCCCCGTTTATTGTCATTTTGTGAAAATTTTTCCTTGCTAAAAAAAACATAAGGTAGAAATGATCACTGCATGGCATTGTAAAGCAGTATTTTTTTTATATAAATGCTTAGCCTGTATTACATTTCTCCTTTTTTCATTTCAGTAAACTGCATTTTTAATTCATTTATATTCATAGACATAGACATGTCCAATTCATTATAGTCAGGATATCTGAATCTGTCAAATATCGGAAACTGATAATACAAATTACAGTGCCTTGTTTTTATTCAAGATTGAAATAGCATGAATGCTAAACTAAAAAAAGCTTTATACATGTAAGTCAACGAGAAAAATATTTGCTTCAGTTGTTGCGAATTCCAGTACCTACTTATCATGCGAGATCAATTTCCCCATTTTGAAATATACCAGAGTTGTTTAAATTCAACTTTCATAGCTTTTCTTTCTTTGAATATTTTTGGTAAACACACTGGCAACAGTCCAAATTCTATGTAATGACCTGAATATTCACTGTATGGAAAGTTTACAGAAATGTTCAATTGTAGTTAACCTACTTACCTCTATTTTGTATATATATATATATATATTCATTCATTGGGTCATACCATAAATTATATGGTATTTTACTGGTAGTCTTGAAATGAGGCAAAAAAAAAGGACTGTTGAATTTTAATCTCAAATATATTTACCATTATGATTTACTACTTCTTCCGATAGTAACTTATAAATCACTTATAAATCAAGTAATCATTACTATAGACCGTACAGTAGTAAACACGCCTCTCATCTATCTGCCAGGATGACGCGGTGCTGCGTAATTCATTTAAGACAAATCCATGGTACCGCATTATTTATGGGATGACCTAATATATATATATATATACACAGTGCGTCAAATAAGTTTTAAGACTCGTCCCAGAGCGCAGGTTGTAAAGGCGCTGTGAGTGTAAACCCGCATGCGTCATAACGTCCATTGTCTGCTGGCACACTGCTAACAAGTTGTGCGCATTTCGTTAAGTAGTTGAGAGAAGGCGAGCGTTTATTGCAGAAGTGAATATTTTCATGTTGGTTTTTTAAGATGGAGCAAAGAGCTGTAATTAAATTTAACGCAAAACTTGGTAAAAGTACTTCGGAAACATACCAACTCATGAAACTAGTTTACGGTGACTGTTGTTTAAGTAGATGAAATGTTTTTGTGTGGCACAAACGTTTTTTGGACGGAAGAGATACGGTAGAAGATGATCAGCGTAAGTGGAAGACCAATTTCATCTAGGAGACCTGAAGTTATTGAGAAAGTACGAAATTTCGTAACAAACGATCGCTGTGCATCACTGAGAATGATGGAAGACTCTTTAAACATCAACAAAGATACAATTCGAACCATCCTGCATGAAGATTTTGCAAAACAGAAGTGTGTGCTAAATTTGTTCCACACACTTTAACCCCTGTACAAAAAGCAATGAGAAGTGCACATTGCAGAGACATTATTTCAGCCGCTGAAAACGATCCAAACTTCTTGAAGTCCATTGTTACAGGTGATGAAACCTGGTGTTTCCAATATGATCCTGAAACAAAACGAAAAAGTGCGGAATGGAAGTCACCAAATTCACCACAAGCCAAAAAAACAGGAAAAGTTCCATCCAAAATCAAAACAATGCTCATTACATTCTTCGATAGTAAAGGTATTATTCACAAAGAATTTGTTCCAACTGGACAAACAATTACAGGTCAATAGTACTTAGCTGTTTTAAAGCGTTTGATGGCCAGAAATCGTCGCATTCGTCCAGACTATAGGACTGATAGCAGTTGGTGTCTGTTACACGACAATGCACCCAGTCACACCTGCCTTATTGTTAGTCGATTTTTGGCAAAAAATATTGTCTGTGTGTTGAACCATCCACCGTATTCACCTGATTTAGCAACCTGTGACTACTTCTTATTCCCAAAACTTAAAATGAAGTTAAAAGGGTGGTATTTTGAGGATATTTCGACCATACAAGAAGCTTCGACGTGTGCTTTGCAGGCCATTCCACAAAGTGATTTACAACAGGCTTTCGATTCATTATTAAATCGCTGTAAAAAGTGCATTGAAGCCGGAGGGTCCTATTTTGAATAAAAACCAAAAACAGGTATTAATTTCTTGTTTCCATTTCTTTTTACAGACCCAGTCTTAAAACTTATTTGACGCACTGTGTATATATATATATATATATCCCCACTAAAAGTGTTCATTCGAATACATGAAAGACATTCTAATAAGAGATAAACTGAGGTGTTAAAGGATGTTACACAGCGATGGACTTTATGTATTAAAAAGAAAATACCGTTGAGTGATTCATACATTGAAACATTACAATTCTACGCTGTCAGATTTCTCAGAAATCGTAAATCCCTTATGTCGACGGATATAAACGAGATGACTGGCACTAATATATATATATATATATATATATATATATATATATATATATATATATATATATCCAAAAACCGGGCAATTCCTTTGACCGACTGCAACACCGAATGCAATCCCCTCAATTTTTCACTAAATACCATCTGTCTTGTTTTGGACCCGAGAAAGAAGAATCAATTCTTTTGAAACATCTCGCACCATTTCTTGGTAATCATTAATGCATTTGTTTTCTAGATAGGAGAAAACAAATGCATTAATAATTAACAGTCTCTTTGGGTTATATTCTGACTGTAACTGTTACCGTTGTGGTGGCTGTAAGAAAATTGAATATACGTTGGATAGTAAAATGCTGCCCAATGTATTCGAATTATGTTGCACGCAATGAAATCTGAAGTCGAATCAAACCTATTTGCAGTACTAAAAGATTCGACTTGTGTATGATTGCTTTGAGGTCTTGCGATTCTTTGAGGCTTTGAGTAAACTAGTATTCTCATGCATAAACTCAGATGAACAGTGACGAGATAACTCGTGTTTAGCTGAAAGTTAACTGGAGTTAACTCGTGTTAACTCAAAACAAGTGTAAACCCGTGCTTAGCGTGAAAGCTAATGAGCGTGACCGGTCAATAAAATTCACGTTCAACAGCGTGTTAATGAGCCCCTGTGACATGGGTTTTATTGGCCTCAGATTAAAATTCCTCATCCTGTAATGGTGAAAATTTAATTTTTAATGTACATTTCGTAGTTAATATACTTAAACGGTGTTTTAAAACTTTTAATGTTTCTGTAACGAATATTTTTTATATAATGATATTTTTATCCTCTTTTAAGGGAAAATTTCTGTTTTGGATCTGAAGTCAAATTTTCTAACTTTCTTTGTGTAAGGGCCTGTTCACATAGGAGTCTGTTGCGTTGCGTTAAGGAAAAGATAACGTTGAGACGAAAATAAACCAATCATATGCCTCCAAACGAAATTTTTAACACATATTATTGGTTTATTTTCGTCTCAACTTCATCTTTCCTTAACGCAACGCAACGGACTCCTATGTGAACAGGCCCTAACACCTCCAAATTTAACTTTGAATTTTAAATGTTTCTATGGAGTGTTCTCATATTTTACGGGTTACAAACCCGTCGGACGGGTTTGTAACCAGTTGCGTCGTGTGCGTGGCTCCATTCAATTACATACGTTGCGACTCATCACGGCCTGGTTTGTGATCAGTCCGTTATCAGTTTCTTTTGAGTTGCCCCGTGTGCAGACGGCCTTAGACAACTTAGTGAAAATTGCATTGACTTAATTCTTTTGCCTTGGGATTATTTTCCGCCCCCGCATACTAGCAGAGTGAAGTATGATTTGGAAAAAGAAATTTTTTTGTTCAATCTTTGCCATTTTAAACTAGGAACTTTGTTTCAAAATATTTTTCTGCACTCACGTAATTTAGCATACATGCATTAAGGATGCTGTGTACTAATTCTATTGGATTCGCTCACCTCAGTGTTAGCTTATGGAGAAAATGTGTCTACTATTTACAGCTACATAAATGCTGATAATTAAATAATAATAATGGTATTTTCAGATAGTCTGAACTTTTCTGCACCTTGCAACAGGATTCATTTTATAAAAATTCGTACACTAGAGGAATTTAGGAGCGTTTAAAACACACTATACCAGATCCCCCCCCCCCCCAATAATTTAAACGTTAAAATATTATTTGCATTTTAAAAAAGAAAACGAAAAATGTCCCAAGGTGCAAAATTTCTTTCTCTATTACGGAGTACAATTTAAAAAAAATCTTCCAATCCAAGTTGGCAATCCTTGGACACATTTTCTCCATAGGTTAACATTGAGGTGAGCGAATCCAATAGCATTAGTACAAAGCAGCCTTAAAGAAAAAGTCGATTTTTGTGTCAAGTTCATAGTTTTAGTTTCAAATACGAACTCAAAGTTGAGTATTTTAACAATGAAAATTTGTGATTGCAATAATTTTTTTTATTTGCTAAATATGCTAAAGTAAAAAAAAAAGAGGAAAAAGAAAAATATTTGTCAGATATCTGGGATAAATACGTAGTGTGATTGTAGTTTTAGATACCAAATCAAACCGATTTTTGAGACTCGCATGAACACGTACTACAAATTGAAACTCGTTCATACCGTAATGTGACGTAAAAGTTTTCAAAATTGATTTACTTTTATAAGGGTCGGGGAGAGCAGTCGTTATTTAAAATGTGTTAAAGTTTTTCGAATGTTTTGCATTCGGTGTGAAGTTTGTAAGACATAAGGATGAAGATGGATAGTTTTGAATTAAATTATTTGGTAATTAAATATCGAAGCGTCATAAGATCCAGCAACGTTGACTAATTTTCTTTTAAAGGATTTGTTTGAAAATTTTGTTTTATCGTGAAAATAAGATAATTTTTTTAATGAGGAAAAGTGGTTAATTGTAACAAATAAATTTATTTTTATTTAAAGTGGCAACAATAACTCTTTTGATGACACCAACTAACGTGTTTAGATCAAAGATGATCTAGAATGCTGCACTGAATTGATTTTAACAGCAGACAAAGATTTTTGCTGAGTAAAGAAAAGTGTTAGTGAAAGTTAAAACTGAACTTTCAAATAGAAACATTTTTTTTGTTTATATAAGGAAAAAAACAGGTTGCGTAAATGCGTCATAATTTTGGTTTTCGGATATCATTTGATATTTGTCCACGGATTGAAAGTAATTTTCTAACAGACTCTTCAAGCATTTGATGCAAATATAGTCCGTGCGACTTCATACCGTTTTGCTTGTTGATCAGAGCAGAGCAACTATGCTGAAACTGTTATTATTTCGCCTAGAATATCATGTTGATGGTGATGTCAATGAACTTCCGCTCTACGAAAAATAAGAGAATATTGTGTCATATGTAGCGGGACTGACATTTGGGATTCGCTTTGTGGATTGCTGCTGGAAAACATTTGCAATGGTTAGAGGGGTATGTTTTGTAATAGTTTTTCGTTAATTCTAATTTAATGTATAGAGATTAACTTATTTTGGGTAATGTAAGTTCCTTATTTTCATAATATTATAAGTAATAGTTCTTTTGATTCTCTTAATTTGTAGGTTAAATGAAAATTTTATCAAATTTTGTCCTTTATTGTGGGCTATTTTGACTAGCATTTCAGCTTTATACTTTGTTAAAATTATAAGGAAATAGCACTCCGAGGAAGGCATTCACCACATCTTAACAATCTTGCTACTATTTTATTTTTACAAACTTTATATGTATATATATATATATATATATATATATATATATATGTGTGTGTTTGTTTGTTTGTTTGTTTGTTTGTTTGTAAATGTGTGTTTGTTTGTTTGTTTGTAAATATGTGTTTGTTTGTTTGTTTGTAAATGTGTGTTTGTGTTTTGTTTGTAAATGTGTGTGTGTTTGTTTGAAATGGTGTGTTTGTTTGTTTGTTTGTAATGTGTGTTTGTTTGTTTGTTTGTTTGTTTGTTTGTTTGTAAATGCGTGTTTGTTTGTTTGTAAATGTGTGTTTGTTTGTTTGTTTGTAAATATGTGTTTGTTTGTTTGTTTGTAAATATGTGTGTGTTTGTTTGTTTGTAAATATGTGTGTGTTTGTTGTTTGTAAATATGTGTGTGTGTGTGTGTTTGTTGTTAAATATATATATGTGTGTGTGTATATATATGTGTGTATATATATATATATATATGTGGTGGTGTGTGTGTGTATGGTATATATTGTGTGTGTCTGGCGTATGTGTGTGTGTTGTGTGTATATATATTTATATATATATATATGTATGTGTATATAATATATATAGTATAATATATATATATATACCGACCGGGTGATTATAATTAAACTTCCCCTATAAACGGCATCCTACAGCGCAAACGGGTGAACGGAATGCAACGAAATTTTGTATATGGGCTATACACGTGATGCGCTCACGGAATTTCGAAAAAAAAAAATAGTTCCAAAATGTCCACCAGAGGGCGCCTTTTCGGGAAAAACATGAAATTTAACACAATAAACGACCAAACGGCTTGAAACTCCGTGCGATTTCTGGTTATGGGGCTATTTAAAAAGTCTGGTGTATCGTGAAGGTGTTGCGACGTTGAATAACTTAAATAACTCCATAACGCTTCATGTGCAAAGCCTCACAACTGATCAGTTACGATCTGCTGTTGAACACACTGTCCATCGACTTGAAATTTTGCAGGTGAATGAAGGTGGTCACGTGGAGCAGCTTTCCCTACATCGTCCTGGACACGATTAACAACTGCTCCTGTTTGTACAATTTCGTCCTAATCTGTTCTTGTTTCTCCATTACCTTTACTTAATGTGGTTCGATGGCAAGGTGATCAGAAACTAGTCAATAAATGTTAATATTGTTTCTGTATTCCGTTTTGGTCGTTTATTGTGTTAAATTTCATGTTTTTCCCGAAAAGGTGCCCTCTGGTGGACATTTTGGAACTTTTTTTTTCGAAATTCCGTGAGCGCATCTCGTGTATACCCCATATACAAAATTTCGTTGCATTCCGTTCACCCGTTTGCGCTGTAGGATGCCGTTTATAGGGGAAGTGTAATTATAACCACCTGGTGTGTGTGTATATATGTGTGTGTATATATGTGTATATATATATATATATGTATATATGTGTGTATATATGTATAATATATATATGTGTGTTATATGTATATATATGTATATATATGTGTATATATATATATATATATATGTGTATATATATATGTGTATATATATATTATATATATACACATATATATGTATATATATATATATATATATACCATATATATGTATATATATATATACACATATATATATGTATATATAATATGTGTGTATATATATGTATATATATGTGTGTATATATGTATATATATATATATGTAGATATATATATATATATATATATATATATATATATATAATATATTATTATATATATATATATATATATCACATACGTAATGCACTCTTTCAGGGTGCTTTCCACCGAAATTTTTTTTCAAATGCAGATGAGAAATTGGCTAATTTATTTATTAACATGTCATATTCCTTTCGATTCATATTTCTTTCCGCTGCTTTTTGAACCCCCATTATGCTTTCATGTTTTAAATTTATCTGCATGTAATTTAAAAAAGATTTAAGGCGTAGAATGAAAAATTTGAAATAAGGCTCATAAAATTCTTTTTGAACATTCTCTTTTATGTTAAGATTTAAGATAGTTGAATAAAACTTCAAGAACAAAGGAAGTATTTTGTTGAAACTGATTACTTCTGATTAGTTTTTGAAGAGTTGTTTCTTTTCAATCTTGATACAGTACAGGCAAAGAGAAATTGCTTTTTCCATTTGTTCTTTTCTGACTTAGTTTTTCGCATGTCTGAACTACATTTCAAAAAAGAATAAAGGGGTATAGTTTAATTTCGATTCATTAAATGTAGCCAATGATAAGTGTTGGTTCATCAAATAGGTCATATTCGTATATAGTACTTAATGCCTTAGCTGTATCCACGATTTGATACTGCTGTAAGCTATCTCACCGTTAAATCCATGGTTAATTTTGTTTCAAGTTATGGTTATTCCACTAGAACGCGATATTAAATGCTATTAGTGGTTTGTTTTGGAGATAGCATTTTTGATATATGGTTTGTTTAACCACTATCGCTGAAGATGTTGACTCCCATTGTAGAGATAGTTTTAATTCTGTTTATTCTTTTGACGATACGAACCATTCATTGTGGTGGAAAAGATTCAGTTTATTCTGCAAACTAGCGCTGTTGAAAGATGTCTAGATTCTTGGGTATTGTTCATTAGTAATTAGGAGCTTTCGTACAGTCTTAGAGTTTTTGAAATGATTCACGTCGTGGATAAAGGCCCTTTAGAGTATCTGACTTATCTACGAAGGAGTGCAGGGAAGTGACTTTTAAATCTACAGCTGAAAACAATGTAACTTAAATATCTGATATATAACTTTTTAAAGAAACTTATACAACTCACCCTATTTAATATAGACACAATATCATATTCCCGGTCCATTATTTCTTCTCTAAACGTTTATTTGCATTTGTTTGTCCGTATTTTTCAAAGGATTTTCTTAGAAACGAGATATACAGGGTGTCCTGACTAAAGGTATCCAAAACTCATGACGTATTTTTACGGAACTACCCATTAGAATTTTAAAAGGTATAGTTAAATAGAAAGAACATCTTACCAAGTTTTAATATCAATAGATTTCGATGTGTGCACCTTTCGTAGCACGACAAACGTCTAATGTTTATCCAGTTCTCTCCAAGTGTTTAGTAGGATATCAGGAATTATTACACGAATTCCTTGAATGATACGCTTCTTCAACTCATCCACAGTTTCAATTTTTTGTTTATACACAACGTGTTTAATAAATCGCCAAGCAAAAAAGTAACAACGTCTGATATGCTACGAAACACTTGGAGAGAACTGGATTATCATTTAGACGTTAGTCGTGCTACAAAAGGTGCACACATCGAAATCTATGATACAATGATAGAAATCTATGATTGATATTAAAACTTGGTGAGATGTTCTTTCTATTTAAATAAATTATCAAATTATTTTATAAATAAATTTTATAATAAGTTATCAAATATTTCAAATCTTTAAATATATTTCTAATATATACCTGAAAGAGCGGCAGAAAACCTCCTCTTCTAATGAGGACTTTATTATTCTTTTTGTTTTATTTTGTGTTCGCACGGCTGTGTACTTAACTCAGGCATCATCAAAGTAGTGGATAGTCATTGATAATCATTTTGCTTAACTGAATTCAATATAAATGCAAATAAAGATTTTCTATGCTTACCATGTTCGCAACATGTATACGTTAATAAAATACATAGAAAAATAGGATAAAAAAGAAAAGGTCTTTTGATCACTTAATATTTCGTAACCATTCATAGATTCCTCTTTCTGTTTCTGAAAGTAATCAATTTTTGAAGGTCCGTAGTGCCGAGTATTGTCTGAAAGAAGAATGCTGTTTTTGTCAATAGTGTAGTAGGAACAGTTTTACCATTGAATACAATATTTTACGTTTTAATTCTTTTTGTTACTTCCATTGATAAATCTTTGCTGTTTCAGTTAGTTGCAAACATAATGGGGGGGGGAGGATAAATTTGTCGTTTACTTTTCAAACTATCAAAGAATTTTGTGGCGAGAAATATGTATATTTTTTCTTTCTGAACGCAGGAAGTATTCCAAATACTCCTCAACACCAGGTAATGATATCCTCTTCTCCCGTTATGACAAGGAAATGGCTGCTGCCAATGGGAAGATGTATTATACATTTCTCCTTTCCTTTCATATCGTCTGGGAATTTCATTATTTTAGTTCTCTCGGGATCTCACTGTCAAAAGAAAAGAACGAATTGAAGTGGCGAGGGTTTTTGAATTACCTGGCAAACGGTAGATTTTGATTGATTTCCAGACGATTCAGGATACCGAATAAAAATACTCATCATCCTATTTATTTTGTTTGAAGAAACCAATATTTGTTTGCTTGTATCTTTTTATGCTTTAAGAGATAGTTTGGGAAAGGGATAAACGTTTATTTCTCAGTAAAACATTTCTAAATTTTGATTTTTTAAAAATTTTAATTTAGAATGTTGGGATAGAATACCTTAACTATCATTTTATTCATTTTTAACATTTTCTAACTATATTTGAAAAGGGTTTGGGATTTTATTCATCTGTCTTTCAGTCAGGAAGAAAATAGGGTAAGTAATATAATTCTGTGGCGTTATGGCAGATGTTGATATGTCATTTTTTCCTGTTTTCGGCAGATTGAAAAAGTAACTTTTGTTGTGAAATATTAAATCGCTCAATTAAGTTTTTCAATCCAAGTATTCTTTAGTTAATACTCATATTCATCCTCAAGCATATGGCTGGTCTTCAATGAACATTTTCAATTAGGGACCAAGTATTACCTCTTTTATACATAACAGCATTTGCCAATACGAATAACTCAGCATTATTTCATAATTCCACTATCAGCTTTTGCCACATTAAAGAACCAATTTTAAGTGTGACATATGAACTTAAAACACAAAATTGAATTTTTTGGACATACCAACATCTGCCATAACGCCTCAGAATTCTTAACAGAAGTACTATAGCGGTAGTAATTTGTTTGCATCCGAACAGCTGAATTTGACCGTTAATCTGATTCAGTTTTAAGTCCCTTGTTTTGAAGTATTGGAGAGCCCTTGGTCTAATGGCCTAGTGGCCAAATGACCGGCATTTGTAAAATAAAAATAAAATAAATTAATCTCATTCAGTGAGGTTTTGTTACTATTCAGCATAGCAGAATAAAATTAAGTACTTTTACAATTTTAAAATATATTCCACAGTCATATTTTTTAGAAGAATGTTGAATAAAAATTCCCCTGGATTTCGAAAATTGGATTTCGTTTTTGAATTTCTATCTTTCCGTGTTGTTAGTCAATGTCATTAGATTATCTTCTTGCGATCTCAAATACTGTCAAATTTTCGATAGCCGTGTTCAGTTTTTTTTACAATAGAAAAATAAATTATTTAAAGAATTTCAGTTAGTTTATATTATCTATATATATAAAACAGTTCCGTAACTGACTGACTGACTGACTGACAGATAACGCACAGACCAAACCGTTGGACATAAAGGGCTGAAATTTTGCATGGCGATTCTTCTTATAGTGTAGGGGTGCACTAAGAAAGATTTTTGACAAATTCTTAGATTTTTTTAAATTAAATTTTTAAGCAGTTTTTGTAACATTCTTTAAAATTTGCATTTAAAATAATCTGAGTGTTATAAAATTTATATCACGAGAAATATCATAAACATTCCTTTAAAATGAAATCTTTTTTCGAATCTTTACCTCCATTTTCTGATTTCTGTGAATTTTTAAATATGAATTTTTAGAATTTAATTTTTTAAATGCTGATCACCTGGTTTCTTTTCTTTTTGTGATGCTTTAAATTAATTTTGCGTCACGTGCGTAACAACGAAATAAATTGACAAAGAAAATATCAAAATACGGTAAAAGATAAAATTTAACCACCAGACTAATTGAGATGGAAGTTTTTTAAGAATTTAATTCAAATTAGTATGTTTTATGGATATTAAACATACCAATTTATTGCATGCATTGATCGCTGTATTTAATTTGAATATTTTCTTCTACATTATTTTATCTATAAAAATATCTTATGATTTTTTTATAAATATATTATTTTTTTTGGCATTAATTGCATACATTGACCGTTGTATTTAATTTGAATGTACTCCGTAGCGAAGCACGGGTATTCAGCTAGTATTAAATATATCATCGCAATTTGCTGATTTATTCCTTGTAGTTTTTTCTTTACAAACCTTTTAATCTTTTTATTTTTCTTCTAAAACTAGAAAATATAACTAATTAACGAGTAAAGGAATTTTGAAGTGTTTATGGGTTGCCTAAGAGTATTTAAAAGTACAATCTGAGTATCAATTTAAGGCTTATTTATTTTTCAATTTGCAAAGTCCAATGTAACTGCATGTTTTGACTTAAAAGTGTTAGTTATTTTAATTAGAAGCAATAAAAGGAGAGACAGGTAGAGTATGATTACTTTGTCAGAGTCGAACGCAAAACAGATTGTTGACTGTTATGTTTGGTTATTTTTTTCATTTACGGACTTATTATATATGTTCAAATATCTCGGAAAGTGTTTAATAATATTCTACGCTTTAAGCTTAATTATGCTGGAATATATATCCTCATCTTCTTCACGTAATATCTTCATAAATGATTCGTAATACTCTACTCTTTAAGCTGAATTTTTCCATACTTTTTTAAAGAATGCTATAGTAATGATTTAAAGCTTCGGTTCAGTGGAATACAGTCCCAGGCTAGTGAATTAAAAAAAATCAAATCTGGTTTTAATGGAAATTAAAGAAATTAGGATTTATATCTCAATTCCCTTAAATGAGGGAAGACACTTCTGTAATCTAGTCTAATCTTTTTCTCTCTAACTTTGTTTCTATCTTTTTTTAAATTGAGTTACTCTTATTTTAAACTACGAGGCTACAAAATACAATTTAAATTTTTTAGCCCTTCCTTGCAAAGAAATGGCATTTTTCTCTATTTTTTTCATACAACAAAAATTAATACAAAAAAATTTCGACTTATTTTCAAGGTATTTTGAAAGAGATAGAATATATTCGTGATGTAAATTAAGTTTTTATTTACATTTGATTAATTTCTTGTAATAATAAATTTTAGGAGATTTTTCTCTGTGTCATCTCCCAGCGCTGCAGTGTCTCTGAGTGGGATATATATCAGTCTTTATTCATTATAGCACACGCCAGGATCTCGAAACATTTTATTCCCTTAACCGTTGCGAGTAATCTATTACGTTGTGAGCAATCTATATTTCTTTGACTCCTAATCGTTTCTCGATATTCTTCGTTTTTAAAGAAATTCCTTACAATTCGTCATTAAAGTCATGATGCAGTAGGAGTTCCTCAGATTTGCTTCTATTGTGTTTCCGAATTTACTTTACTGAGGGATTCCTTAACATGGATGCAATCATCTTCGTAACTGTACAAACTAGAGATTGCAGAACCGGGTAACCGGAGGAAATTATTGCAACCGAAAACCTGGTCCCAGTGGTTGAAAAACCGAGTAATCGAAAGTAGTAAATTTTTGGTTTAAAAAACATTTTAATACAGATAAACAGTTTAAGGCTGCTGTGTACTAACTCTATTGGATTCGCTCATCTCAATGTTAACAAACGGAGTAAATTTGTCTACTATTTACAGCTAAATAAATGCTGATAATCAAATAAAAATGGTAATTTCAGATAACCTGAACTTTTCTACATCTTGCAACAGGATTCATTTTATAAATTTCGTTCACCAAAGGAACTTGGGAGCGTTTAAATCGCACTATACCAGATTTTCCCCCGAATAATTCAAATTTTAAAATATTATTTGCATTTAAAAAAACGAAAAATGCCACAAGGTGTAAAATTTTTTTATTACAATGTACAATTTAAGAAAAAAATTTAAATCCAAGTCGCAATCCTTGGACAAATTTTCTTCAGGTTAATACTGAGGTGAGCGAATCCAATAGGGTTAGTATACATCAGTCTTAACCACGTTTTACATACTATCACTATCTAGGTCTTTTGGTCGAAAGTAGTGTTTCCAAATATCAGGATTTGCTGTAAACTAAGTTATCGGATAGTAATTTTAAAATTATCCGGCCGATACCGGATAACCGAAAAAAAAATATTTCTGAACTTTAAAAGCAATAAAAGTAACATTTATAAATTTTGAATTACAAAATTTTATTAATTTATTTATTTAAATAATATTTCAAAACTGCTAATGAATTCAGTGATGCGCAAGAAAGCCTAGATATAATTGTTGTACAGAAATTTCCAGAAACGGAAAGGGCTCTCAGAATCTCTTGAATTTGGTTTCGCTGTTATCAGTGCCTTACACAGCAATTCAATATTTTGTGCTCTCTTAGAAGTTCCCTTGAAGATGTCAAATTCCTGCTTTAAAGTGCCACTATCATTTGATATTCTTACATGTTTAACGTTGTACTCGTTTGAAATAGATGAATTTAGTTCTTCATGTAATTATTTTTCTTGTCACCACGGGATACGAATTCTTCACGCAAGATGTCGTCTTCATCCTCAGAATGCTGTATAGTCTCATCAAGGAAAAGTGTCTTCATAATAGCTGTATTAAAACTTAGAATAAATTTTGTTGAAACATTTGTAGGATCAAAAAGACATTTCATTTAAGTTGTAATGTTGTCATTTATTTTCGAGATCAAAAAGCTTGTGAAATTGTTGTGAGTTTTCACACTTTCTACGAATTCAATGCAAACTTTTATCTTTAGATTTTGTTTGCACAATGTGCAAACAATATCTAATGCCCATTGTGCTTTTCTGAATAAATTTCGAAAACTGATTTCCCAAATATTTCCCAAATTAAAAAAAATTCAAATTTTAACGTGTATTTTATATGGAAAATTTAAAAAAATGAAAGGTGCGTATATCCGGAAAATATTGGACGGATACGGATATATCCGTTTTGGAAACCCTAGTCAAAATTATCTACACTATTATTAACTACTAGATCCTCTTCAGCTATCTCAGAAGTCTATTCTCATCTGTTGTCAGACGATATGCCATCGATTGTCATATGCCTTCATTTTTTTATTTCATGTACAATTTTCGAATCAAATTTTATTTATTGCAGTTGTAAACAGCAAAAATATATTGCATTTTATATTCTTTAAAATTCAATCTAGTATATTCTTTAAAATACTATACAGTACTTTATACAATCTAGTCTAGCCGAATGAAGATAAAGACAAAATCTTGGAGAATAAAAAGGGAGCCAGAATTTGGTAGTTTCAGGTTTTAGAACTCATCATTTCCTTAAATTAACTTAAATTAAAATAAATTAAAAAGAAACGTATTTTTTACTTAAAGAATTTTAGTTTACTCGTAGTGAGCTAAAATTCTTTACATTTTGAATAAATATAGTTTTTCATTGATATTCAGGGCAAATGTTATGGGGTTCACGTATTATTCAAAACCAGGTAAAATCCGGGTAGCCTGTCTGGAAAATTTGAAAACCGAAACGCGGTTCTGGATTTTTAGTTCGGTTCTGCAATCCCTAGTACAAACTTGCCAAAAGCTGTATTATGGTGCTACAAGACGAAGTTTTTAGTATCGACTAGTTCAATTTATAAGTAAACGCATACATAACCTTAGGATTTCGCACCACCAAATCACTAAATTACTCTAAAAGTTCCTTTGATTTATTCTGCTTCTGAATCGAGCATCCTGGGTGATGTTTAGTTCTGTTAAAGTTAAGCCCACCCCCTCTGGGAAAATGAAGAAAAAAATCCCAGCATGGCGCATCTTTTGAAATGGAACATTTTTGGGTGTGCAAAGCATATCTGTGGAGGATATCCAAAAGGGTTTCGCTCGCATTATGTGCGAGAGATGCTCTAATTAGGTTTTTGTTGAGAGCGCTGTGGTAATTTGTTTTGCTACATAAGGGCTAATTAAACTGGGATCTACAGTTTAAAGCCGATTCCGAACGGCTACAAACATCCATGCCAGCAGTGGGTCTAGAACCCACAGACTCTGGTACAAAAAAACCAGCGTCCTAGTCATTCGGCCATCGTCTGGCCAGAGATGTTCTGAATTATCGTAAACATTCAGAACATCTGTTGCACTTGGATAATTGTTCATAACAATGGGGCGCAAATTTTTTTCGACCGCAATCCACCTTTAAATAAAAAAACACTCGGCCCCCAATGAAAATTTTTTGTTAGAAACAATTTTTATTGAAGAAAATTATGAAAACGTTAACAGAAAAAAAGGCGCACTGCCAAAATTATAACTCGCGACGCAGGACATCTGAAATTTTGCTCTTTACCGCAGAGCATTATGGAGGAACGTAATCCTACGCTAAAAATAGAAAAAAAAGGAAACCGTGCATTTCGGGTTAATATTTTACATAATAACAATAAAAAATGGTCTTGCTTACCATCTGAACTTGTTTTTTTAGTAAAACTACTTGACACCTTTAACTATATCATATCATTTTTTGACATGTATATAAAAACAAAAATATTAAAAATATGTAATTGTAGAAAATTTAAAGCATTTTGTAATAAAAAGATTCAATATGACACAAATTTACTTCAAACAATCTGTTACTCCTCCATTTTTTTTCACGACTCTCCAGTGGGTCTCAACCCACGGTTTGCGCAGCTTTGGTTTAGAACACTCTAAGGTCACATTCATATACATATAGGTGATACTCAAAAGGTACTTTTTGAAATCATTTTAATAAGGACATATTGTCTACTCGTTTTATATTTGCCCAGGGTTTTAACATTTTATACATGTACTTTTAGCAGTTAACGTTGCCAAAGGAGACTTTCTTGAGTATTCATAAGCGTTGCCAACTCTGATAAATAAATTTACACACGTCCTGTGATTCCCAATCAAATGCATTTATGCAAAAGTTTTATCTTTATTCAAATCTTTAAAGGAATGATGCACGCAACCGTTGCTTTTTGCAAACTGTTCGTACCGATCTGTACCACCTGCGATATCAAAGATATTAGAATAATAGGTTTTTCGATTTTTCTTCCTCCCAGAAGCCATGGGTTGAAGTGTTCTGTTTCCCTTACGCGTTCGATCATGACCGCAGTGAGAGAGATAACGCATCATTACGACCCAAGAATTCGCCCAAATAAATAATTTTATCGGATCCCCATCAGCATTCTGGCGCACGCACTATAATTGAATGATAACGATAGAAATGTAGAATATTTTGGAATTATTTGGGGCATTTTGTTTTATTTTTAATTTCAACAAGGAGCTATTTTCTCTCTTGGGCTTTGTGATTCTTTCAGATTACAACAAGGGAAAGCAAAGGCATTTGTTTCTCATGCGCAAATGAAACAAAAATAACGAAATGATTGGGACTTTACCGGTGGGAAATTAACTTTATTTTAACATTGTGAAATGGTTTTATTTATTTTAAATAAGTCTATTCAACACGAGGATGATCGGTTTAGCAAATTCAAATTTTGCCATTCTCGGTGATATGGGTATTCCCCATCTGAGTTTGCACTTCTTCCTTTAATTGTAGACCCCCTAGTTCACTCTTTTAGACATCTGGTTTTACCAGCAAATTAGAGCAGTCCATTGGTTCACTTCAGCAGACTACGCTCACCGGATTTCCTGATACCTTTGTAATTATCGAGTTGATTAACTGTATTTTAACGTAGGATTACGTTACTCAAAAACGGTCCTTCGGTGAGAGAAAAAAAATTGTCCTGCGTCGCGAGTTATAAATTTGGCAGCGTGCCAAACCCAGTAGCAGTGAACAGTTAAACAGGTTTGGTTTGGTTTGGAGCGCTACGGTCAACTTTTTGCTACACTAGGGCTAATTAGACCGCGACCTACAGTTTAAAGCCGATTCCGAATGGCTACACACATCCCTGCCAACAGTGGGATTCGAACCCATAGGATCTGAACCAAATGCTAGCGCCCTAGCCATTCGGCCTTTCCTGGCCAAACAGTTAAACAGAAAAGTACCAAAATACATCCCCCCCCCCAAAAAAAAAAAAAAGAGAGGTTACCAAATGATAAGTAATCCTACGTTAATAACCCGCGTTAGTTCCGTTAGAGGAAACTGCCCGAAATATTTTTTTCTTGCGATGAGTTATGCATGCTAAATTTTCAATCGATTCATTGTTTTTTAATAAAAAGTTAAATGTTATGTAACTTTAAAAAATTGCATTGGGGAATAGTCTGTTAAAAATATCATAAAGTGCTCATTCTCCGTAAACTTGGAGAGCTCCAGGTTTCCTTAAAAAAATATTGCGCTTGACCTCCTCTATATGTAACCTTTAGTTTTGCATCAAACATTAACTTCAATAGAATTAAACAAATTTTATTTAAATTTTTTTATAATAAAATTTAATTATAATCGTCTTTATTGCTATTTTCCACTGCAAAAAACTTCATTATACTGGTATATATACTTTATATGGCTTTTTACATTCAAATGTATTTTACTCTCGTATGTGCAAAATGTTGATTTTTAGTTTTGTACTATCAAGCAATTTCGGTTTCAATATTTGGTTTGTAAACTCTCAAGTCTACTCTCAAGATTCAGTTTCGTTCAGTGCTTTATTCTTCAATGTGTAACAGCAGGGAGAGCATACATTCACACCTAAAGTGCAAATATGTTGTGCAAATGTTGTGCCATAAGTTGTGCAATAGAGAAGACAATGTTTCTGAATATTTCACGGCAATTTTCAATAAAATTTTCTCCCTGGGTTTTTTAAATTAAGGATTGCAATTGTTTTGAGATTAATTTAAAAGAAGTCTTCACATTACAGCTCAGAGAATCAACCCTGCCCCAAACTTGTTAAATGTTGCTAATTTATCAATATTTTTTCGTATTCAAACGAGTCAGTAATGCAGCATTTACAAGATTCTTCGTTGCGGAAAATGTTCCTCGCCTGCACACTCTTATTTAGGGCGTGTTCGCATAGAATCCGTCAGCGTTAAATATTCTGTTGGCGCTGATTGGTCAAATGATTCAATGATTGGTTTATGTATATGGTTGGTTTAAAATTTTGACGCTGACGGATTCTATGTGAACGGTCCCTTACTCTCTCGCGAATCTTCTCTTATCCGTACTCTGCACTTTCGGAATCACTGAGTATTCGTACATTTTCTGAAGATTTTTGGAAACGGTTTCAGTTAAGTATCCTTGTAGCTAAAAACTTCGAAGAAGCATATAAATTATGAGGCTATGATGTCAAAAGCGTTTTTTAAACTCTTAAAATTTTAAAATATAATAAAAAAGAAATTAACATAAGTTTGCTGACACAAAAATTTTCCTTAAAAGATGGACCGTTATTATGATAACAGTTCATCTGTCTGAGAATCTGTAACAGGTACGTATTTTAAACAATCTCATAAGTTCATGGTAATTTGTAATTTCGAAGAAAATTAAACAAAACACTAATTAATCATCAATCTTGAACATTGTCTGTTCCATTAGTGTAAACATTAGTGAAATATGTCTGCAAACAAACTTTCGAGTCGTTTCCAGGATAGCGTTTTAATATAGGTTGTTATGCATAGCGGAAAAAAATTAATTTTGAAATAACAAACCTTCCCCCCCCCCCAATAAAGGAAGTATTTAATCATTGTTATTTTTCATCCTTATTTTTCACAACGCTTTATTTGCTGTTAAGTAAGATTGAAATAGCTATTATTTGGTTTTTAGTGATTAGAAAAAAAAAAGAGGAAAAAGTCAAATGTCTTAGATCTGGGGGCTTTAATTATATTAAGTTAACAATTTTATTTAAGTTAACAATAATATTCCACATAACTCATATAAAAATATATTTTTTGTAAACTTTTTTCGGAATTTTTCACAATAAATTTTTTCAGAAGGTTATTTTTCAAGAAAAGGTGTTTGAAATATGCCACTGGCTTACTGACGGGAAGAAAAACTCAGAGATTCTTTCTCTCTTGTAATTTATTTGTTTAAACAATTTTTCTTTTCAGTGAGAAAAATACAACGTAAGACGTGAGTTTTTTCGTAATATAAAAGAAAAAAATATCTAAGATTCTATTATAGGAATAACATTCTATTTTTATTTAACATTTTCTTCAAAGTAAGATAAAGTTTGCATATTCAATTTTTAAAAAACAATTGCATTTTTTCTTATTAGATGGCGGTACTGCTTTTGTGTACAAAATACTTCTGTAATCTAAATTGCATTTTTGCGATAACAGAAATCTTTTGTCTTTGAAGTACATTTTTTTGTTAAGTGTCATTTTTGAGACAATTACCGTATGTATTGCAAAGCAGGAAGCTGATTGCCATCCTGTATAAACAACATATTTGAAAAGTTCTTATGCCCCGGGGTTCGAACTCGGAACCTTATCTTGATTGAACAGATATGCCTAACCGATACTTAACTGGCATTGGCCCACTCAGCCTCGAAGTACCGTATTTTTCGGACTATAAGACATAAAAAAATCGACTTAAAATTGGGGCGAGTCTTATGGTCTGAAGGTAACATTAAAATAAAATGAATATTTTACTACGTTTAAGTCAAAAACAGTGATGTAAATATATCAAGTTATTGGCTTTACACCAATCGGAGAACAGTAATTTCGACTTTCTTTTGTACAAAGAAATGTACTTTTGTATACAAAATTGATAGACTTGAGCCTTTTATACAAGTCAAAAGATTTTTTTTTACCAATACTAACAAATATCTAAAAATCCCTTTTTTAACTTAAGCCCTTTATACCGGGCACCATATATATATATATATATATATATATATATATATATAAAATTTATATATATATATATATGTATGTATATACATACGGTATATATATTATTTATTATATTTATTACATATATTTTTTATCTTTATTAAGGTGTTGAAAATATCTTTATATACTTTAAAAATTACAAAATTTTCTTTTCTGAAAATCCTTCCATAAATTTGAGGTGTGTCTTATGGTCCAAAGAATACAGTGCCTTTATTCATAAATTCTCCTAGCACTTGGAATATGGTATTTTTGCTGTAAAATTGTAAACAAATAGTCGCATTTAACCACTTTCAATGCAGTTGAAAACTTAATCCGGTTATGTGTTCGATTTCCTTGAACGATATATTATTTTTTTTCGTATTCTGATAAGTTTTTAGAGAGAATCCCAGATCTTCCAAAACAAACTGCACATTGATACTTTCTCGAAAATGTATAAAGTTTCACAGTAGCAGTTGCATAATATTTATCCAAAATTCATGAACTGTAAATAAAATAGAATTTTATTTATATTTTACTGATTTATATGACACCTCTCTATAGGAAAAGCCCATATTTTTAGAGATGCCAGAAGTGATTAAAAAGAAAGAAGTTCCGGCTATTCTCTCTCTGTTTCATTCTCGCTGAATACCTCTCGATTAAGAAATTGCAGTTGCGCTGCATCGTAAAATTTTATTTCGAGCGAAAGGGACAATAATGGTTTTTATGAAAATATTAAAGAGAAAGTTTTGGCGCGCATTAAGGCTCATAAACCCTCTGCCATTCGTAATCAAAAGCATCGCCATGGCGCTTTATGAATGTTCTCTAAGAAATGATATTGCTTTTGAAAAAAAAAATATTTCGCGTAATATGAGGAAATAAGTTGTAAAGCTCGCGATACGTTTATTGTTAAGCATCACGAGCAGTGCGATATCGCTGATTTGTGGAAAACTAGTTTAGAGGAAATTACTTTCGGGAGCGAAACTAAGTGTGATTAACTATCCTCATAGATTTACATAAAATTGTGGAAATTTTATGCATTTAGATAGACAGATATTTCTTCTCGGATTGTCTCATTTTAAGGAAAGCTTGCAATTACAGTTTTCACCTAATTTTATTTCCTTTAAAATTCGCCCTGGTCCCAAAGAGACCTTTAGAGATTAGTGGGCTGATAGTGACGATTTCAGATAGTTAGCTCAGTTACTGCAGCATAATATTTTTATCATATTAATTTTCCATCTCCAGTATAAAACGAATGTAAACTTCAGGGTTCTGTGCAAAATCCACTCTATTATTCTGGTCAAATACATTGACGTCTCACTTATGAGTCTTTCTTGGGCAAAAATCGTAACGGATAAAAATCTTTAAAAAAATTGTAACGTATATTTTTATAGACAAATTAATGTAGAAGAAAATATTCAAATTAAATACAACGGTCAATGTATGCAACTAATTTGTGTGTTTAATATCCATAAAACGCACTGTTTTGAATTGAATTCTTAAAGAACTTCCATCTTAATTAGTCTAATGATTAAATTTTATCTTTCACCGTGTTTCAATATTTTTTTGTTAATTTATTTCGTTTTTATGTACGTGAGGTAAAATTAATTTAAAGTATCACAAAAAGAAATGAAATCCCGTGATCAAGGATTAAATAAATTAAATTCTAAAAGTTAATCTTTAAAAATTCATCAAAAAACAGAAAATTAAGGTATAGATTCGAAAAAGATTTTATTTTAAAGGAATTTTTATGATCTTTCTTGTGATGTAAATTTTATAACTCTCAGATTATTATATTAAATACAAACTTAGAAAAATGTTACAAAAACAGCTTAAAAATTTAATTAAAAAAAACGAAGAAGAATTTTTCAAAAATGTTTCTTAGTGCACCCCTGCACTATAAGAAGAATCGCCATGCAAAATTTCAACCCTTTAGGTCCAGCGGTTTGGATTGTGCATTATCTGCCAGTCAGTCAACCAGTTACGGAACTGTTTTATATATATAGATAAGAGCAAATAGGGCTTCTTTTTTAATGTACGAAGTTTAAAGGTCTGTCCATATTGCATCCGAAGCGTTACGTTACTACGTTGGCACCGAGATTGTTGACATGACTTGTGATTGGTTTGACGTATCACGTTGTCAATGAATTGAGCTCTGTGATTAGTTCAAATTTTTAACGCTGATGCTGCGTAACGTCCCGGATTTAGGGCCTGTTCACATAGAATCCGTCGTATTGTCATATTTTAAACCAATCACAGACCTTAACAATTTTGTGGCTAATCGTTTGGAGGTTTGTGATTGGTTAAAAATATTTCAACGCGAGTAACGCTGACGTTGACGGATTCTATGGAAACAGGCCCTTAGCGGGAATAGGTGGAGTGTTAGGACATGTTCAAATAGAATCCGTCAGCGTAAATTTTTTTAACCACTCGTATATCAGTCATTGAACCATTTAACCAATGAGCGCCAACGAAATCTTTAACTTTGATGCTGACGGATTCTATGTGAACAGGCCCTTAGAGTTCGGGGGGGGGGGGAGAGTTTTGTCATTACTTTAAAAAAAATCAAACTCATCTTTATATATATATACATCCTTATGTATGTAAAGATACTTGATCAATTTGAAATTTTGTTTTAAACTACTTTAACCTTTTCTTTACGGGATGCGATAGCATGTATCCCAAGAAGGAATATATATATATATATATATATATATATATATATATATATATATATATATATATATATATATATATATATATATATATATATATATATAACCCTTAATGGCCGTTCTTACAAAGGGGGTATGAAATTTCCCGTTCTAAATAGGGAATCGGAAAAATGGGCTCCGTAAGCTAAAGGTTAAGACTGAAAATTTTAAGCATGGTTAGTTTGGTATGTACGTAAAATCTTCGTTGGGGGAAGAAATAAGAGATGGAAAATGACATCCAGTGTTTAAAATATAATAATAATAATAATAATAATAACCTATCTCAACGTTACGGAAATTTTCGTGACTGTGAAGCCACTTTTAAAAGTTAATGGAAAATGGGATTCATTTCGTAACCTTTAAAATGTAATTTACAACAGACTTGTTCCATTCTGTGAGTGAAAACATCTGAAATTCAAATTTAAAGTAGGTTTAGTTTTTCATATATATGCTGAGCCAATACCTCTGTTTGAATATGTTCTCACAATAGTGCATAGGAAGGGTTAAAATAAAATTAGTCACCAGGATATATAAAAGTCTAAAAAACAAAATTTTTCCGTTACCTAAAAGGTTAAAAAAATATTGGAGTAAATTCTGTTTTAGGGAAAATATTTTTAGACTTTAACATACCTAGCATTCCTGACGACAGTTTAAAAGGAAACAGAACGAAGGTACTCAGAAAAAATTTCCTAGATATAACTTGAAAGTTACTATAAATATATCCTTTCAAAGATGGCAAAACAGGAAAAAATCCATTCCGAGATAAGTAGATGCACATCAGGATACAGATCAGCCCAAAAATATCCTATCTGGCAATGAAATCATCATAGAAATATACAGTTTGTGTCAATTTATTGCTCCTGCACCTTTCCGTCTAGTAAATAAAATTGTGTTTTTCTGTAGAGCTTTGTGTACTGCACCCTTAAAAGTGTTTACAGTCGAACCCCGTTATAACGAACTTCAAGGGACCAAAAGTTTTGTTCGCTTTATCCGGTGGTTCGCTATATCCGAACCGTTAAGAAAAATGCTAGAGTTCACAAAATGTATAACTCATTAGTTGCAATGTGTATCCAATAATGATATATTAAAAAATGATAAAATTTATTAAAAATGATCATTAATGAATTAAATCGACTAAAATTGATTACATTAAACTGACACAATACTAATTAAATTACGTACAATAGGAAAACGTCGGGACCAGAATTTTCTTTCGTTATATCCGTGAGTTCGCTATTGTGACGTAGGTAGTAATAACGACAAGCGTTTCGCTTCAATTACTTTACTACGCCACCTTAAACAACTACAAACTACAACTACAAAAAGCAAATATATACAGCGAGTTAGAATTTACATGTTAGAGATGTCAGGACAGCTCGGGTTCACAAACCAACTCTGGCCTACAGAAGGCCTCTCGGACCAGAGAGCTCCGTCTCTCTCACACTCAAAAACAGCTCTCTCTATCTATCGTGGAGTATTGGGGGTCTTCTTTTATACGTCGGCGAATTCAAAAGCTTTCTCCGGCGTTTTAAGTGGTCGTAAGGGTCCAAAGTTTATGGGATTCCACATGTCGCTATAGTGTCAAAATTCTGGAGAGCCCTTGAACCACTCTGGTATTTATGACTTGTATAACGTCAGAATCGCATATTACACAAAATTTATGGCCTCTTATCCTAGAGTTTATGAGACCGCTCAGTTTAACATTTCGCCGATAGATGACAAGTTCATGTTGAGGGGTAGGAACGAGCATCACAGACTTATATAGTTACAATTTTCGTGGAGTAATGGAGACAACGTCACACTATATACTGGGTTCGCCATAACGGGGTCCGACTGTAATGCATAATATTATTAAAAATTAAATATCATATTTCGTTGTTAGACTTTTGATGTTTCGCACGTTTTTCAGATAAAATCTCTTTAGTTGACTTTTTCTACCCTTCTCTTTCAAATACAGGATTATTTCCATGACTACTGACGTATAATATTTGAACTGCTTCTGACGGCTGCTGAGACATACAGTTACAACTGCATTAGGTACGTCGACTCTTATTATGTTTTTCAAAATATTTTTGATACTAACTGCGATAAAATGAGGCTAATTAGTTCTTTGATTACATATTCGTCTTCAAGGTAGTGAATTTATTATGAGAAAATATACGATTGTGTAATAACGTCGTAAGGTTCCTTAAGAACCGACTTGATTAGTTGCTCCATCTAACACACCATTACATCATTAACCCCACGACTTGATGGTGTATTGATCGCATCTCTCTATAATAAGTAGAAATCCCTGGCTTTGATACCCGTTTTCAGCCGAGTTGTTTTTCAAGAGTGAATAAAAGCTCGATGAACAGCCTAATGTGTATAGGCTGAGATGAAAAATACAGGTCCAACTGCTGAAACCAGCGCCTTGTCGGTACGACTCAAAGTGCAGGAGATGGAAGCTTATAAACTTCAACTTCCTTCTTAGACCTTTGTTGTTCGTAAACTGCTGGTAGCTAGCAGTAAGGAGATTAGACACGTAACAAAGAAATTCTTCTCTTATGTTGCGACAGAGCCGCATCTATGGCATCTCTGTTAGATGTTCTTGATTTTTTAAATACTTCAGTCGTGTATTTTGCATGTGCATGTCATATATAAAATAATAATTTCGCTGTTTCCATCAAGAAATTGGAGAGCTGCCAACATGAAGAATTTTGAAATTTTTAATACCGTATGGAATGTCTGTTGGTATTCTGATTTTTGGTTCAAGTGTCTTTCCAAATCAGGTAGATTATAATAAATTTACACTTCTTAAACCAAGAAGTGATGTATTTATTATAACCAAACTCTCTTCCACCAAGTCTTTTTAAATCTAAGCAATTTTTTTGCGTTTGTAAATTCGCATTTATTTGTGTTAAGTTTATAGTGATAGGATTTAAAAAAATCATTAAATACAGGGTGTCCGTGCTAAAAGTATTCAAAAGTTATGGCTTATTTTTATGGCACTACAAATTAGAATTTTTAAAAAATATTTAAATAGAAAGAACATCTTACCAAATATTAATATCAATAGATTTCGATGTGTGCACCTTTTTGTAGCACGGCAAACGTCTAAATGGTAATCCAGTTCTCTCAAAGTGTTTCGTAGCATTATTAGTGTATAAACAAAACATTTTGTGTATAAACAAAACATTTTGTGTATAAACAAAAAATTGAAACTGTGGATGGGTTGAAGAAGCGTATCATTCAAGTAATTCGTCTAATAACTTGGTGAGTAATTCGTCATTTGGAGAGAACTGGTTTACCGCTTAGACGTTTGTCGTTTTACAAAAGGTGCACACATCGAAATCTATTGATATTAAAACTTGGTGAGATGTTCTTTCTATTTATATAAATTTATTTTAATTCTAATGGGTAGTTCTGTAAAAATAAGCCATAACTTTTGGATATGTTTAGCCCGGACACCCTGTATACAAAGGATTTAAAAATCAGTGTCAAAATTTTAACCTAAAAATTTGGAAGAAATTTATTTATTAAAAAAAGTATGAATAGAATACTTTTTAAAAAATGGTCTAATTTGGGAAAATAAGGTAATGTCGTAATTTTTCATTTTTAAAGTTTATTTCTGGAGAGAAGAATAACGGACTGGCCAAATCTGCGACTGGAATTTGTAAATTGTTTTTTAACTACGTTCCGATGATGAAAAATGAAGACCAACGGAAAATTTATAGCCAATCTGTGACTGGAGCCTGTAGGACTGTTTTTCGAGAAGCCTGGTCTACGGCCAGAAACTCCAGTTGGTGCGTTTACGTTATCAATGGAGCCTTCCAATCTTCATTTGTTTATATTCTCTGATTAGGAGTGAAAGAACATGAACAAATGAAGAAGAATGGATGACGAGAAATATGAATTTCTATGAAAGGAAAATACATTGCTTGATGATGTATTTATCAGAATACCTGTCCGGGAAGTATTTGATCAGGAATTGGCATTCCTAATTAAATAAGTTTTATTTTACCCCTATTGTTTTTTCGAGCCAACAATTTAGGCTTTACGTTAGCTGATCCTTTCAATACCCATATAAAGCTGTGGGGAATTTTCCTCTCTCTACTTTTCTAATCCGTCACGAGCAAGTACATATTATTGAATTCTGTTTTTTATATCCTGAAGTAGAAATTGGAAAAAATGGCGCTTAGTTTTTAAAATTTTGAAATTTATCCTATTTTTTTACAGAACGATTAACCATTGATATCGATAGATGAAATGTAAAATACCTCTGTCAGACTCTCGTCTCCCATTCTTAAGTGGAATTGATGAAGGTGAGTAATAGCGTCTCCAATAAGCCCAAAATAAACGCAAACAGGTGTCGAACGATATACACCTTTGGAGATGTGCGACAATAGGTAAAGGTACGCAAGTCATTTAGAATGATTTGTGAAACCCATTAGCGGCGCGCTTTTCCAAGAGAAGAGCCGTCAGGAAAGAAATTCACCATAGGTGGTCTGCAGAGGGCGATAACGGAAAAGGTCCGGTAATCGAGATTGTTCGAGAAAGAGCTGAGAAGAATGCATAAATAACGGCAGGGTTGCGAATGAAGAGGAGAATAGACTTGGACTGTTGATAGGTCGCCACGCGTACGGAGAGAGAGAGGGTCTCGTACGGACTTTGAATAATGAGCCCTGCTCTCATGAGTGTATTAACATCGTTGGAACGAACCTTTGTAAATGATTTATTTAACCAAGATTTTAATGTGTCAATAAACCAGATGTAAATAAGAGTTGGTTCTACACTTATGATTACTTCTATAAGATAATGATTTGTCGGATCACGACGAAAACGGTTCACAACCTCTCTGAAGAAAAAATTAAAAACCGCGCGTTCTGCCTTAAGAGATTTAAAATAAAAACATTAGTATGCTTAAGGGTAATTAGAAAAGTACTAATAGGAAATTTCCGCCCTTAGTTCACAATAGCAATTAACCATCTGCAAAGTGAACTGATATTCAATGAAAAAAAATATCCATAACTGAATTGTGTAGGTGGATCGATGGTACGAGTTTAAATGTTATCATTCAATAGATGTGATTCCACACAGATTATTAGACTTTTTTCAACATTAATGTGTAATTTTCTAAAAAAAATAGATTAGACTATTTTAAATTTAAAAAAAAATCATTGTATGTTTACAGGAAAGCAATACTATGAATTTAGGTGTCGTAATACGGGCCGTGGCGGCCTTGTGGTACAGCGCGCTGGTTTTCGGTACTGAGGGTGCTCAGATCGAATCCTGGCGAAGCGCCACTAAAACGCCTCCGTTTGTGTCGTCCCTTCATAGGGGGCAATGCTGGTCTGCCTATATGGCACCCCCATAATAAAATGGCCAGCAAAACTGCGGTGAATTATCGGCGAATGTCTTCGCGACAAGTACCTCCGCCTTGGAAAAAAAAGGTGTCGTAATCCTTTAATTTCAGTAAGGAAATTTTAATACATTTAAGTTTTAACGTTATAGAAAGAAGAAAATATATATATTTTTTTTTAAACTTTGCCTCGAAATAAGGTTTGGAAAAATAGGTGTGAGTTGCATAGATCCAGAATTGATCCAGAACATTTAGTTGTCTTATTTATTGATTGGCTAGTTCTTAAATTGAATTTTTTTTACACTATCTTCATGAGCGTCAATTTTGCACCTATAGTCCGTGGCCCGTTTTAATTGATTGTTGTAAAAGTGAAAAAAATTATATCGTAACTTTGTGGGCTAATGAATGTGAAATGGACAACAAAACTGATTGAATGGGTAACAGGAGTTATGAGAATAAAAATGGCAAATATTGAGCCTTGTGAGATAGATATTGTTTTAGCAGAGAAATATCCCATTATTGAGCTTCTCGAAAAAAGTAATTATCATACTCTCATATAAATATAACTGTCAATGTAACTTTATTCATATTACAGACTTGAAGACCACATAAAACAAAATCATTATCATGTGATAGTTCTACCGTAAAATTAATGTTTTACTTCTTTTTTCCTACTAAATATTCGTTTACATTTAATGTCATATCAAATCTATAGGGAGTCTGGAAAAATATTTCTTTTTACGATGCCTCTTGAGCTTTCAGGTTCGGAATCACTAGTACAGTTAACTGATTCTCCACTATGAGAAAATTATACTTTGTCAAGCGAAGGGATAAATTTTACTTTCGATTTAAATACTAAGGGCAATTTATTTATACGGAGAGTTTCGGTAAGTAATCATTTTTGCATTTTCATGGAAAGGGAAACTCAAATGGTTTGTAAATTTTTATTTTTAGGAACTCCTTTTATGATTTCAAATAAAAAAATCTCTTATTAAACATAAAATTTGAGAGAGTATTGCTTTTAAATAAATTCCTATTAACGTTGTAAGCATATTTTATTGAGGTTTTAATGGATAAATTCTCTCGACCCAGTATTTCCGAAACGGAAAACTATAGGGAATAATCGAAATTTGAATTTTTGGATGGCTGAAAACCTTTTTGTCTCTGTACCACACAAAACTAACTTTTATTCAACAATAAACCGTTTACAGAGGCAAATCTTTTATACATATTTTTTTAATGGATAAAATTTCAACAAATATTTCACCGCATTTTAAGAAAAACGATGTAATGTAAAAAGGCCGAGGGAATTAAGCAGGTCTGTAATTAAAATTATCAAATAAAAGCCATTCACATATGAATTTTTTCTTAACATTATAGCGATTCTCTAAACTTTTTGTGATGTAATATATTCATGAATAGAGCATGGATTTAAATTTTAATATATTTATCGCGTGTTTCAGTCATAATTACTTCTTCAAATATTTAAGAATTATGAGAAATATAAATAATATGCATGACTTTTAAGTTCTTTATTGTATAAGTCTTAAAATTAACGTACAAAGTTAAAAATTTATTGAAAGCACCATTTTAGACCTCTGACAGGGCACGACTGCTTGTCTGTCCATCTTTTTCGTTTTAATTTAACAGGCTCTCATTTGCCCTTTTTATGTAATTCTGGACAAGTTTTTAACGTTGAACATTTGGACAGGTACACCGCACTCTTATTGTTGGTGTTACTAATTCTATCTGATCTAGCCGATAGGCTATGCCAGATAGGCCGATTGGCTAGACCAGATCCATGAGACCAAAAACATTTAAAAAATCCAAGACAAAGGAGGGGACTCTGCGTCAAATTTTCAAGCCTCCTTTTCAAGCCCCAAGCAAGAAAGAAGATGGTCAGGGGCATAGGCGTAGCGTGCTTCTAACTTTTTTTTTTTTTTTTTTTGGGGGGGGGGGGCGGGGCATGAATTGAATTCAGTCCTCAGCGCATTGACTGCCGGATGGTCCTTAAAATATGAAATATGATTTTTTTAAAAATTCAATAACAATAGAATTTATATTTGAGTAATATTCAAAAGTTATACAATGAGAAAAATAAATATAATACAAATAAAATGAGAAAAAAATATAGGATCGAATTTTTGTTATAGATCATGTCATTGTTAAAAACCATGTTAAGGCTAAAGACATAATCGGAATCTTCAGTTTCACAGTTTGAAAAAGTGGGAAAAAACCAATTTTCTTAAAAGTTTTCTTCAATTTTTCAATTTTAACTGAACTTCTATTAACGTTTTAATTTATTTCAAGTTCAGTTGGGTGGGGGGGGGGGGGGGGGCATGTGCCTCCCGACGCTACGCCTATGGTCAGGGGTGGAATGATGTTACATATTCCACAAATGGGGAAGATCTTATTGCCTTTTATCAAATTTAAGGCACTTCTGGTGACCACTTAGGAGTCTTGACAAAGCAGTCTGCTGAGCACGATTGCCCACAAAAGCCATAGCTCCTCCCGGCTGATTTTCTCCTGGTAGGGTCACCCTAGGCGTGAAGGCCATTCCATTGAGCCCAGCTAAAGCTAGTAGGCGAAATCGGAGTGAAGTCAGCCTTCTACCTGTGTGTGAATCAACATCAATAGACGAATAGAAGCTGTACCTTTCTCCTTTCTTTCCACGAGACACGAACAAAGCACTACAAAATTTTAGTGACATGGTTCAAAAGTACTGGAGAGCCCGCGAGCGAGTAACATAATAGCCGAGTGCTTGGCATTTGCTAACAGTTTAAAATTAAAAATATATATATGTACAGACAACGTGGGACCTTTTTTAGTGGATTTTTACCTCATCTCAACCATTAATGTTTATTCCTTTTCAGCAAGGCTTCACAGATGTATTCTTGATATGTGATCTAAATCTTCTCGTAAAAAGATATTCCTTCATCTCCTTACTGCCTCTTATTGTTGTAAAGAAGATACTTTACCACCTAATAAGCAAGTTGTTTTGAGATCTGTTTAAATTTTTGTCCTTAAATAAACTTGGCTTTGGAGCGGAACACGTTAAATGTCATGACGTTTTTAAAGCCAAACTGTCAATACAAGTATTTTAATTTTCAATATATTTAGAGTAGTTAAATATTTCACGTAATTAAATTAGAAGCCCTTGATTTTAACCATATCTTTTTAAAATATCATTGACAAAAAATATATATGATCCCAAGAGAGAAATATTAAAGATAGAAGCGTCTATTTTATTATCTAAACTTATGTGCATAATATCACGCGGAGGTCATCGTATTGAAAAATTTACATGTATTGTATTTTTTTCCTCTCAACTTGCAAGAACTCACGGGAAATGATAACTATTCGAAATGAAAAATTTTCCACGTTTATTCTAGAATAATTCATTTAAATAACATCTCTGTCGTGAGAAAATTGTAATATCTATGTTTACTGTAGAATACACATTTCGTTAGCAAAGGACTTAATAAAAATGATTTATTTAAAAAGGTCTCAAAACATAACTTAGAAAAAAGTCTGATAAATTCGCGAAGGAATTCAGTCTCAGTTCGCAGCGAAGCCTGTGGTTACTTCACTGGGGTCAAGATGTTGACTGATAATGTCTGAACTTTCAGATGAGTATTGGAATTATGAAGGAACTTAGAAGATTTATAGTCGAGATAAGTGCATTTATTTTCTCTTACCCTAAAGGCGAGGAGAGATTGCTCCTGACAAACCTCTTTATACTTTTATAAATATTTTCTTTAGTATCCAACCACAAATTAATGTCAACGATATTTATTTGATCAAGAGTGAAATTTCTAGTTTTTATACTATGGTCTGCCACGTTTGAATGGATAAGGCCGATTTAAGTTGAAGTGATTTTATTTTTTGTTTTATTTTTCTTGTATACCAGAAAAGTGAACTTTTGAATACTTTGAAGGACCTCTTTTTTTCTACAAAAGTTATTGTGCTAATCTGGCTTTGAAATTGTTCTTCAAAGGTTGAATAAATTCTAAAACACAGGGAGACTCTAAAATACAGAACACAAGGATTTAATGCTGGTAATACTCGTGTTGCGTCGCAAAAGAAAATAAATCTCTTTACCATATTCCGAAAATGACAGCTTACTACAATTTATGGGAAAATGTAACTGTAATGGGTATTTTTAAGAATTTCTTAAATACCGTGATATCATTTAGTTTGCGCTATAGTAGTATTCTATGCAGTGTTCGATTCTTGACTTAACAGCGTAAAATATCTTATACCTCCTACCATAAAGTACAGAAAGTTTGGGTAGGATTGATGCATTGGTCAAAGAATTTTACTTCGAAAATTATAAGAAAATCAGGAGGAACAATGGCCTGACTGATATGATTTCATATACCTAAATTATTATAACTATCACGAATCAAATACTTTCCTACGTTTACAACCGCTATACTACGCCGCTATACCGTTTTACTACGCCATCTACCGCTTCAGAAAAGCATTTCCGACCCCACATTGCTATATGATTTCGAGTCGTCAGGATGCACCCTATCCCTCGTAGAAGTTCTGAAACGTTTAACTGGGACACCCTGTATATATATATATATATATATATATATATATATATATATATATATGTGTGTGTGTGTGTGTGTGTGTGTGTGTGTGTGTGTGTGTGTGTGTGTGTGTGTGTGTGTGTGTGTTATTTTTCCCGTGTTACGGTTTCACTATACTTTTGAACGGTGCTTTGCCAATATTAATAAAATGAACCCAAATGAAACCAACCCTTTATAGTAAAAAAGCTCTCCTAATGGCTTACATTAATGTTTTAGGAACCAAGAAGTTGTTGTTATCACTTATTTCAGCTATTACTTAAATGAAATAAGTTAGAATAGTCTGTAGCCAGCATCACATAGAAGGAAGAGAAGATTACAAACTTTTCAAGACATTGCGTAAGAGCGATCTGCCATAAACTCAGGATAATCTGATTTACGTCAGAACCATTATTTGATAAATAAACTAACAATTTGATAAATATTTTTTTGCGTGCTATCACGGGCACATTTTCTTGTAATAGTAATGGAACTAAGTTCCTAGACTACAGCCCGATTAAAAGACAGCTGTTTAAGGAAATACACACCCTTTCATAACGTTGATGATATAGTGGCTTTATATAAAGAAAATTTGAAATGCATTTATGTGTATTATGTTTTTTAGGTTTACATATTTTGTTACTTATTGCATTTATCTTAGATGTTGTGAACACCTGCAGCCCTTTTAAAGAAACACTTCTGATTTCATTTGCGGGTTTTACTTGAAAAATACGTTCTGCTCGGAAAGCAACAGATGGGAAAAGAAATCAACTTTCTACTCGTATTTCTTTCTCCGTTTGACTCCTTTTGTGCAACGGGGCGTCGTGCCCAAAAGCAATCCTAATCATCATTGCCTCTTAACTTTCTTTTTGTCTCCCTCTGAACGAGAGAGAGGTGAGAGAAGCAGTGCTGGAAAAAAAAACTCATTGTGGTTTAGGAAAAATGAAATTTTATTTTTAGGTGGGCGCCTGCATTTGGCAGTTATAAGACTTAAAAACTAAATGAGTAAAGAGAAAGAATGAGTTTTTCTCGAAATCTCGTTTTTGTTGGAAAATAGTATAGAAATGATTTTTTTTCTATTGGGTCGATGAATTTCTTTTCCATATATTACACTTTGTAGCTTCAATAGGAGGACGCTCCTGATTTTAAATTGTACAAAACAAAGCTGAGAATACACTTCGATTTTTATATATAGTAGAAGCACTTGGATTAGGTAAATGGTAACTACCTTTTGATACATGTTCAGTAACTGGATTTTTCTCATAAATTTGGAATTTACTAACGCCTGACTTTAAGGTTAAAGTATATGCACACAGTTTAGAGTATTCGGTCTTTTCCAGTTACGAGTTGGAAGCAAAGATTGCAACATTAAATTTAAAATCTCTAAGATTTTGACATGAAATCAACAATCTTATAATTTTATCGCCCTTCTCCCACTCTACGATTTTAAGTGATACATTTGGTTACTATTATATTTACGGTAATATATTTCATGCTCAAGCAAGAACGTAAATAATTTATGTGAAATTTACATGAAATTTAGTACCATAATGTGGATGCGTATAGAAGTCTAGGGGTAGGTATAGATCTGATGTACACGAGATAATGGTGCCATCATACTGGACAACATACGACATAGTCAAAGTTCAGTGGCGTCTGTCTTTCTTTGTCGTAATAAATTTAGGGACATTTTTTAGTCTAATACTTAGAATAATCATACAGTCTGCATTAAAGAAAGAGAGTATTTGTAGGTAACTATGCAGAGCAATTTAATTGAAAGGAGGAAAAGGCTTATTCTCTACGAATGGGATAGTTTTTATAATGTGTTACATTATCTTTTGTGAAGCCATACCCATTCTAGAAGAAAATTAAATACTTTACTAAACTAAGACTTTACTTAACTAAGGACTCTAACAAAAATTTTTATTTTACATAAGACGGGATTCATCTTTCCAATTAGCCAAGCTAGGCTTGAATCATTCCTTGCAACAAAGTTTCTTTTATATATTTATTAACTCGCAAGTCACATGTTTCTTTTACTTTCAAACTTCTTTCGTTATCTCTTCTACATTTGCAACGCTTCATCTAGTTTAGTGAAACTATGACAATATATAAGGGCCAAGAGTATATAAAGGATGGTTCTGAGCTTCAGAACTGAAATTTTTTTAACCAATAGTTTGACATTTTGCGGGCCGGACGTTGTCTGAGGAGGTCTTGACTGCTTGACAACAGATCTGTCTGGCTTTTGTTTGTACAATATGAATAATCGTTACCAACCTTCATGTAATATTATTGCCTACTCTTTGTCTACTTGCTTTACGCCACAATAATACGGAACATGCGTACGTAATTAGTATATACATGCTTAACAGATGCGAGATCGGGCTCATATATAGAAACGTAGTCTCGATTTTAAACCCACCCGAGCCCGATTGTTAACGTAGGATAACGTTCCTCCATAATTATCCTCAACAAAGGAAAATTTCAGACGCTAAAACCGTCCGTCTATACCTCGCAAGTTATAATTTTGGCAGCCGCAAAACCCAGTCTGTATTACTTGGATAAGCAATAAACATTAAACCGAAATGTACCAAAATACGTCAAAAATTTTATATATATATATATATATATATATATATATATACACCTATGTACATAACACATACATATATACATACAAAAGAAGTAAGCGACGATAAGTAAACCTACGTTAATAACCCGCGGTAGTTTGGTTAGAAGAGACTTGCCTGAAATTTGTTTTGAGTTTGATTGCGTCCGAGCTACCGCTGGCCCAAAGCTTATTCTTTAGCAGTATTTTTTTTACAAATAAAAGAAAACCCTTGAAAATGAAGTATATCACTTGAGGTTTTTTTATATAAAGAACTACTTTTGAATATATTTTGAATTTTTAATCAATTCTGTATTTTGAACTCTTACGTCATGTTTTAAGTATTTAGTACAATGCTAAGAAATAAATGTTTTCTGGCGTAATATCTTGGCTAACATTTTCCAGATATAATATTTGATTTAGCTTAACTGAAATATCCTTCAAGGATTTTGTGCGAGTCTTTGGAAAAATCCTTTTCTCTCGGTGCTTTTAATAAGTAAGATTAGATCTCCAGTAGTTGTTTTCTATGTTAGAGAATTTCCATATCTCAGCTGATATAATCTTTAATATATAGAGAGGATTAGGACTCATATTGTCTAAACCCTTTCAGTTAGGAAGTGTCTTCTACAATATTAACATGACTATGTGCAATAAAGAGGAGATAAGCTTTCATCCTTTTGTTCTTTCTGACTAATAAAAGATAAAATTTATCCTTCTCAAGTCTTATTAGAATTATCCTGCGTTAAATAATGATACACGGGGTATCCTTGTTTGTTTACCCAATAGAGGAGATTCTTTTGAACAGTTCAAAATACACATTCAGAGAATTGTATAATTCAGAAGCACGTAAGATGATATAATATTTTCTTTTTTATGTTATCAACTCCGTAGACTTACAAACATTAGAAATATTTTTTGTTTAGTTGTTTGAACTGATTTGAAGGAGAAAAATCATGACAGTTCACGGTAAATGCCTTCGTTTAGTGCAATCATGTCGCTGTGAAGACGCACGTATGGTTTCAGTATTAGCAGGAGCATTTTCTCTGAGAGTTTGTTTGGACGGACTTACGTTATTAGCAACTCTTTTATATTATTAGAAAAATTTATGGTAATGTCTAAAACAGCTGAATATGTTAAAATTTCCAATTATGAAGAATGGCATAATTTCTGATGACCATTAAATCATTTCTCTCTGAAAGTCCCAGAGCGTATCGAAAATCAGTTGTGCATCATCACAAAAACAATTTTAAATAAGTTGAATTTAAAAAAAAATAAATTGAAAATTTGTGTACGAAACGAGAAAATTCGATTTTAATTCTGACTACAAAACTTAACTGGCTTGGAATTTGAGTTGAGAAGTTTCTTTGCATTTTGAAAATAAACTTAATGTTTAAATACTTCTATTTCGCAGAGATTAATTGGTTTCCAATGTTTTATTGCCATTTGACTCAATTTAGTGGCGTAAGTCAATACTTATTTATTTGGGTGTTATATTTTTGTTTTACTGATTTGGATATCATATCTTATGAAAATTAACTAATTAAAAACTCCATTATTATTTAAAACTCTTGTTCACTCAAAAAGAACTAACTGATTCTTAACTATTAAAAAGTTTTGTTTCAATTGTTGCATTACTTCGATTTACGAACAAAAAAATATGTTGAGCTTTATTCTCCTTTAATCCCTGATAATGCATTTACGGATTTCAGTGATAAAAATATCAAATCCTGAAATAGATTTTAAACGTTTCTTTTCTTCTCTTTTCTCTTCATTTTTTAAACCCTTTCCATGAAGCATCGTAAAGAGAGACAAGTTGGCAATTTTTTTACTCTATTTCCACGCCTGACTTCAATATTTCGCACTCGAATTCAATCCATTTGGCCTCACCTTAAAAATTTGCGCAGAAACGCATTACTCTATTTCTAAATGAATGGCTGGAGGAGAAAACGCGTAGATGGCTTTGTTGTTGAAATTTTTATTGCGGTTTTTTTTGGGGGGGGGGGGAGGAGGAGAGAAACTCATACTGTTTGAGATATGTTTGTGTTTTGAACACTGGATAAAGAATGCTCTCTCTGGCAGCATCTATTCTTTAAATTAGAATCTGCACCAAAATGTCATTTTGAAGGAAGGTTTTTTAACACGCTTTTTGTTACCGAAGCAGTCAAAGGCAAAAATATGGTTTTAAGGATAACCAAGCGAAATTTTCATTCATTATATTTCCTCGGATGAGGCCACCCCCCCTCTCTCTGTCTGTGTGTATGTATGTATGTATATATGTATGTATGTATCCATCACTCAATCAATCATTCATGCCGGTATAAAGGGCTTAAGTCAAAAACAGTGATTTTTAGATACTTGTTAGAATTGATACAAAAAATATTTTGACAGGTATAAAAGGCTTAGGTCTCTAAATTTTGTTTATAATATTACATTTCTTGTTTCATAATCAAATTTTCATTCCAGACAAAATATCTGTTTTTTTTTTATTAATACTAACAAGAATCTAAAAATCACTGTTTTTGACTTAACCCCTTTATACCGGCATCATATATATATCATTCCAATGTATATATCGTAATCTTTCTTGCTATAATAAAAAGACGTTAAAAGTAACAACCTCAATATAATTAAAGGAATGTTATTTACATTTCGACATTCCACGTATTAAATTTTATTACATTTTGATATTTCCTTGCACGAGCCTTTAGAATATCAAATTAATAAGCAAGATATTTAAGAAAACCTTTCTCAAAGCAACTTGTTTTTCATATTATAACTTAAATAATTCAGAAATTGCTTTGTTAAATCAATTTTACCTGTAAATAATTTAAAACCTAGATATGTTTATGTAGACAAAAGATAATTATCATTATCTTATATAGATAATTATTTATATTATCATTACTTCAAATACTGTGAATATATCGAATAATATGAAAGTCATTCAGTAGTTCTTTTCTGAAGAAATTTCTTCTCGCGTTTCGTTGGAAAGAAATGTAGTGTTGAACATATAAATTTTGTCCCGAAAGCATTGTGAAATAAAATCCAGGGAAGAGCGTAAAGTGTATCACACAATTTAAAATACAGAATTTTTCTGATATTTCAGATGTCACCGAATAAAAATGCTTTTGTTGCTAATGCACAATGGAAGTTGCAATGACCGGAAGTTCCAGATCTGGCTTTGTGAACTTAAAAGTACGGCTCCAGTTTACAATAGCACCAGAAGGGTAGAAGTCTGACTTGGCTAGTTGCCATCTTAATTTTCACAGAGCACCCTCAGGGGGGATATCTGGAGGCTCGTATCTTTCCCCATCCTCTCTGACCTCATAGGACTTACCGATCAACAGATTTAACGTGTCCATATCCGACCTAGACACGAAGGTATTTAATGGCGCTTGTCGAGATTCGAACCGATCACACCTTCGGCGCTGAAGGCCTATGCGATACCACTAGAGAGCCTCTGGCCCATAAAAATGTAATTTGTGTATAATTATGGAGCAAGCATGTTACATGCTCAACCATTATGATTTTAACTATTCTAATAAAAAAAATTCAGAGGTTGGTTATGTTTTGGCGGTATTAATTAAAATATGAATGAAGAACAAAAAGACGCAATATTCTTGGTTTAACTGATAGAACATTTAAAAGTTTCATGATTATTTGCGAGTAACTTGCATTCCATTTTACTATTTCACACTTCAAAGTGTGTGTGTGTGTGTGTGTGTGTGTGGCTTATTCCACCCGCTCTAGCCGTAGGCTAGACCAGGTCCATGAGGCCAAAAGTTACTATGAAATCGCTAACAAGCAAAGGGTCTCTATAAATATCCTCCTTGGCAAGCCCCAGGCAGTTTAGAATATGGCCAGGAGAGGCTTCAGCAGTATTAGTATTGCACTTAGAGCAAAAAGGGAAAGATTTTTGCCCCTGATTGTAAACAAGACTCTTTAGGTGTCCACTAGCAAATCTGCTAATGGTGGTCTGCATCCTTCTGTTGCCCTTGACATTAAGGGCACCGCCAGGAGATATTCGGTCGTACCAGTGGTGTGTCGGAGGGATCTTCCATAAGTGCTGATTAATAAGTTTTCTTCTTGAGTAAATTTCAAGGTAAGTTAAAGTATCTCGCGAAGAAATAGGAAGTGAGGCTCCATCCTTAGCAAGAGTATCAGCAGTCTCGTTTTCAAAAAGTCCTATATGAGACGGAACCCATTGTAAATATACCTCCCGTTGTTTAGAAAGGTCTTTGAGGATCTTCAGAATCGACAGTGAGGTTTTATCCCCGACTCTTGTCCAGCTGCTCAAGTGCTGAATGGCACTGCGGCTGTCAGTTAGGATCCAAATATCACGGTGAGAGATTTCATTTTTAATACTTTTCAATCCCTCTTCAATGGCAATAAGTTCAGATCTGAAAACTGAGCAGTAATCTGGATTCCTAATCTTATAATGATTTGAGTTAGTAGGGGTCTTGATATAAATACCACTGCCGCAGGTATTGTGTTCATCTTTACTGCCATCGGTATAAATCTGAGTAGCAGTATGAGGGATTTGATTTTTGATTTCAAGAGCAAGCTGATGCAAGTATTCTGGTAAGTCATATTTTTTGTTTGTGAGGGACGAGAGTTTTGTTTGGAAATGAACTCTAGGCAGCCCCTCCATGGGGTTGGCTATTGGCCTCAAGGAGTGCCTTTCAACATTTTGGTCCAATAAGCCCATTAACTCCATCTGTGAAAAAGGACTATTTCTCCTTAGTCTTTGATTGTTTGACCAACTTCTGAGGAATGAAGATGTTCGATTATGATCATAAAAACTGTAAAGTTTGTTGAAATATTTTACAAGCCCTGCGCTTCTTCTTAAACTCAGAGGCTGAAGATCATTCTCATAAAGAACCAGTTCAGCAGGACAACTATTTCGCATGTCAGTGATAATTCGAGCAGCACTCAATTGAACTCTCTCTAATTTTAAAAGGTTAGAGGATGACGCACAGAAGTAAACCTGATACCCGTATTCTAATACGGGCCTAATTAGAGATATATAGGTTGTCCTCAGGGTATTGGCATCAGCACCCCAATCTCTCCCAGAGACATATTTCAGGATGTTAAGTCTCCTCCTGCTCTTTTCCACTAGATTCTCTATATGTTTATTGCTCAAGATCTCAGGATCTAAGCTGTAACCTAGGTATCTGGGGTGTTTTTCACAGAGTAGAGAGCCGCCATCCATTGTGATGTTAGGCTGATAGTTGTACAAATGTCTATTTGTGGTGAAGAAGCTAACTATAGACTTTGAGGTGTTCAAGTTTAATTTATGTGTATTTGCAAACTTCAGCGCGTCAGTGAGGGTAATGTTAATCACATGTTCAACATGGCAAATATCAGAATTGGAGTTCCAGAGAACAATGTCATCCGCAAAAAGGCCGACCTCGCACCTTTTAGTTATAACTTTTTCAATGCCAACCAAAAACAACGAGAAGAGGAGAGGATTCAATACAGATCCCTGCGGCACTCCCTGTCTGAGTTTAAAAGTTTTAGATAATGAGTTATTAAATTTCACTCTAATCAGCCTATCCTTCATAAAATCACAGATCCAAGAAAGGGCCATGTCTTTAACACCAAATGTGTCAAAGAGTTTGATAATTAATTTATTTCTCCAAACCCTATCGAAGGCCTTTGTCAAGTCTAAAAACACGGCAACTGTATGGTTTGTTGGTTTAAGATTCTGAGAATCCCGTATCTTTTGTCCGAAGAATAAAATCTGGAATGACCGTTTCTAAAGTCATATTGCTCCGTTGGGAGCAGGTTATTAGATTCAAGGTGGTAAGTTAATCTTTCTAATATCATTTTTTCAATAAGTTTACATGAAAAGTTTGTAAGAGCGATGGGTCTATAGCTCTCAGGAGAGCTGGCCTTCTTCTTTGGTTTTCTAATAGGAATGACCAAGGCTCTTTTCCAGTCTTGAGGAAGTCTACCTAGTCTCCAAGACAAATTCAAGATCTCCAACAATCTCAACTTTCCCCAAACTCCAAGTCTTGAAATCATTTGGCTGTGAATATTATCAGGTCCAGGAGATTTATTTAAATCGAGAGCATTCAAAGCAAGTTCCATCTCCCGTAGTGAAAAACCAGCACTAAAGATAGGGTTACGCTGGGTTGAGCTACGACAGCCGTGGATAATCCTTCTAGCTCGTATTTCAATGTTTTTATCATCCTCAGTAAAATTTAGGTTGCTTATCCTTTGATAATAAGATCCCAATAAGTTTGCCGTAGCTTTGTCATCTGGGGGAATTTGCCCGTTCTCATCAAGAATGGTGTTGCATTCCTCTTGTTGCGGCTGCTCAGCGCTCAAAGATTTAATTTTCGTCAAAGTCTGGAATTTGGGGTACTAGCATCAATGCTCCTGCAAAATTCGTTCCAATTCTTTCTTTTGAGTAACACGAAAGCTCTTTTAATTTCTGCATTTATTTTGTTTAGATTCGATCTAAGAGAGGGATCACTGGAGGCCTTTAGCTCTTGAAGTAATTTATCTCTTTTTTTCCAAGAGGGGTTTTAAAACTGGAGATCTATGCAGAAAAAATGGTGTGAATCGCTTAAAATTACCCCTAGGTATAGTCTGACCGGCTGCCCTAAAAATTATATTTTTGAAAGCAGTCCATGTTGCATCGAGATCTTCAGTGGGAGGAACTGAAAGAATGTCTCGATCAGTAAGGTCTCTAAATCTCTCCCAGTCGGCCTTTTTAAAATTCCAGTAATTTTTTCGGTTTAGTACTATTTTTTGTTTTCTCCTTACTTCCACTAAAATAGGCAGGTGGTCACTACCAATGCTTGGTAGGACACTCCAACTACAATAAGGGAAAATATCCGGACTGACAAAGGAGACATCAAGTGCATCTTCAGTATTATAGCTATAAGAGGAATGGGTAGGTGAGCCATCATTTAAAATAATGTGGGCATTGTCATCCATTAGGTTTAGTAGCTCAACCCCTCTTTGATTGTTAACTGACTTCAAAGTAATTATGCATATAGTGTGCATGTACTCAATTGTACATATTGTATTAATTACCACCTTTGAAGTGGTTAAGGGTCAACTGGGCTACAGTTTTGGACGCTTTATTTGCAATTCAAAATCGGTGCTGAAATATTCGTAGATTTAGCGATCAAAATACCTAGATCCCGAAATTGGTTTTTTATCACTTCACTCAAACTTCTTTTGTTCGGATGAGATGCTAGTTTTAGAAATTTGAGGGGTAAAATACACTTGGAAAAATATATTTGCGCTACGTCCTTTCTTTCTCTAGACTTCTATTTTTTTTTTCCTCGTGAATTCATTCTGTTTTCGAATTGGAGGAAATTTGAGAATATCTCTTTTCAGACAAACGTCTCTATTTTCAGACAAGTATTAGAAAAAGGGGTAGCTTTTTGAATGTTATTGGGCCTTCAAGGTAGAAGAGATTGATACTCCATTCGCATTCGCAAAGAGTTATGCGGTATTGTGTTGCCCTCAATAAGGTGTGCTGAGGTCGTGTTTTGCTCACATCATTTTGGACGAAAGTTAAAACTCGGCTCAAAAGACTTGTTGAACTCGGTGTAGACTCGTTTTATTTTCTAAATTTCAGATCATCGTAATGAACAAAATTCATGATCATTTATGCGAAATGCATAGCAGAAAATTACACGAGTCATGTCCTCAATTGGTTAGAAAATTAATTGGTTCGTGGTCACACAGATACAGTAAATAGTGACCCATCTTATCACGTAAAATATCAGTTTATGGAAAAAAAAATTCTCAATTCAACAAGGTCTTGAATGCAAAATCTTTCTCTTTCTCTGATATAATAAAAGCAAAATGTTTAAGGACCAGCCTTGCATATATACATCTTTTTTTTATTCCAATCCAGCAGACGGTTTCTTGGACAATATCCTTACCGCCTCAGTACACCGCAGTTTTGCTAGCCATTTTATTATGGGGGGCACCATATAGGGGGGTCTAGCATTACCCCCTATGAAGGGACGACACAAATGGAGGCTTTTAGTGGCGCAAAGCCGGGATTCGATCCGAGCATCCTCAGCACCGAAAACCAGCGCGCTGTACCACGGGGCCGCCACAAGCCCTATACAGCTTTGTTAACATTTCAATCTGAGTTGAAACACGATGGGACCTAAATAAAACGAATGCTAGTCTGCGAGAGGAAATATTCGTTAATCTTTGTTCCTTCATTAACATCTATAAAGGTTCTATAAGAATCTTAGATGGTTTTATGACGTATAACCAACTTTTGACATTAAATCTCTATTTTTCTTTCTTTTTGAAAATAAAATTTTATTTCTTACACCCTAGCTAATGAAGTTACGTATTATTGTAATAAACAGACGGGATATATTATAGTAATATATAGAAGGGAACAAATCGCATTTATAGTAAAAAAAAAACCTAACTCTGTAACTTCAGTAGCTTCATTTTCTTCTGTTCTTCAATTTTATTTAGCACACCGCAGGATCCTACTCCGTTACCCGTATCGTCAACGCTGCCAGTCTATTCATTATTTCCGACTATGAGAAAAATAATTATTTAAAACAGGAAATAAAATACGAATATCTCCAAACAAATAAATATTGTAAAGGAGTAATATCACGAAAAATTGTTACGCCTGACTCTCAGGTCATGAAAACAGCTTTTCAGACTGAATCGCAATCCATTAGGATTCATTCGCTGCTCCCCTCTTAGGGCATAAACAATTCCCCCCTCCTCCTTCTCAAAGAAAAAAAAATGGCTGATAAAATAGCATGTTGGTATTACTTTATATATCGTCCACCTTCACCCACTGGCGTTGCTAGCCTAAGAGGGAAACAACACTATGGAAAAATTAACCCTTGCGCACACCTGAACTTTAAAATTTATACCGTTTTAAAAATCTCGGAACGAGACAATCGACGCAGATATAGCATTGTTAGGATTAATTTTAATGAAATAATGTTTGCATTTCTCATTGAATCCCGGCCTACACTTCTATTTTAATTTTTTCTAAAGGGGTTGGAAACATCGTTACTGTAGTGAAACTCGTTAAATGTCGTTTCTCATAGTTTAATACATTATTCGCATTTTGAAAAGGAATTTTTTTAGACATAATTAGCTGATGGATTTCGTCTATTTCTAAATCCAAAAGATTTTCCTTGTCTTAACCGTCAAATATTTTATCGTTGCTTTGCATTTCACAAGTTTGTATACGGCTGTCAGAATTTCCATTCATACGAAAAGATGTTTTTGAAAAATCCTGAGATTAATTAGAGTCTGTAATCATTGAGCGTGATCCTTTTTACATTTCTGTCGGAATAATAAAAAATTTCATCAAACGCGGACAGAGTTGAATCCGCGTAAAAATCAAGGTATCACGGTACATCTGTATTTAGTGTTCAATACACGAAACTTTAAACATTTGGATTTTATAAAATCCCCCCTTCTTCTATTTTTGTTTGTAGTTTCTCACCTGTTTAGAATCGGAAGCAGACTGAGTTCATGATTAAATGCATCACTTAATTTCCTTCTCCTTTTTTTATGTCATGATTTTCTGCCGGAATTCATTCCATTTGGCTTCGTATTGAAAATTTACACCCCTGTAACTTTTGTTTCTTTCCAAATAAAGAGTTGAAAGGGGAAAAAAAGGGATGGAGCTGTTTTGAAAAAAAAAAAAATCGGGTTTTAGGAGAAACTAAAATTGCATTGTCAAGATATTTATGCGTTTTCAACAAGAATATAAAAATATTTTTGGCTCTTTCCATTTTTCAAATTAGAATCCATAACAAACTGATATTTTCAAAAGAATTTCTTTAAAAGCCTCATTCATTTTTGTTATAGAAAAAGTCAAAAGGAGAAATAATCTTGAAGATGAACTAGTTTTTTTTTCAGTACGTGCATTTTCGTATGCGATTGAAATGTGTTTTTAATGCAGTTTATATTATGAAAAGAGTTGTATAATAGATGAGCGTTACAATTTAATTAATGTAAAATGATTAAGGGTGACATTCATGATATAATATCACAACAGTTTTTGAAATTAACTGAAACATGATTTTAAAAATTTATTAGAAACATAGATCTAAGAGATTAAAGAGAAATTTTAGCAATATCTAGGTAATTATTTCAGCATCAATAAATTTACAAATTTATTATATACCCTTAGTTATTCGATAGTATATCTGAAGTGTGCCACATTACACACTTCAAAATAATGATAAACCTACAAATTACAGGAGTTCCTCAAAGTTTTAGAACATCACGTTTGTCGGCCCAACAGTTATACGATTTGGAGCATTACAACAACAAGAATAGAGACTAAAGTTTAAATTGATATGTTGAATATATCATCATAGTTAATAATTTTAATAGGAAAATAGATATACATTTATAGTTAACGCTTTAGAACTTTTGACTTGCAATTACAATCCACTTCTGATAATTTCTTAGATTTTATTTATATCATCATAAATAATAAATAATAGTAAACTTTTGGCTTTTGAAGTTTTCACGAGAGTATTGGGATTATTAAATTTGATCAACATAAACATCTGTAATGAAAAATCTGTATTTCAAAATTATGTAATTAATTAGCTCACACGAATCGATTACGCTGTGACGGCAATAGATATATGCATATCACAAATCAATGAAAAGTGTCATTAAAAATTAACTAACCCAATCGTTTTATTAGTCACATAAATCGCAGATTTAAATTTGCTAATTAATATTATCACTTGTAATGTTAAATTAATTTTCATAGAATAATGGCGTTGCAATTATTACCCGAACTGTCCCAACCATTGTACATATTTCAACTATATTCTTAGCCAGAAATCTCTTCGAAATTTATCCATTTCTTTTGTCTTGTATTACTAATGTAAATATTTTAAACTATTTAAAACTGGTATGTTTGAACAGTCAAAGTATTAAAAAATGGTTTTTACTTATATCATTGATTTTGACCCCATTCAAGGAGCAATGCATTAACAAATGTATTAACTTTTCCACCAATGTATTAACTTTATCCACAATCGATTAGTTTTAGCCAATGTCTCTCTCATTTTTGTGTTTTTAAGTTTTCTGTTTATTTTTTCTTTGTATGCTGTTCGTTGAAGCATCTTTGCTTTTTTGCATTTAATTCTACACCATGTTTTCCGTTTGGAAGCATATCATCGCTTAAAAGAAATTTCTGCTGCCATACAAAATTAACCGGAGTTCTTATTTTCATATTCTTGTGTTTAGACACCATTAGACCTAATCTTCCGTTTATGCTGTTTCTTCGTGAATGTTGTTTCTGCTAAAAGAGAAATATTGTCATTCCCTTAAATTTTTTGTTTTCTTGTACGTTTCTAATATTATTATTATACATGTCTGTAAAGTATAGCTACATATTGAAGATATATATGAAACATTCTTAGGTTGCCAGTGCAGCCCACATTGTTCTCTATAGTGGGGATTATACATGTTTTTAAATTAGTATTTTATACGTGTTTTTAAATTAGTATTTTTTAAAAGAATAAGCCCCCTCCCTAAATAGGCAAAAAAATTTCAGGTAGTCTCTTCTAACGAAACTACCACGGGTTATTAACGTAGGATTATTTATCGTTGCTTATCTCTCTCTCTCTCTTTTTACAATAAAATTCGTACATAGCAAACGATTTTTAAATTTAAAAGTTCAGTGTGATTGATAATGGTAAAATTAAAAAAAAGCTAGCGCGCCATCTAGGGGACGAAAAATCGTGTAATTCGAAATTAAGATTTCACACGCAACGGAGATCTTAATATTTAAAATGGTACCTCATTTATCGATTTTGGTTAAGTATGAAGGGAGAAAAAGGGATAAAAAAACACCTTTAAAAAATAATATTCTGTCGCCCTTTATTTATAACTCGCGACAACGGTTTTAACGTCTGAAATTTTGCTTTACCACGGACCATTATGGAGGAGCGTAATCCTACGTTAAAAAATCAAGGCTGATTAAAGCATTAAAGCAAAGCTGTTTCTCATAAGACTTTGCTTTATCTTAAATCGCTTTGTTTTTTGCTCAAGTCTACTTTTTGCTGTTACGAAGGCTAAAACTTACACTTGAGTAATCAAATATTACGGTCAAGTTCCTGTGCTTCTTTGTCTTGTAATACAGGGTGTGACAGAATGGACTTCCACATTTCAAAGGGTAATAAAAAACGAACGAAACGGTTTTCAGAACAAATATCGTTATACAGGGTGTCTAGGCTAAAGGTATCGAAATGTTATGACTTATTTTTACGGAACTACCGATTAGAATTTAAAAATATTTATTTAAATAGAAAGAACATCTCACCGTTTTAATATCAATCATAGATTTCGATCATAGTATTCGATGTGTACATTATAGATTTCGATGTGTACACCTTTTGTAGCACGACTAACGTCTAAAGGGTAATCCAGCTCTCTCCAAGTGTTTCGTAGCATAGCAGGAGTTATTAGACTTTTTTGCTTGGGGAGTCACTAAATAAGTTGTGGATAAACAAAAAATTGAAACTGTGGATGAGTTGAAGAAGCGTTTCATTCAAGCAATTCGTGTAATAACTCCTGATATGCTACGAAACACTTGGAGAGAACTGGATTACCATTTAGACGTTTGTCGTGCTACAAAAGGTGCACACTTCGAAATCTATGATACTATGCTTGAAATCTATGATTGATATTAAAACTTGGTGAGATGTTCTTTCTATTTAAATAATTTTTTTTAATTCTAATGGGTAGTTCCGTAAAAGTAAGCCATAACTTTTGGATAATTTTAGCCCAACACCCTGTATTATCGAAAAGTGCTAAAAATCTGGTTTTTTTCCACTAGGTTTTGGAAATAACGTTATTCATTTGGCGCCCGTAATTGGCGATGCCCTTCCGAAACCGTCCTCTAAAGTTATCCATCATTCTGTTGGTCATCTCTGGAGTAATGTAGAGGCAACTTCCTCATGAATAGCGGGCTCACGGAATCGTTGCACATTTTCAGGTATTCTAATGTTCCGTATAGTAGACACAGTTGCATTACCAAGGAAATCACGTTTGATACGTATCGGAAAATTGTTTTAGATCATGAACGGCATCAGATGTATTCAGCCCGAAATGCCTCCTTTGTCGCGGTCACAGAATCGTTGGTTTTAAAGAACACCTCGATAACGAAACATCTATGTTCACCGGACCAACTCATGGTATGTACTGACAACTACAAAATCCACCGGAACTGTTGCCTCCTCCCATGCCGCCTTACTCCCACCACTCCCTTTCCAGTGACTTTCAGAAATGTGGGAGTCCATTCTACCGCGCCCAGTATACATGATTCCAATTTGCAGTTGAATGCATGTAAAATAATTCACACGTTTGAAAATTTCTTTATGGATTGCATGAGAAATAAAAACACTATTTTTTACTATAGCGAGGTATTTTTAATTTCAGCTCAGGAAAAAGACTAAATTTAACGGTTTTTTGTTCCTCAACTTAAGTAAAAATTACTTTCAAAGTATTAAATTACTTTCAAATAAATTGCTTATTTTTTTTTTCTTTTCTCTTAATCAGTCACGTAGGAGGGGATGCTGTTAGAGATAAATTTCCTTTTGAAATATTTTTTTCAGTAAATCATTTGGTGAAAAGAATCATCTGATTCAATTTAGTTCACTTTATCGAATCTCGTTAGTGAGAATGCTTCTCTATTATTTTTCAAATAATTAAACTTAAATCTTTATTTTTCTACATAAAAGTTAAAATACAGTTTAATATATACATTTTAATATAACTAAAATACATGAAAGAATTAAATAGAACTATCTCAGAAATTTATAAACATGAGTTTCAACATGAAAAACACAGGAAGAGTTAGTGAAGAAGCGATGTTAGGTACTTATACCTTGTCTCTTTCTAGAAAAAGCAATAAATCTTTCATAAACATTTTTGAAGTTTAGCAGCCTGCCCTGTGTCAACAAGTGGTCCCATGTATTTGTCCGTGCCGGAGTTAGAAAAATAGAAGAGGAAATTTGATAGCAAGCTCTTCACAGTAGACAAAAAAAAATATTATATACGGGGGAAAATGTTGCCATATGATATTTGTATACATCTTTTTTGAAGTAAAGTTTAATTCCTTCGAATTTAATTTACTTTGGCCAACGTCATTTGAAAACGCTTAAGAACTGTTACTCTGAGACCACTTGAGTTTACTATGAGGATATTAGCGCCCTTTACACGTACGTTCTTTCGCGAGTGCTTGGAGCGAACGGTATTGCGCGCGGCAAAACTTGCAGCACGCTCAAAAGCAGCTTTCCCTTCCTCTCCGACACCTTCACACGTGCACTCAATCGCGCTGGATCGTGGTTTCATGCGGGAAAGAGCGTACGTGTAAAGGACGCTATTATAAGTACGAATTATGTTCCAGGCTTTTTTAACCAATGTTTTCGGTTCGTCTTCGGCTAATGTCTCAACGGAAAAGAGCACACACTATTATAGTACTACTTTTAAAGTCGACAGAACTAATATACTGAAAACTTTTATCATAAACATAAGGACTGAGGTTAGTGCATTGAGATCTAACCATGCACTATCGAAAATATGCACGCTTAATTTTCGAAGCTTTTCAATGTCAAAGCAGTTATGGAACCGTCAGAAATAATTCGACAACGAACTGCTTTACAGGTGAACTGATAATGTAAACTTCCTTAAAAATGGTTCATAAACGCATGTATTTCGATCACTAAAATTTATAAAAACTACGATCCTATCGGTTTCAATTTTGTAATCTTATAAAATCTATCAAACTGCAAGCTGGTACCCTACACTATTAAGTCTTTAGATCAACGATAATCTACTGATTCCTAACAAAAACCCTTTTTCTAAATGTTGAATATTTTGATTTTACTCTTCTTTTAATGAGATATGACTGTAGGGGAGTTTTTAATGGGGAACGAATAAAAAGTTATTTTAGACATTGCAAAATTTGAAATTTCAAAGATTGTTTTTGTCATTTCCTTTTGGCTCAAAATGTACTGCTCTGAAAATAGACTGTTATTTTTATTTCATCTTCCACTTCCTTTTTTGAGTTCAATATTTTACGTAGTTAAGATATCATTCCGTCTAAAATTCCTTTGAAAATTTGCTCGCTTTTTTTATTTTATTATTCCCATGAAAAGTTGATAAAGGAAAGAGAAAATTTTGAGAGAGGTAGCTTTTTGAAAATTTTATTACGGTTTAACGGAAGATGAAAGCTGCAACTCTGACTTTCCTTTTACGATTTCACAGCTGCAGAATGAAGAATTATTTCATTCATTTTATGTTCTTTAAATTAGGAGGCGTAACAAATTGTTCTGTCTAAGAAACCATTTAAACTTATTCCTGTTATTTTTTTTTTGTTAAAATGGTTTATTACTTGGAAATATATATTGTTAGATGTGAATATACGATTTATTTTTACACTGGAGAAAGTGGGATTTTTCTGAGTTAAAGTGGATTTTAGTTATAGGGAGCGCTATGTGTCTGTTTTTCCCCTTTTTAACTTCAAACTAAATAAGATTACAATCTAAAAAGCTCGCGTTGTTATAAATTTTGAATTCACAGTTTAGTGTGAGTTTAGTTCTGTTTAGAGTTTGATATTTGAATTATTAACATGGATTACTAATTATTGAAGTTTAATGTTTAAATTTATTTAATTAGGTTTACTATTCGAAAGGTTGTTTTAAAATAATTCAATATTCAGTATCCTCATATTACAAGGAAGAAGTAAACATACATACACAAACACACAAAAAAAATTCAGGAAATGTAGATTGTTTCTGTATTCATCATCATTAAATGAGTAAATATACTTAGTGCATTTGTATAAAACTCTTATATAAAATAAAATTCCGCCATTTTCTTTTATATATAATACAGTAATATCAGCTTGTCTGTTTTTATAATTTTAGAAAAAAGTTTTGTTCTGAAATTTACACTAAATGATGATGTAATGAATCCTTCTCTCACATTCATTTCATTCATGTTTTTTTTCTCGTTAATAATGGACTATGTCCATTAGTAACCATTATTAGAGTTAGGGTCTTCATCTTCAGGACTCCGTTTAGATAATCTAATCACTTAATTACTTGCCCTGCCACTAATTAACCTCACCACATTAAAGCCTTTCACTCCGATTTCTTGCATTTTAATCGGGTGCCGTAAAATGCTCACTGTTGAATCCGTAATCGCTCTAAATATCGAAGAAAGAAGCATGCAAAATTTCATTCATTGTATGGGGAAACACTTTTCTATAAAATACGAGAATACACCGTATTCGCATTGCGAATGGACGAAGAATTGCACATTTCAGCAGTGTTGACATTGAAATTATTCATATGAATTGACATATAAATTATTCATATGAATTGACATATAAATTATTCATATGAATTGACATTGTAATTATTCATATGAATGAATCAAGTTTTATTTTGAAGGGCCCGGTGGCTCGGTTGGCAAAGACATCGAGCTACTGATCTGCAAGTTGCTGGTTCGATACCCGACGTGACAAACCACCAACGTGTACACTAATGGCGGCTGGTGCACAGGAAAAACCTGTTGTTTGGGAACTAGGAGGACATTGCAGCTACAATACCTCTGGAGGTTCGGGGTCAAGTGTTCCAGTCTCGTCACTTGACTCGGTTCAAAATTACGGCACCGGTATGTTTGAAACGGGTGCAGTGTGGACCCACCCCCTGTTTTGAAACCGGGACAACGCATGCGGCATAGTGGTCGCACACTTCCGGCTTCTCCCGAAGAAGAGCCTACGCTCAGCTACCAGCCATTGGAAAAAAAAGTTTTATTTTCAAAATAACAGGGCCAATATACAAGGTGAACTCCCACAATCCAATGATTAATAAAAAACGAACGAAACAGTTTATAGAAAAAAAAGCTTTATTTTCGAAAAGTACTAACAGAATATAGATTTTCCCCCACTAGCTTTTGAAAATAAAATCACTCTGGTGGCGCCCGTTATTTGCGATTCACTGCCAAAGCCGTTGTCTAAAGTTTTCCATCTCTCTGTTGGTCATCTTTGGGGCAATGGCGGTAACTTCCTCACAAATGGCTGACTTACGGACTCTTTGTTCATTTTCAGGAGTTTTAATGTTCCGGGTACGACAATTTGGTTTCTTTGATAATGCAGACCCACTTGCTCTCACGTTAGAAACCCATCGGCAGGATCATTTTTTGATCAGGAACGGCATCGGTTGCATCAGATAGCCCGAAGAGTGTCCTGTGCCGCGGTCACAGAATCGTTGTTTTAAAAAGTCTCAATAACGAAGCGTCGATGTTCACCGAACCAACTGATGGTGCTTATTAACAACTAGAAAATCCGCCCGAACTGTTGCCACCTCCCGCGCCGCCCGACCCCTAATTGTTTCCTTTAGAAATCTGGGTTTTGTTTTGTTTGAGGCGCTACGGTCAACTTTTTGTTACACTAGGGCTAATTAGACCTACTGCTTAAAGCCGATCACGAACATCATCAAACGTGCATGGGCCAAGCGTGGAACTCAAACCCACAGACTCTGGTACCGAATACCAGCGCCCTAGTCATTCCGCCATCCTCCGGCTCAGAAATGTGGGAGCTCATTTTGCCGCACCGTTCTGTATAGACGGCAGTTTTGCAGTTTTGGATTCATAATCCAAGCTGTCTTCATTTCATTATCTAAGAACCTTCCCACGGTGAATAGGAAAAATAGGTTATTTATGGGTTTGAATCAAAAGGATTTTTTTGCCCCAGTTCCTGGCAATAAGTAGTTTTATGTGTGATAATGTGCCTGGTCCTTGCTTCAGAAGTTTTTGTTGATAAGGGATAACTTATCAAAATAAATTTTTCAAAAAAATGCCGGGTAGCCTACCAATTTATTGAATGGAAACAGTTTGATTTTCTGAATAAACAAACTATTTGTTGTAAACTACTTTAACCAAAAGTGACAATTTTTACAACAGTAACAAATTTTAAACATAAAAGTAAACTTAAGCAAACATAAAAGCCTTCGAAAACTTCAAAATGAATGAGATTTTTAAGCTTGCATTGGCTTTACTAGTTCTAAAATTCTTGGCATAATATTGATCAAAGCTATGGAAGCGAAAAGTTTGGAACAAGTAAAAAAAAATCTAGTTACCAATTTTACAAGATTGTTAAATTTGCAGTAGTTTTGAAATTATGAAACCATTTTTTTTATGTTTACTGACTTCGCGGACCACTTCCTAAGTTCTGTCGGTACGACTGGTATAGAATATCTATGTGCTTTATTACTTTGAGTGCGATAAGCTATTTTATCAGGTGGATTAACTTTGTGTGTTATTTAATTACTCATTAGTTTTCAAATACTTTCTTTTTAAAACATTAAATGAGAGGAGGTGAAATTCAAAACTCAACGCTTTCCTACCTGGGATAGCATTCGAACAACTGATCTCTGATTTGCAGGAGGTTGTTCTACCACTGAGCTAACAGGCGATGCTGCGAGGCATTGTTTTGAATGACTTTTCCTCAACAAACCTGTAATTTGTATCTATTTATCCTCAGATTCCTGTAATCTGTATCTATTTATCAGATCTCCTGTGCTTTACTCAATATATCTAATAGGCCTAGGAAACTGTTATTAGAAATATGTGATACACCATTTTTCTTTATTTGAATAATATTAATTGAATTCCATCAGTTTTGATTGCTTTATGGGAAGGACTGCTGTAGAACTCAATTATAAGCTAATGAAAATTTTTAAATGAGGTAGAAATAGCCAGAGGAATGTCCTCCATTTGCTTCTCTGAAAATAACTACCGTGTGTGTTAATTTTACGTCCAAAATCTCATGTATTGCCGAGGATATAGTAGAAAATTTCGCTGAAAAAATGCCGACTAATTTCCTTCCTCCACTTCAACTAGACCCTAGTCGGCGAGATAATGACGGGCGATTAAATAAGTAGTTAAACGAAATTACTATCGATGGTGAAACGAACGTCGTTTCCTCTAACGGGAAATTTCAGAAGGAACTGTATAAACGCCCTGTTACTCGCCTTTAAAATGAATAATTCCTTTTTGAAAACTACTACTTGAACGCAAATATTTGAAATATTTTGCTGGGGAAATTATGCGGAAAGCATCTAGGAATCCTACAAAATATTTGCTCAGTGCAAACATCTGCATAAAGGGCTGAAATTCTGTAGAAAAACTTGCCCGAAATAAAGGGATATTTTTCTGTAGATGAGACTGGAAAACATTTTAAATGTAAAACTAAAGTGCGTTCATGCGGGATCATTTTATACTGCAAGAGAAACTTTTAATGTGTATTTTATCAACATGCCGCCCACATGGTGTTGTAGTTAGGGTTCAGTTCTGCCACGCAGTGGGCTTGGGTTCAAATCCCGAATAAGGCTTGGTTGTTTCCATGTCGTCCTCCTCATTGGAAGCAATTGTGGCTCATCAATATGGTGCTCCTATTATAAAGAAGCCAGTAAAAATCGAGGTGAATAACAAAAGATGAATGTCTCACGACAAAGTGTCTCCACATTAGACAAAAAGAAAAAAATTATCGACATATCACTAACACCATTATTTTTCTATTTCCAGTTTCGAACGTTATACCCCTGACCACTAGTCTTGCGATATCTATCAGATTTTTTGCACAGAAATCATTGGAGCGACTAACTTTTGGGTCAGAATGCTACAAGTGAACTGACTCTAATTCTCTTTTAAAGATAATCTTTTTTTAATGCTACATCTCTGGTATCTGAATTCCCCAAGCTGTTATCCTGGTCTGGAAAATAATTTACTCGATAACTTCCTTATCTCTTGGGTGACGAGCTGAAGGAAAAGTACAAAAACGGTATCGTGGATTCGTCTTTCATCGATTTCCCATACCACAGTAGCAAAATGCTATTAACTTCTGATTCACATCACTGGATTTTACTTATAGCTAAACCAATACCTATATATTATGGCAACGTATCTGAATATACACCGTCGTTGTGTGGTAGCAACATTATTATAGATTTTGTAAGGTTATAACTACTGAAATTGTTGAAAAAGATATTTATTATATTTTCTTCTAATATTATCCTCTATTGATCTGATCGTGAGATATATTTATAGGAATAAAACTTGACTAAATTACCCTGATTATGCATTGTTTGTCCCTCTCGTGGTCAGTTTCAACATCAGTTACTCCAATTATAGTGAGATATGTTTACACATTCTTTTTTATTACGATGAAAATAGTTTTTAAATTATGTTTTATTTACTGCTTACAGTGTTGTAATTATGTGTTTCGATATGTTAAATAAACTTTTAACGAATTTATTTGTGAAACGTGCCCTTCTTTGCTATTTTGCTTTATTTATGATGAAAATTGTGAAATCCCCACAGCAGTCTGATGTGACTATCTAAGAAATCTGATATCTCAGCCGATATATTTTTTATTCCTACCTTGGAAGGTTAAATTTACTTATCTGCTTACAATGGAAGCAAATTTAAGGGCGTTTTATTGACAAGCGTATCTGACGGCTAGAATCGAAACTTTTAGGCAGAAGGTAATATAAAACTTTTCTCTTAAGAATCAGTTTCCTTTTGGGCTTATATGCGTATATATATATATACGCATTTAATATACATGTATTTAAATTTAAAAGTGTATGGCGTAATTCTTGTATATATGAAAGAACTATCATAATGTCTCGACTAATACACCAAATAAATACATACAATCGAAAGATAAACTACATTTTCAAAATTCCATTAAAAAAACTTCAACAAGCTCCCTCTTTGAATAACTTAGTTTTATCGATGTCCAATTGCAGCTAATAACAACTTTCATCCCAAAAAGGGAGCTACGTTTTTGTGTTATTTGCTGCCTCTTTTTTACTTCAATGGGAAATTTCTAGTAGCCAATAGACTAGCTGAAACGTTGGGCTATTGTTGTCTCCAATGAATGCAAAATATTCTTTGTCATTATGTATGTCAAACTAGACGAAAAACGTGTGCGTTGAATATTTTTAACACGAAGGCTGTAATGTGTAGGTTAAAGCATGTAAGCCTCTAGTGCTATTTTTTTTCATTGTGGCATAGATAACTTTATTACACACACACACACACACACACACGCACGCACACACTCTAAATATATATATATATATATATATATATATATATATATATATATATATATATAAATTCGTTATTAATTTTGAAACTGAATGGTATCCTCATTTAACATATCGATATTAAATTAAAACAGAGAATGAAAGGTGGTATTTCATAAGAAATAATATATATATATAGTGCCCAGTATAAAGGGCTGAAGTCAAAAAATTTATTTTTAGTTATTTGTTAGTATTGATAAAAGAATCTTTAATTGTATAAAAGACTTAAGTCTATCAATATTGTATACAAAAGTACATTTCTTTGTACAAAAGTCTCAAGTCGAAATTACATTTCTGCGATTGGTTAAAAGCCAATAACTCGGTATATTTAAATCACTGTTTCTGACTAAAGCTCTTTATACCGGGCACCATATATATATATATATATATATATATATATATATATATATATATATATATATATATATATATATATATATTATTTCTTATTAAATACCACCTTTCATTCTCTGTTTTATTTTAATATCGATATATTAAATGAAGATACCGTTTAGTTTCAAAATTTATAACGAATTTTATATTTGATGCTTTCATGTCTATGAAGAAATAAACAAATACTTCCAATGTTCATGATATCGCCACCCTTTGTATTCAAATGAATACCCCATTGTATTCAAATGAATAAAATTTTACATCGAAGTGACCGACATTTAAAACTGGTATCTTCTCTGAGTATGCATCTGCATTATCGAATTCGGCTAACTGGTTCATCACTCACTCAAACTATCCGAAATATTTTTCATTTCATTCCTTCTTGATGGAAACATACATATTAAAAACATATTCAGTAGTAGTTTTCATAATTAGTCTTTTTCCACACAAATGATTAGGTTATTTATATTTCAGTAAAGCTTGTACAAGGGAACCACTCAACCCCATTTTTAATATGTTTAAGGATGCAAACTGTTTTATGTTTACATGTATATCATGCTTAACACAAGCTTTTAATCATTCTCATTTCATGTCATCTTCCCGAAGAAATTAGTTTGATCGACTTCGTTTAAGTAACAGCGTATGTTACTTAATCGAGTTACGTTAAGTTTTGACGTCATAAATAACTAAATTGGCGAGGTAAGTGCCAGTAAAACTTCACCATTATAAACATGACAAAACTTTGGCGTTTTATAGCAGCCTAATCAAATGATAATGGTATTCAAGTTTAATTTTTTAGATCTAGCAACCTGTGCTTGCATCGTAAGAAACACACCACGACAGAAATTTGAATAAAAGCGTATTTTTTTTAAATTTCACTAATTTTATATATATATATATATATATATATATATATATATATATATTATATATATATATATATATATAAATTTTATATATATATATATATATATATATATATATTATATATATATATATATATAAATTTTTAAACCCGTCGGACGGGTTTGTAATCAGTTGCGCCGTGTGCGTTGCTCCATTCAATTACATAGGTTACGACTCATCACGGAATGGTTTGTGATTCGAGTCAGTTATCAGTTTCTTTTGAGTTGCTCCGTGTGCAGACGGCTTTAGAAGAGCCAAAGACAGAAAACCGTTATATATGACATGAAAGAAATGTTAAGCGTACTTTTTTATAAAGTTTTTATTACATATATCATTCTACAATTGTTAGAGTATTTAATATTTCTTATTTCTTAAATAGTTTTAATGATTCAATAATTATTTTCTGTTTAATTCTTAGACTAAATTATTCAAATCTGGTATATTTGGCGTTGTTGCAGATCGTGGCAATTCAATGAAATATTGATTTGTCAACACTGCGCGTTGTTTATTTTTTATGAACCTCCTGTTGTTGTTTCTAATGCCCCCTGTCCAGAATTTATTCCAGACGAGGTCCATATAAGCTAGCGGGCTGACGGGTGCGGCTGCTGTTTTTAGTGGCACCACAAGGGTCGGAGTCTGATTTAGCCAGGTGCCACCTCAATTTCGACCGAGCAACCCCAGGGGCAACATCTGGGGGTGGGGGTGGATCGTACGCTCCCCGTGCTCTCTGACCTTATAGAGCAGTGGTTCTTAACCGGGATGCGAGAGAGCATTTCTAGGAGTGCGAGGGAAGGTTCTAAATGTTTAATGAAAATTACCAATTGAGTGAATTATTTTATGGATACTTTTCCACGGGAAATACAAGCAAAATTAATAGATGGATCCATTTTTCTTTGACCTAAATTTAATGGAAGACAGCGTTTTTTAAAAGACTATCTAATCGCAATATGAACTAATTAATGCACGTATTGAAATGGAATTGGAAAAACTGGACTTAGAACAGTTCTGGTGTACGCAGTTAGAACTTTTTCCAGAATGGACAAAAGCAGCGTTAGAGACACTTTTACCATTTGACTTGGTTTACCTTTGTCAAGTGATTTTTTTTATCACATATGCACATCAAAACAAAAGCCAGAAATCGCTTAAATTCATCTGATGACTTATGTGTGGCTCTTCCCCCCCCCCAAAAAAAAAAAGAAAAAAAAGGAGTCTCGTTTTAAAAAGATAATCATGAACAAACAACAGCATAGCCATTAAAAATGTAGATATTGTTTTATATGAAATAATATAGTGTGTATTGTAAATGTATTAATTTTTTAATGCAATAAACAAATTACAGTTGGACCTCCATATATCGAAGTCGGCGGTTCCCGAAAAAAATTCGATATATAGAAATTTTGATATATAGAAACGGTTATGCTTAAATTATTGGTGATACATTGTATTGCAAGAAAAAATGTGCATTTTCTTCCAATATACCAAATCACTTTCATATCAACAAATTTAAATATGAATCACATTACTACAAATTACGTACATTCAGAAATGAAAATTATTATCGATTAAAAAATATCAATAAATGAATTATACTAGATTTAATTATCAAACAAAATTTACATACCTTTAAATACAAACGCAATTGATTTACATTTTTGCAAAAAAACTTTTGAATGTCTTGTTGCACAATAAATTTAGAAGAAAATTCATCATAAAAGTATTCACACTTATTAAGTCCACTAAATACTGCCTCCGGGATTTCTTTTTTCGAAGGATTAACGATTTCTGCTTCAGTTAGAGTCTCTTCATCTTCTTGGATGTCAGTTTGTTCTTCCTGAAGTGAATTTATGATGTCGTCATCTGTGGGGTAATCGGAAACAATGATGCCTTCATCAACGTCTAAAAAATCTAAGGGAAAAATCTTTACGGGACAGAAAAATCACGTGCCACGTTAAGAATCTTTTGGAAAAAAATTCGATATATAGAAATTTCTTTCGTTATATAGAGATAGTTTCTCTACCTAATGAAAACGGGGATTCACCAACTGTTCGATATAGAGACTTTCGATATATGGAAGTTCGATATATAGAGGTCCGACTGTATCTTGTAATAAATGTCTTTTCCTGAATAAAAAATAGAAACATTTTTCAAGGGGGAGCGAGAGCTTATTTTCAGATTCAAGGGGGTGTTGACTATTAAAAAGGTTAGGATTCACTGTTATAGAGGGACTTTCCAGTCTACAGATTTAACGTGCCCATATCCGGTCTAGACACGGAGGTATTTAACGGCGCTTGTCGGGATTCGAACCGAGCGCCACGATCCGAAATCCCACACGCTACCGCTAGGTTACCTCGAGCAATGGCGGCTCCAATTCAGAGATTTGGAGGGGGCAACGTCGGCTCTTAGGGTTATATTATATATATATATATATATATATATATGAAATAAACATCCTCTCATTTAAATTTAAACTCACTTAGTATTAATTCTACGATTATACAATTTTAGGCTATGAAAAAAAATACGCTGGGTTTTTTTGGGGAGGGGGGGGGGCAATTGCTCTTACTGCTCCCCCTTGGAGCCGCCGTTAATCTTGAGTCCTTTTATCTACCTAAATGTAGGTTACAACGATTCACATCTATAAGTTGTACCAAAAATGAAGGTTTTTCGACATGCCGCATATTATAATTTTGGGTAGTTTTATTTTGGCACAAAGTTGCCAAAGTTCTGGCCGAGAGCCTCAAAGTAAGTGATAAAGAGCCGCAGTCTGGTAACCCCTGTCAAATTATCTTCATAGTTTCCAGTTATGGCTTAATTTCTCCATGAGGTACAATATGCGGAATAGCCAACCAAATTTCTCCTGTCAATATGTAAGCACCGTGGGTTTGATACAAAAAGCGTATTTATTGAAGGACTTGTCATTGCTGGCTTTTATCTGAAGATTAGTTATTTGGGGGGAGGCTCACTATGCGACTTTAAAAATATTGAAAATTTTCAAAATCAAAGCATACCGATATTTTTCAAAAAGATTTTATAACATGTATGAAATTTTTATTAGAAGTGTATTTATTAATTTTTTTACGGTCTATTCATGCTCTTCTTTTATAACTGCTGATCGTTAAAACGAATTTGATTCACCTTCACGATCTCATTGATTTAATTAGTACTCTACTATGAAGAAAAACAGGTTACTGTCATCAGAAGTAAAATAAAAAGTTTTGTTTAAAAGTGAGACGATGAGTATATTGGCATGGATAAATATGAAATTATAACGGTTTATAATAAAACATTTAATTTTAATCTGATTTTTATATACAACAGGGCTTGGTATCAATATTTTAAAATAATTGTTTTGGGCTGGTTAGTTAACCTCTTTTATGAGTGGTGCGGTCATTTTTCTCTACTCGAGTACTGAAGAGAACAAGAACTAAAGTTAAAAAGCCGATTTTTCAATTAGCTTTATCCAAATCCGAAATCTCTAGAGCCGGATTATTAACTGTCCGGCTATTATCATTTCGTGATAGTATATTAAAAGTATCATTTACTTTTCTATGAAGGAAAATTCTGAACTTATTGCATAAATAATTCATTTCAGCTTAAACATCATTAGTTTGATTCGGATGAATACTTTTGATTTTGTTGAAGGGAGATTTTCCTGTATTGTGATTTTTCAACATCATTCCACGCACTTCCCCATGTGTTCATTAAGAAAGCATCTTTCAACAAAGAAACACGCTCTCGGAGGAATACTCTACGTGTTTTAAAATTTCATATTCTTGACTGATAATCCTGTCAGAGCGCTGCTCTTATCTCGACCCCTTGCACTCTTTTCGGGCGCTGAAAACTCGGCAAATGAGAAAATTTAATTAAAACGTTTCCTTCTTCTAAATGACATTTTTGGAATGATGTTGGACGCAAATGACAGGCATGCGTCCCGAAAGACCACTGTTTTAAAGGTGAGGCTGCATAAATGAAGACGAGCTCTCTTGATTTCTGATTCAGCGTTTCGTAATTGACGTTGCAGTTCCTATTCAAATAATAGGTATAATTTTTGTCACATAATGACTAAATAAATCAAAAGTAATCTCTTTACGCAATAATTAAGACGTTTATAGAGATAAAGATGTGTTCGGACAAGTAAATCTACCAAATAACTATCGTGAAGGAATATGATTTGAGTTGATGGGGCAATAGGGTTTCTTAAGTGCGCTGACGCAATGAATACTTATCAGATAAATTACATTGCTATTATACATAATGATTAGGCGTGTTTCTAGCTAAAAATCTATTCAGTCTGTTTCTTCAAAAGGTCGAAGATATTGATTGTAGTGCACACACATTTAGATACGTAATATACGAGTACATAGATATTTAAAGGTCTATTTAAATTTCGTTGCTCTTTAGGCAGTCCATTTGAAGGCATGGATTTATAAAATGCGTTTTCATACAGATATGGTATTAAGAATTTTGATTATTTGAATAGAGTATTTTAAGAAAAAAATAAATACTTCATATATATAATTTCTGTAATAAACCCTTTTTAAAATACTATAAATTCTAAATAAAATGATCTTATGAAGACGGGCGCTGTAGCCCGGTTGGCAAAGGCGTCGATCCAGTGATCTGAGGGTTGCGGGTTCTATAGAAGCCGGTCGCTGACAAAATCCTCCGCCGTGTTCACTAATGGTGTCTAGTGTACGTAAAATCTCTCTTGGCTGCAATGTCCTCCAAGTTCTCAAATTTACCTCTGGAGGTGGGTCAAGTATTCCGGTCTCGCTACTTGTCTCGGTTCTAATTTACGGGACCGCATTGTAGGGGTGCATTGCTGTCCACCTATACGGTGCCCCCTTAAATGAATGGCCAGCAGTCTCGCCCTTTACTGAGAACAAATGGCATCATAGCCAATCTTCCGAGAATTTGTTATAAATAAATAAATCTTATGAAGGTGCAATCTTGCTTATGAAATTACAATTTAGTAAGTTCCGCATTTGCCTACCAAAAGTTGTTTTTTTTTTTACAACAGTTGAAGCTAGAGTTGCACAGGAAGATTTTTAATTATTTTATCATCAATGGTGGCATATATTTCTTATAGGAAGAAACAGTGCTAATTCGGTAATGTGACCCTATGTTCAGCTAAGCCTTCAAAAATGAAATGATAAAAAATCGGAATATTTTTGAAAGATAGCAAATTAGCAGAAGATCTTGTATTCCAAAGGAATCTTTGCTGAGAACTGGTAACATTATATCCCAAAATATAAAGAGAAATACTTCTGAATTTTAAGTGACACGAATTGTTTAATATATATAATAAAAATATATCTTGTTTTCGGAGCAATATCAGAATTACTTTAAATTCTTTGTAATCTATAAACAGTATTTCCCAGCGGGCAACGAGAAATTTTTATATTGGTTATTCGATAAGTAAATATTGACAGGCTGTTATTGGTCTCTGTCCAATAATTTTTTTTTCAAACAGCGTTTTTTATTTTTTCATTATTACGGAATTTGGTTTGAAATACCTTCCTGTGTGTCAATCAGCAAATGTTTATATATTTATGCAAGTAAACATCAAACCATTCTAAATACAGGAAACTTTAATATCACATTCTATGAAAGTTTGTTCTTTTGGATGAATTTATTTAAAACTAACGATATCGTACAGACACTCATTTTGGCAGACTAAATTTCTCTGAAAATTCGTACTAGAAACTTGGATTCATATGTATAGCATAGCGTCTTTATATATACAGTATCATAAATATTAATATCGGAAGAAACAGTTCTATTCATAGCGTACTTTTAATATAGAACTTGTTATGTATCTTTCTTTAAAAACCAAACTCTTTTTATAACAATAAGTTTATTATGCAATTAGTTTTGCCTCTTGTCCGTCCCATTACTTCGTTTCCAACACAGAAAAAGGAATATAGCAATACATGTCGAATGTGTAGGATTATACCCAAAAAAGAATATTGAAGACAACAACCTCTCGACAAGAAGAAATATGGCGATGAGTTTGGCGACTTCTCAAAGTTACTTAAATAAAATATGCTCCGATTTTATTGCGCATTATAATGATTTGGTATGTATTCAGTCGGTTTTCAGCCTGACAGTTTTGTTTAATCTCAATCTTTTTTTTTATGTCTCCCTTGAAAAAAAATCTCCTTGTACTGTGGAAGTTTCTTCCAGTCATGCGTGGGTAGTGTAATTCACTGTACCGGGATTTGTACTTAGATCTATCATCTGACATTATCTGTAATTCATACCAGCAAATTAACGGAATTAGTTTCGTGGTTCAGAGTTATTGACAGTCTGATATTTATTCGGTTTTTACTTTATACACGAAAGAGCATACGAAACAGTTTTAATGCACTTTTATCTTTTAAAATTTAATTTTCTTAGCATTACATCAGTAGTAAAATATGAAAGCTCTGAAAGTCTTTTCATGGAGACATTTTTAATTAAATTACCCTCTAACCGGAGAAAGCTTCGCCTTGAGACTCAGCCAAACGACGATGATAGACACTCGGGAGAGTTGAGTCTCTTCAAACTCTTTATCGAGGATACACGAGGAGCGGGCCCTTCTTCTCAAATTTATCGTAATTGAAATACAATTTACGATTTACTTCTTATTGCTGGAATAACACGTCATTCCTTTTAACTCTTTAAGACTAATTTAATGATTGTCGAGCTACTTTGGTGGGAATGAAGGAGACTGTCAGATTTTAATAGGCGTATTCGTAATCATTTTCTTGAACAGCGATTGAGAAATTAAGAGATTGTTGATGAATATGTCATTATTCGGACCCTTGCTTGTTTCATTGGGGAGTTGAGAATCCTCATAACTCGCAATACTTTGTATAAAAAAAAGTATATGTTTTTCACCATGAATTCTTATGTTCGAAAACCGCCATTTTGAATTGTGATTTTCTAGCTTTCTTGCAGTGTGTTTTCCCACGAATACTGCAAATAGAGCTTATCTTTTCTGGATAATTCAATGAAAAACAACAGAATTTTCAGTAACATTTAATGTTCCAAAACTTCAATTTTTTTTTAACAAAAAACAAACCAACTTGTGTTCCTAGCTTCTAAATAGAGTTTGCTGCGCTAGTCGTAACCTCTAGCAACTCTTCTCTATATTCCGCCAAACATCGTAATCTTTTGTCAGATCTCTCAATCGCATGTTTGATCATAGATAAACTAAATATAGTATTCTGCTCACGAGTTATAAATATACGTTGAGATCTGTCGATTATAGAAGCAGGATCCATTACTTTTTATTACCATGTTTTTATTAACTCGCTTTCTTGTTTGTTTTGTTTGTGTGTGTCTTTGTCCGGTACAAATCTTGCAATCGATTTTTAACTAACTTCCCGACTAGCTAGACATTTGAAACTTTTAGAATAGCTCAGAACACGATGACAATGCATTTTTTAATACTTTTAGCCATCTTTAACCAGAATTTGAATTCATTTTCAGTTAATTTTGTTTTGTAGACTGGTGCAACCATCTATCGGCCGGGACGGGAACGAAAAGTTAAAAGCAAGTTAACTTCCAATTCATTTTCTTTCAAGTTGATGGGATAATTCCTCAAAAAAATTTTAAAGTATTTATTAATACATAGAATTGTCAAGTTTATATGATTCAACAGAAAATTTAAAAACATGGTATATAAAAAGTTCTTTTTATCTTGTAATTATTGCTTTATCGTGATTTTTACTATTCGTGATTTGGTTACACAACTGTCAATTTACCGTTAACGTATATCATAAATTGATTAAGTTACTTAGCCGTATTAAAACTAATTGGGAAGTTCTATAAACCCTCCTTCCCAAGCTTTACAATTTATTTTAAAGAAAAAAAGCATCTTAGTGCTTGGATGAAGATGCTTACCTGTTTCACGTTTACTTGATATCAAGTTTTACTTGATATTCACGTTCTACCTGTAATACTGTATTGCTTAAAAACAGTGAGATATTGATGCTCACATTTCCACGGCAAAAAACTTGAAAGTTTTGAGATTAAGATTTTTTTGCGACTGTAGTTGCCCTTTTGAGGATACCTTCAAGTTCCTTCTTTAGTTCGTATGAGGGTCGATTTTTATGAAATGGCCAAGAAAGTAAAATGGTGGTTTTCTTCATTAGAGGCGCTATTTACTGTGAAGGTGGCCCTTTCTTTCATCGATTGCTCCCTTCTCTCCTATTCACTAATTTAAGATTGATGAAAACTAATCTTGTTTTGGGTACTGTATCAATTCCTGTTGCGGGTAAATCTAGCTCTTCGGTATTGTCTGAAGCCTTGGATGTTTGAAAATCGTTTACTCGATAAACGTCATTAAGAAAAGCTCCGGTAATAGAGAGATAACAGTATATTGTAAACATAGTACAGTAAAACCCCGATTATCCACACTAACTGGGACCATAAGCAATCCGGATAATCTGGGTAATATGCGTAACTAGCTTAATACCCGTGCTTCACATTCAAATTGAATGCAATGGTCAATGTATGCAATTAATGCAATATATATATATTTATAAAAAATCTTAATATATTTTTATACACAAAATAACGTAGAAGAAAATATTCAAATTAAGTACAACGGTCAATGTATGCAATTAATTTGAACGTTTAATATCCATAAAACATACTAATTTGAATTAAATTCTTAAAAAACTTCCATCTCAATTAGTCTGGTGGTTAAATTTTATCTTTTACCGTATTTTGATATTTTCTTTGTCAATTTATTTCGTTGTTACGCACGTGACGCAAAATTAATTTAAAGCATCACAAAAAGAAAAGGAACCACGTGATCAGCATTTAAAAAATTAAATTCTAAAAATTAATATTTAAAAATTCACAAAAATCAGAAAATGGAGGTAAAGATTCGAAAAAGATTTCATTTTAAAGGAATTTTTATGATATTTCTCGTGATATAAATTTTATAACCCTCAAATTATTATTTTAAATGCAAATTTTAAAGAATGTTACAAAAACTGCTTGAAAATTTAATTTAAAAAAATCTAAGAATTTGTCAAAAATCTTTCTTAGTGCACCCCTACACTATAAGAAGAATCGCCATGCAAAATGTCAGCCCTTTAGGTCTAGCGGTTCGGTCTGTGCGTTATCTGTCAGTCAGTCACTTATGGAACTGTTTTATATATTATATAGATAAGCAAATCAAAATCCTTAACTAAGCAGACTTACCGTTTATCACGATAAAAATCTATGTTTTGTAACAAAATTACATAGTATTGTTTGTAAGACATAAAAAAATATAAAAAAACTTTTCACATCATTTCTTACTAAAGAATTGGTAAGTCTAGTAAAGCTTTCTTAAACTCAACAAAAAGCATTTTATTACCATGATTTATCGTACAATCTATGGAGGAACCGTAGATTGCATCAAACTAAAAAGCGAGCATTTGGCGCACTTTTATTTACATTCTTGCTATCATAGTTAAAAGTATCTAATGTGAACATTAAATAAAAATTATGTCTACAAATCTGATCTCGATTTTCCGGAGATCCGGATGAACGAGATCAGATTTGTAGACAAACCGCTAGACCTAAAGAGCTGAAATTTTGCATGGCGATTCTTCTTATAGTGCAGGGGTGCACTAAGCAAGATTTTTGAAAAATTCTTCTTAGATTTTTTTAAATTAAATTTTTAAGCTGTTTTTGTAACCTTTTTAAAGTTTGCATTTAAAATAATAATCTGAGTTTTATGCAATTTATATCACGAGAAAGATCATAAAAATTCCTTTAAAATGAAATCTTTTTCGAATCTTTACCTCTATTTTCTGATTTTTGGTGAATTTTTAAAGATTAATTTTTAGAATTAAATTAAATGCTTATGACGTGGTTTTTTTTTCCATTTGTGATACTTTAAACGTGCATAACAACGAAATAGAAAAAAAAAATTTCTTGCTAATGGGGCAGACGATTGGAAATTATCCAAAAAAATATTTAAAAGATATGTTCTTGAAACTGTACTATATTAACTGTACTATATTCTTTAGTATGTTCTATTAGATTTAATTTGAATATTTTCTTCTACATTTTGTCTATAAAAATATCCGTTATGATTTTTTTATAAATATATTTTTTCGTTTTTTTTATATCAATATCATATATTGATCGTTGTATTTATTATAAATATATTTAGGCATATTTCTGGCATTAATTGCATACATTGACCGTTGTACTTAATTTGAATGCACTCGGTAGCGAAGTACGGGTTTTCAGCTCGTGTAAAATAAATTATATCCCCAAAAGGTATAGGTTTTTGTGGTCAACATTTTCATTATTTTTTTAAGTAGAATTGTTCTTCTACCAAAATATTTTCATTGGGGGGTCGAGTGGCTTTTTATACGGGAGAAATTGTGTCGAAAACAGTTGGCACACCACTGTTCTAAACTTTACAACTTCTGTAAAACTTATGGCGTATTTAATTAACCTTATGGGAACAATACTGTTCACACGTGTTTATATAGTCAAATCATAAATAGGACATTATCTAGAACTCCGAAAATTGATGTTTACTTGTGTTTATATCTCTTAAGCACGATCCATTTCTTTCGAAATAAGAAATCGATTTTTATTCTATCATTGAATATTTATAATGCAGCCATACTGAAAGCAGAAAAAAATAGGAGTCTTGTCTAAAAAGATAGTACCATTTATTGTGACAAATGTGTTTCCACCGCTCATCTCTTTATATAACAACGCCGACCTAAAGACCCACTGTCATAAGTGATCGGGACTTCTTTTTTAAAGATTTATAGTGCGCAAGGAAATGGCTTTGAACTCACACGCATAAAAAAAGAGAAAATATTTCTTCACGGTGCTTTTAGAATATTCTAGGAATATAGTGAAAGGGTTTGAATCGAATTAAAATATGCAAAGCACGTTTTCGATTCTTTGCGTATAAATTGTGTCTTAAAATATTGATAATATTAATTAAATTATAACATTACTATCGATTTTTCTTCATTATAAAGTTATCAGAAGAATTAGATAATCGCATGATAAACCACATGATTAACCAGCGATTCTACCAAATACATATTATAAACCTTTAAAACCTTTAAAGGCAGTTGTCCAATAGCGTGTTTTAGCTGTCTAATGTATGAGTCATTCTTATAATAATATTTAGAATCGCTTTCGACCTCTTTCTCCTTTTGTAGAATTTTCAAGTATACCGTGTCATCGCTAGGAAATATCGGAATAGCAGAAATTCACATAGCGTGAGATCAGAGTTGGCTAGATGTTGGCGTATTCAACTAAACGATTTTTATTGCTGAGCCTTTGAATATCTATCCAAATCTACTTTATTGAAGAGATTTTTAATAAGTAGGTGATTTCTCCGTTTCAGTCTTTAAAAGAAAATTCTACTCACTCTTGAAAAATCAAGCTCGGTTAATCCGTTGCTTTACAAGCGAATAAGATGATCTTAACACCCCCTCTTTTCATAATCCTTTCGAACTAAACTCATGTTCTCCTCAGCCCGGGAGAAGCCGGTGAGGTTCTAACCAAAGCATCTTTTTTCCTTTAAGTACTTTTTTAATAAGTGATAACTTTGATACTGAATCTCAGTTTTAATCTTTTAACGTAGGATTACGTTTCTCCATGACGGTTCTCCGGAGAGCAAAATTTCAGACCCTAAAACCGTCCGTCGTCGCGAGTTATAATTTTGGTAGCGTGCCAAACGCAGTCTGTATCGCTTGAGCAAGCAGTAAGCAATTAAACAGAAAGTACCAAAATGCGTCAAAATTGACATATATATATATATATATATATAATATACATACATATATATATATAATATACATACGTACATATATATAGATACATATATACATACAAAAGAGGTAAGCAACTATAAGCAATCCTACGTTAATAACCCGTGGTAGTCTCGTTAGAAGAAATGACCTGAAATTTTTTTTTTTGGCTTAAGCTGACAAGGCTGATTTAAAGACAAACCTAGATCTCATGCTTTTTGGAAAGGTGTACTGACTTATAAAATATCGAGCCATCCGATAATTATTCTCAGCTAGACTCACGAATCTTTTACTTGTGGGAAATACTCTTGTAACACTTGTGATAGGTGGTACCGCTTTGTTTACACCATTCCTTGTCACCGTATTCGTCGAGGAACTAGGACCACCAATTTGGACTGTCGATATTCTTGGAAGTGGTTTTAAGAATTTAGAGAAGATCTAAAGTCTTAAATCCGTTTAAGAGCTGGAGTGTGAGGACATGCCTCTCAACCTACATTTATCGTAATGTATCACAGTCTTGTGATACTCTTTTCAAAACTGCCAAATAAATATTTTTTGTTCAGTATTGCTTTCTTTTTTCCGTTGAGTCGCAAAATATCAATGATGCTTGCGTCAAAGAATCTTTTCCTCGAGTCGAAGCTAGCACGGGTGCTCCAACAGACAAAACAATTTACGGATACCCTACTCTTTTCAAACGCACAAGGTGAAAATTCCTATCACAGAAAAAAAAATCTTTAAATTTTTTTTTCTATTTGTGTTGAACAAACTTAGGGCGTTGAACTCTCTGCATAGTTGTTGTGACGACTGTTGTCAGTGAAAATTTTTGAGAGAAATAATAGAAACCGTGTACAGAAAGAGCAACCACGCACTTTACCTCCAACCACCAATTGTCCTGCTCCAGAAAACGATGGTGGTGGGGTAGATAAGCCCTCTTCTGCACCCTTACAAGCCCCTGTTCAGGTGCCGCCGGTTGCAACCTGTGCGGTGAACCAGATTCAGGTGATTGAGACTACATTAAGTGTCGACTAAGTACAACTTCCTGACCCTAAGTGCCCTAAAATTGAGGAACTATTGAGAGATGGGAGAAACCCGAAAAGAGTTGCTGGTGTAAAAGACTTAACCTATAGGTTGCACACGTCTTTCGATTTGGAGAAGCGTCAGGAGGTTGCTCGATTTAAGATATCAAGGGTCAAAGAGATAAATTTGGGGGACTTAGTGTATTGTGATGTCCCCACTGTTGTGCCAGCCACTAGTAGGCAGTCCGGCCGCCAAAACGGTCATTGTGCTAGTCCTTATAACCGGCGTCCGCCGGATCCGGAGGGATTGTAAAAGAAAATTAACCCTAAATTCCCGTATTTTGTGTAAATCTATTTCTCATGCTCTGTATGTATATGCTAATTACCTTTAATCGAGAAAAATACTGTTCTTTTTATGTGTTAAAGTGCTTTTTAACTTCCCCTCAGAGAAACAAAGCGGGGGTCCCCCCCCCCGCTTTGTTTCTCTGAGGAGGTTGAAGGTTTAATGTTCTCTGAGGAGGGTTAAGGTTATTAATTATACGTTAGGATTATTGTAATGCCAGTTTTGTAAGTTATGTTGTATAGTGTGAAAATCTTTGTAATGCTGTGTATGTATTTTTTAACGACCATTATGCTTTGTTGTTAGGGAAATTAGTTTTGTAAAGGGAGTTGCCATAAACTCAGTCTATGTGTCTCGTAAACTTGGTTTCGGTGACATAAAATGTGTCTCGGTCTCTCCGTGTCCTGGTGTAATAGCCGGGATCGGTGGAGAATGTCTTGTATCGTGACTGTTACCATCAGGAGTTAAATAGTAACTAGTGTAAGGTGGTGCCGGGGAGTGCTGCTTGTAACATAAAAATTTTATTCTAAACTTTTTCTCCCTAGGCACGGTGGGAAATGTTTGACGACTTTTGTCTGCTGTAGAAAGGGGTGTATAGGCCTTTCCTGTCCCTCTACCCACCCGCTCTCTTCCTTTTTCGGGAAATGGGTTTGTCACGGTGTGTGGTGACTGAGATACAATCGCCACCGGTCGAGAACATCTTCTGCCGTCTTGGGAGGGAGGGGGGCGGTTCCGACCATAATTAATTTTCTGGACAGTCCCCCACTGGTGGGTGGAGGTTTGGGGGGACTGGCTACTATCTTAGCTTGCTCAGTACTTCCGATCACCATGTCCCAGTCACTAGGGGTATGGGTGTTGGCCCACCTTTTCTTGCCAAGCTTTGTTTTGTTGGCGAATTTCTGGAGGCACACATTTTCTGGCAACTCCTACTTGAGAAGGGCTGACCACAGACGCTAGTTGGGAGTTGGGAGTTGTTAGTGTCAGATTCCCACTTTTTTGACTGGCGAGAGAAGTCAGTTCGCTGTATGAGTATGTTATAATAAAATCTTGAAAACGACTTCCACGTGGTATTTTGTGCTCTCGGAGTCCTGGTTGTACTGCATCGGGGGTTCCTCTTCCTGTTAAACACAACGCAATGTAAAATGCAAGAGAGGAAGAATGTCGTCGTAACATAGTTATGGTGTAATTTAGCTTTTATATAGTTTCATAGAATTAAATCTTTTAATTTCCTACATGCAAATACGTGTCTTTGGGCCGTGTAAGGGAATTGTAACTGCAATGTCCAAATGACGTTGATCACTAAAGGAGAAAAAATCGTTTAATAGAAGATATATTATACGTACAAATTATTAAGTCTTCTGTAATATGCTAAAACTCATTCCAGAGATATTAAAAGTATAAATTGAATATTTAAACCAACAGTACTATTTTAATGTTTATTGACGAGCCTTGTTTCAAGTTCTGAATTTACTTTGACGAACATATTAAACTCAATGCACTTCAATTTATTCCTTAAATTGAAAATTGAGAAATGTTTCCTATCTATCTCAAATTTTGTTACATCTGACGGTTATATCTTGGTGTGGAGAAAGTGATTTATTTCGAATTTTGTGTCTTCATCGTGCTTGTAGAATAAATAATTCAACTTACCGGAAATTTCATCTATACATGGTGGCAACAAATTTACTGCCTCGGGCCTTATTTTCCGAAATGTGGAGGTTTGGTATTTTTCGCCTCTCATTAATGCATTTCCCTCTCTAATTAGTTCTTGCGAATTGAAAAATTTCAAACGAAGTTGTGTTAAGCAAAAGAACGCGAAAAGTTCATTAGACGCTGTTTGATAAACTGTGTTTCCAAGTCAGTGTAAATATGTTGAAACGTTAAGCAGATTTCATTCTACTGGCAAGATTGAATCGGCTTAATTTACATTTCCTTAACTATTTTCGACGTGAATAATTTCCATTTGCATTGAATTTCAATGTTTGTTTCTTGTGAAATGGGTGTTTGGGGGTTTTCAATATTTTTTAATAAGACTAGTTTGTCTTTTCTAACTACCCGTCAGTGTCAGTTCTATAACTACAGGATTATTGGAGTTTGAATCGTGATTTTGAATATACGGCTGTGTCAAAATCGTGTTGTTAAAAGAATCACGGGAATCTTTATGAAACAAAAATGCTAAAATGTGATACAATATTTTCCTGACATGTCCTCCATCTAAGTCACGTGGTGCTTTGACCTTTCTCATCCTTTGCTTTTCCATATATTTCGAATAAGTAAATCTCTATTATTCATTTAATTCTAAAATATGCATCATTCGTAATTTCATACAATGATAAATAAATTCTAATTCATATTAAGTAGCTTAAATTATGAACCGTTTAAATAGAATGTTTACAAAGGTATTAAATTATATGTATTAAATATTTAATACTGAATGATAAATTTACATACACGATTTCGTTGTTAAAAAGTAAATAACATATAAACGTTAAATAATTTATATGCAGGTCTTGTCACAAAAAAGACAGATAATAATACTAGTTACAACAAAATTATATTTGAATAATATATTTAATTCCCTAATACATTTAGTAGGTTTTTAAAAATCTTTTAAGTGTTTCTTGAAATGTGATTTTAACTCTATAGTATTGTTCGTCACAATATTTCTCAGCATCTCGGTAAAAAATCACCATTTTTAATTATTCTCTGGAGATAGATGTCGTGGAGACACGACATGTGTTCAGAAAAGGGGCGATAGAAAACGGAATTCAAAAAAATCAGACAAAAGAGATGCCTTGAACAGCGGGATAATGTACTGCGTATGCGAATGGCAGGGAGAGATAACAAGTTGAGAGGGGGCAATTGAAATGAGAAAACGGTCAACAGCTGCGTTTAAACGAAGGGCCCAGCTGGTGATAATGAGCTGAGGAAAATGTGAAAACGGAGTCACAGTTAGGAGAAGAAAAGGGGTAGGGCGATTTACGAGGTTGACCGGCGTTAGAAACACCACAGGAGGCCCAGGCGAGAGCGTGGGAAGTCAAAGATGTAAGAAACCCCAGACAGGTGCAAGGGCGAACGCCCCCGTCAATATGGATTGGAGAAGATAGGAATATAAAAATGGGTGATCGGCCAATGAAGGGGTCCCGGATCGACCCATAGGACAGAAGGTGGCCACCAATGAGGGCCTGAATATTTAATGATGGAAGTTGAGCTCGAGAGGAAAAGTTTTTAGAGAGAGCAGAACGAGTTGAGATCTTTCACTAAGAACACATAAGCCCCGGTAGACAGCGAAGGAAGAGAGAAGATGACGGGCTGCTAACTGAATACCGGAGAGACAAGCCAAGTCCTCGGTACCCGAAAAAGCAAACCGATATGAGATAGATGCAGACCCCACTACCGGAGAGGCCGACCGACTAACCTGTCATTGAGCGAGAGAGGAGCTGCCATTTCCCCTGGACCAACGCGCCCCCGTAGCAGATGCCTAGATGCGGAGTAAAGCACCCTGAGTCCACCGCATGCCGATGATCGCAGCTGTTACCCTGGACCAGAGCCCGATGACCCCCCAGCCATGCTAGTGATGAGGTACGGACTTTCGGATTGACGAACGCTCTCCCAACGCGAGTGTATTCTCGGAGACGCCGCAGAACGCCGCAACAGATAGTGACCGCAGTTCCGCCGGAACCGCCAGCCCGCTGCCCGAAAGAGAGCCCTAGGTTTTTCCCAGCAAGGATTGTGATGTCGAGATGTCGTCAGACAAGGTAGGAGAGTATTTTGACTTATCCTAGCAATGCCCAATGCCTACTAGAGAGCGCTGTTAATTAGATAGGGCAGATTAGGTGAAATCTTTACATTTATGCATAGAATATCTATCATAAAATAGTGCTTGTGTATATCCATCTTAATTGAAGTAGTATCTTGCAATAGTTTTGGTAATGTGTTTATGTATAGCAATTAAGAATGTAGGATAATATAACAATGTTAGGGAATAGATAAAAAATGTTAGTAGGGTGATATTGATGAGAATGAAGGTTAGATAAATAATCAGAATTAATGTATTGATAAGATATAGTAAGGAAGATAAATTGAAATGTATATGTAGATATATGGTGTTAATGAAATAGAAATTCGGAATCTTTAATGAATAATGTTGTTTGTATATGTTTACGATTGGTTTAATAAATTGATTTGGAACTATACATATGAGCATCACTCTCTAATTACTTGTACTACCACTAATACTATAACGAATAATTATATTACGGTGACATAATTATTCGTTATAGTATTAGTGGTAGTACAAGTAATTAGAGAGTGATGCTCATATGTATAGTTCCAAATCAATTTATTAAACCAATCGTAAACATATACAAACAACATTATTCATTAAAGATTCCGAATTTCTATTTCATTAACACCATATATCTACATATACATTTCAATTTATCTTCCTTACTATATCTTATCAATACATTAATTCTGATTATTTATCTAACCTTCATTCTCATCAATATCACCCTACTAACATTTTTTATCTATTCCCTAACATTGTTATATTATCCTACATTCTTAATTGCTATACATAAACACATTACCAAAACTATTGCAAGATACTACTTCAATTAAGATGGATATACACAAGCACTATTTTATGATAGATATTCTATGCATAAATGTAAAGATTTCACCTAATCTGCCCTATCTAATTAACAGCGCTCTCTAGTAGGCATTGGGCATTGCTAGGATAAGTCAAAATACTCTCCTACCTTGTCTGACGACATCTCGACATCACAATCCTTGCTGGGAAAAACCTAGGGCTCTCTTTCGGGCAGCGGGCTGGCGGTTCCGGCGGAACTGCGGTCACTATCTGTTGCGGCGTTCTGCGGCGTCTCCGAGAATACACTCGCGTTGGGAGAGCGTTCGTCAATCCGAAAGTCCGTACCTCATCACTAGCATGGCTGGGGGGTCATCGGGCTCTGGTCCAGGGTAACAGCTGCGATCATCGGCATGCCGTGGACTCAGGGTGCTTTACTCCGCATCTAGGCATCTGCTACGGGGGCGCGTTGGTCCAGGGGAAATGGCAGCTCCTCTCTCGCTCAATGACAGGTTAGTCGGTCGGCCTCTCCGGTAGTGGGGTCTGCATCTATCTCATATCGGTTTGCTTTTTCGGGTACCGAGGACTTGGCTTGTCTCTCCGGTATTCAGTTAGCAGCCCGTCATCTTCTCTCTTCCTTCGCTGTCTACCGGGGCTTATGTGTTCTTAGTGAAAGATCTCAACTCGTTCTGCTCTCTCTAAAAACTTTTCCTCTCGAGCTCAACTTCCATCATTAAATATTCAGGCCCTCATTGGTGGCCACCTTCTGTCCTATGGGTCGATCCGGGCCCCCTTCATTGGCCGATCACCCATTTTTATATTCCTATCTTCTCCAATCCATATTGACGGGGGCGTTCGCCCTTGCACCTGTCTGGGGTTTCTTACATCTTTGACTTCCCACGCTCTCGCCTGGGCCTCCTGTGGTGTTTCTAACGCCGGTCAACCTCGTAAATCGCCCTACCCCTTTTCTTCTCCTAACTGTGACTCCGTTTTCACATTTTCCTCAGCTCATTATCACCAGCTGGGCCCTTCGTTAAACGCAGCTGTTGACCGTTTTCTCATTTCAATTGCCCCCTCTCAACTTGTTATCTCTCCCTGCCATTCGCATACGCAGTACATTATCCCGCTGTTCAAGGCATCTCTTTTGTCTGATTTTTTTGAATTCCGTTTTCTATCGCCCCTTTTCTGAACACATGTCGTGTCGGCGAAAGGTAGATTGATTTGGAGTTCGGTCAGGCGTAAGTTTGAGGTGAAGTGAGGCAGATGTCATGGTTTGGTCTACGTAAAATTTTTTTAATTTTGAAAGGAAGGGGTGAATGTCGTGGAGACACGACATGTGTTCAGAAAAGGGGCGATAGAAAACGGAATTCAAAAAAATCAGACAAAAGAGATGCCTTGAACAGCGGGATAATGTACTGCGTATGCGAATGGCAGGGAGAGATAACAAGTTGAGAGGGGGCAATTGAAATGAGAAAACGGTCAACAGCTGCGTTTAACGAAGGGCCCAGCTGGTGATAATGAGCTGAGGAAAATGTGAAAACGGAGTCACAGTTAGGAGAAGAAAAGGGGTAGGGCGATTTACGAGGTTGACCGGCGTTAGAAACACCACAGGAGGCCCAGGCGAGAGCGTGGGAAGTCAAAGATGTAAGAAACCCCAGACAGGTGCAAGGGCGAACGCCCCCGTCAATATGGATTGGAGAAGATAGGAATATAAAAATGGGTGATCGGCCAATGAAGGGGTCCCGGATCGACCCATAGGACAGAAGGTGGCCACCAATGAGGGCCTGAATATTTAATGATGGAAGTTGAGCTCGAGAGGAAAAGTTTTTAGAGAGAGCAGAACGAGTTGAGATCTTTCACTAAGAACACATAAGCCCCGGTAGACAGCGAAGGAAGAGAGAAGATGACGGGCTGCTAACTGAATACCGGAGAGACAAGCCAAGTCCTCGGTACCCGAAAAAGCAAACCGATATGAGATAGATGCAGACCCCACTACCGGAGAGGCCGACCGACTAACCTGTCATTGAGCGAGAGAGGAGCTGCCATTTCCCCTGGACCAACGCGCCCCCGTAGCAGATGCCTAGATGCGGAGTAAAGCACCCTGAGTCCACCGCATGCCGATGATCGCAGCTGTTACCCTGGACCAGAGCCCGATGACCCCCCAGCCATGCTAGTGATGAGGTACGGACTTTCGGATTGACGAACGCTCTCCCAACGCGAGTGTATTCTCGGAGACGCCGCAGAACGCCGCAACAGATAGTGACCGCAGTTCCACCGGAACCGCCAGCCCGCTGCCCGAAAGAGAGCCCTAGGTTTTTCCCAGCAAGGATTGTGATGTCGAGATGTCGTCAGACAAGGTAGGAGAGTATTTTGACTTATCCTAGCAATGCCCAATGCCTACTAGAGAGCGCTGTTAATTAGATAGGGCAGATTAGGTGAAATCTTTACATTTATGCATAGAATATCTATCATAAAATAGTGCTTGTGTATATCCATCTTAATTGAAGTAGTATCTTGCAATAGTTTTGGTAATGTGTTTATGTATAGCAATTAAGAATGTAGGATAATATAACAATGTTAGGGAATAGATAAAAAATGTTAGTAGGGTGATATTGATGAGAATGAAGGTTAGATAAATAATCAGAATTAATGTATTGATAAGATATAGTAAGGAAGATAAATTGAAATGTATATGTAGATATATGGTGTTAATGAAATAGAAATTCGGAATCTTTAATGAATAATGTTGTTTGTATATGTTTACGATTGGTTTAATAAATTGATTTGGAACTATACATATGAGCATCACTCTCTAATTACTTGTACTACCACTAATACTATAACGAATAATTATATTACGGTGACAATAGATGTGCTCTTCAATTTGTACTACGTTGAAAGGAAAGAAAGCCCGATGAAGTCTAGTTGTAGCGCGTCGGCTTTCGGTGCCGAAGGTGCTTGGTTCGAATCCCGACAACAACCATTAAATACGTCGGTGTCTAAGCTGGATATGGGCCCGTTAAATCCATATATCGAAAAGTTCATCTAAGTGGTCATAGGTTATGAGAGAAGGTACGATCCCCCCAGATGTCGCCCCTGGGGTGCTCTGTCAAAATTGAGGTGATACCTACTAGACCAGAGTCCGACCCTTGTGGTGCTATGGTAAGCCGGAACCACACTCCTCAGCTCGCAAAGTCTATATGGACCTGGTCTGGAATTTCCGGGAAAAGGTACCTCAAATAATTTCTCGTAGTGTTCTCCTATAGACCGTTTTTATTCCTAAAGAAATTTAAAATTTTTCCAGATTTAAAGTTTTTCCTGTCCTGTGATTGTGTGTGTGTGTGTGGAACCCACTCATAAATGTCGCCTCAATCGGCTTTAATGGTAGACTACGTACCTTGAATTTAACTGGCCCTGAAGTTCCATCCACTGTTTGAAACGACTCTTGTTCTCTAAGAGGCCTTTATTAATCCAAGACTTGTCGTTGATGACGATTTTTCCATAAAATCATTAATCTGCTTCAATTTTGCTTTAAAACTTTTATTCAACTTTAGCTGTGTGATGTGGGCGCAACCCTTAGAAATACTATAAAATTGAAAAATCTTTATTTAGATCAAAAATTTTTTGAAAGTTGGGCTGAAGGAAAGGGGTTTGTTGTTACACGGTTATGTTTAGTCACGTCTTAGTTTTACTCTACTTTTGTTTTCAGTTTTCCTCTTCATTTCTTTTACCGTTTTGTACCCATAATTTGTGTGAGCATCTTCTTTCAGTAGTCTAAATACATCAAAACTGGATAATAAAAGTATTTTCTTTTAAATGCTTCTGGCAATTTCTTTGTAGACATTCACTCACACCCACCGCGATGTGTTTGTTATTTTTATTATGGAAGTACACAATACGTAAACCAACGTTTTCCTTATAAGCAGGGCCTGTTGATGGCCGAATGGCTATGGCGCTGGCTTTCAGTACCAGAGTCTATGGATTCGAGTCCCACGGTTGGCATGGATGTTTGTAGCCATTCCGAATCGCCTTTAAGCAGTAGGTCCCTGTCTAATTAGCTCTTACGTAGCAAAAATGACATTAGAGCTCTTAACCAACCAACCAACCAATCTTATAATTGGACTACACAGGAACATCCATGCCTCAGTCGGAATTTAAACCTGGAACCACACGCTGGAAATTTTATTTAATAAGAGATAAAATAAAAATCAGTATAAAGTTGATGGTTAAAAAGTCTAAATTACACATTCAGAAAAGTCTAATGCACATCCAGAACATCAGTATACTTGGCTTCAATTCTTTTAGCATTTATTACTCTATTAATATTGCCTTTTTTTTATTATTTGAATATTTTCAAAATTGCGAATCTGTGTGTTTAAGTACTTTAATGAAGTATAAATTAATAATTTTTAACAGCATTTATCGTTTAAATATGAATGTAAAATTTATTTTAACCCAAAGAAAAATATTTCGACAAAATTTCTCGAATAAAGGCCCATTGTGACCTTCATCACTCAAATCATATCCTCAAATTCAGCGAGATTGAACGGTCCCCTACTGTGAAGAACATGTATGTTGTTCTTGGAAAGAAAGTCGCTCTTGATTCAATTATTAATTCACGAAATGTTCGTAAACGATATTTGAGATAACTGCTGAATAAAATTGCTGCGATTATTTATTTTTAAAACTTCTCTTTTTTAATAATAAATTCTTTTCTCGGTTCTATACGCTATCTTTCCATAAAAGTCATTAGAACAGCAATTTGATTCTCATACGTTAATAGCATAAGTCTTTAATTTAAAAAGCAATTTTCTTCATTCGTGATAAGTTTAGTTAAACATATGTTTTTTAATTCTAAACATACAAAGTATAAAATTTAATCAAATAATACTTGGGCTTCCTGAGTAGAGAAGAGAACAATGAGACGTTATTACGATGAATGATAGCGAAATATGATACCGACCGCCTTTGAGTAAAAGAAGAAAAAAATTCAGCCTGGCTGCGTCTTAATTTGCGTAAGATGACTTTGTTTCCATTATCTTCAATTACTTTGTATCTTTAACGTTTTGGCGGTCGTTATGCATCATAAATAATATGACAAAATTGTTATTTGTTTGGCTTGTTTACTAAGAACGTGTATTAGAAAATATTTAATTTCATCGTCGTATTTTTAATTACTGCGTATTGTTGCTGAGATTTTTGTGTACCCGTTAAGAAAGATAAATTAATTTACCCGTAATTTCCCCTTAATTAATTTACCTTTACCATAATGTTAAAATTTTAAAACAATGGAATAAAATACCTGAATATACTGATTAGTGCCAGTACCAATGCTTAAAGTTTAAAAGAAAATCAAAATATAGCTTTAAAAATTATGTTTGAAATATATGTTTAAAGTATTAGTAGGCTTAGATGAATGTTTTTTTGAATTCTATGTCAAAAATATTTTTTGTAGTGCTACTGAATAACTGAAACGAAAAATGTAACGATATGGTACTGTAGGTGATGTATAAAAATTGGGAAAGGAAACTAAATTAAGAATTCCACGCATCGCGAAATAGCTCAGTTCATAGTAAAGTGTCCGTCTGGAAATGAGAAGACGGATTCGATTCTCAGGCCTAACAGTCCACCATTATTTGTGGCATAACTAAAATAATTTACTTCCAAGATAAGTAATGGAATCAAAGTCTTTTCATCTCGAGACGGATGCTTTCCCGTCTTGAGCTACCCTGATCTTTGAGTACTCCTGTGTGGTCTTGAAATGCATTTTGCTTGCTGTTTTAGGTCTCGTAAGGAGATACGTATTATAGAAATACTGGCACCAGACTTAACCCAATAAATAAAATTGTTTATCGTAAAAAAAAAACTGATTATCTTATCACAGACGCAAAATTTGGTAACTGTCTTAACACTGGAAAGACGGGAATTTTTTTTCTTACTAAAAGGACTGAACGCCGTCATTTTGACGGTTAAAAATAAAATTAATAATTTAAAATATTTAATTTTTTTAAATGGTTAAATACTTTACATTTTGAACTATTTCATACCAGTATATAATTAGACAGATTTTTATGCAGGTATGCCGAGCTGACAACTGGTATGGTTCATCCGTAAAAATATATGCATGGTTTGTGCAGTCCTTATTTTTCGACACCAATATTTCCGAAGAGCCAATATTTCTGTTATTTGCAAAAGGGGGAAGAGACGAAAAGTGACTAACATTTTCCCCGTATTATTTTAAAGATTTCTGAATGTTTTCTATATTGCCGTCAAATCGACGGCTTTCAGTCTTGGTATGCAATACATTTTCTCCCCCACTTTACCATCGAATATAATTGTGTAAATGTGTGTGCATATTTCGCTTAAAATTAGAGAAAGTCATAAAATTTCAGGAGCCTGAGGATATAAATGCAGACATAGCGCTCAATAGTATGTCCGAAACTGTCAAAATGGTGGCATCCGTCTTTGTAGTGTTAAAGCTGCAAATATTATTAGTGTAATACCTTTCTCCTTTAATACAAGTTTAAAGAGCATAAGATTCAACAAGCCGTATTTTCACAAACTAAGTCCGAATATTTTATGCTGCCAAAACGGCATTGTAATGCTACGCTAATTTAAAATCTATATATATTTTATCAATAGTTACAAACGGAAGACTGCCTCGAAATGTAAATCCATGCATACATTGTCAGTGAATACGTTTATTACGAGTATTAATCGGAATGATAATATGTTTAAGACCATCAAAGATACTGACACACTGCTTACATGAAACTTGTTTAATAAACAAAACAGAAACACACAGCTTCTTAAATTCTACCGTAATAATTAATTTTATTGCGGATTTTAAGAAGCTGCGTGTTCCTGTTTGTATGATCTATTGTCAATATTCAACGACTAACGAGCGGAGAGCTTTGCAAAGCCACCCTGTCGACGCGGAACACCCTCGTTTTGAATCCGAGGCTATGAAATAATACCAAAGAGATTTAGATTGTTAGGGGAAGATCCCCCCCCCCCAAGTGGGGATTATTTGAGGGAGCATATACGCGTAACTGAGACAGATCAAAATTGCCTTTAACAGGTAGATCACCATGGTGTTGGGTGGTTGAAATCAAAGTAGGGTCTAAGTAAAACTATTGAATTTGGAGAGTTATTGAATAGCTATTTGATCAGAAAGATCGTAGCTGAATACTGGACCGCAAACGCATCGCTCATAAATTCTGGAGGCGTCAGGATTTTATTCGGTTGGTTGGTTGGTTTTTTGACTGTGGGAGAGAAGTGTGGCCAAATTTGTCCAGTGGTTTCCAACGAAAATAAGAGTTGCAGAGGACTCTTGATCTCTGGCTTATCGATGAGGTCAACCATTGGTAAGACTTCTACGAGTTTTGAGTCGCTAGAGTAGCTGCGGGAGTTTTAAGTTTAACAGCTGTCACTGGTTTTCAATATTCCTATAGATATTGTTAGAGAGCTTATTTTTGGGGAATTTGTAGTTATTGGTTTAATTTTATTTACTGAAACCCTATGCCTCTATACTCGTAGATGTAATAAAAGCTCCTGAAGAGTCTTTAGTTTAACTAACGTATTTCCAACTTTACAGAACTACCGTAAAGATCTGAGAGTTTGATACTGTAGTATTCAGGCTCTAGGAACATTGAATACAAATGAGTACTCTCTGATTGAATTTTTTTTCGATATTCTAGGAACGGTTTAGCTCGATTAAGATTTTAAAATTAGAATTGTAAATGAAGTAAAACTCCTGAATACATATAACTTTGGCTTTTAACTACGGGTGTAACAACTTTCATTGGTCATTGAATGCGTATATTGACGCGGTATGTGTATATTGATCGCGGTATATGTATATTGATGTGTATATATCGCGGTATGCGTATATGTATGTGTAAATTGAGACGAAAGCCTTTTAGAGACATCTAAGCTTCAGTTGCTTATTTCGTCTAAGCTGTAAAATCCTGAATTTTCCAAAGTATTCTAAGAACAGGATAAGTCTCAAGTTTATCCGGCAGATTCCCAAATTGATAGAATATCTGAAATCCATACGTCAGTGAGAGTTATGATCATAACTTTCAGGATCTCTGAATATTGAATAACAACATTTTTTCCCTGTTAATTTTCTTTTTGAAATTATGCATAGTGTTTTGTATGGCAAAGGTTTAAAATTATAATAGTAAAGCAATCTATAAAAAAAATTTCAGGTAGTCTCTTCTAACGAAACTACCGCGGGTTATTAACGTAATATTACTTATCGTTGCTTACCTCTTTTGTATGTATTTATCTATGAATTCGTATATATGTATCCCTATATATATATATATATATATATATATATATATATATATATATATATATATATATATATATATATATATATATCATTCCCCCACACCACGGATTCCGGAACACTGCAGTTACACGAGGGGGAATGCCACAAACGGTGAAGTTATACAGGGTATAATATCCTTTAACGTAGAAATAACAGGAGTGGAGAACACGGATAAACTCTCGATGAAAACATAGTCCACACTTTAAACAGTTGAACTACTTTATTCCCTGGAATTAAGCTTCAAGGCGGGCGACGTGGAAGAGATAGATACTACAAAACGAACTTGATACAAATGGACACTGACGACATAGACGTAAATAAGCCAGCCACTGGAATCTTCCGCTGGGACTTAAGGATGCAGAGTTTACATTGTAGAGTTGTTGGAAGCAGTCCGCGGACAAGGGACAGAGGGATGCGATAGACAATCAAAAGAAGTAACGAAGCAGTAAAGAAAGGCCCCATTCACAGGCTTTTAAAACTTCAAGAGGTCGTTGTTACATGACCCTTGCACTTTGCATTCATAGGCCAGAGCAGATTTCTGCGCTCTATCCCCTGGCATGTTATATAAGATTTGGCGCCCACAAAACTGGGATTTTAAAGGGACGATATATTAATTACCTACCATTGCTTTTAGGTTACTCTCAAATCCTTTGTTCTTAAAGCGAAAACGAAATTAGTTTGCTTACGCCCAAGTAATTTTAAAAGAATTTGAAAATTAGAAAAGGTTTTTGTTTTGTATGTTATATCTATATATATATGTGTGTGTGTGTGTGTATGTGTCAAAATTTTCACGCATTTTGGTACTTTTCTGTTTAACTGTTTACTGCTTGTCCAAGCGATACAGACTGGCTTTGGCGCGCTGCCAAAATTATAACTTGCGAGGTACCGACGGAGGTCTTAGCGTTTGAAATTTTGTTTTCCGGAGGACCGTTATGAAGGAACGCAATCCTACGTTGAAACTCAAGTAATTATAATTTTAACTGTCGGTTATAAATTATAAAATTCCCAAGATGATAATCTTCACAAAATGACGCCATTTTCAAAACAAGCATTCTGTGACATTTCTTTCTTAAGCATTTTCTGGCTCAGGTCTACTGAGAATTTCTAGAACTCTTCTAAAAAATGTAGTTTTGACAGAGACTTATGTCATTTTTATACTACTATTGTCACATAAATATAGGCCTCAACACTTTGAAAATTGCTTTCAGGTTTTCAAAATACGTTGATAGATGATACAGCTCATTCAAAGCTTAACTATCGCCATCTTTAGATTGCGCTCTATTCGTAGTTCTCGTTGCACTCATTTGAATGCACCAAAATATAAAGCTTTGACAATTTGTATTCAATAACCTAGGAGTGTTGAAACTGTCAAAACATGAGGGGAGAAAAGATGAATGGAATCTAAGAGGTCCAATCCCTGAAAAAATTTCTAAAACAAGGGTCGGAAAGTCAGATATGATCTCACGCTAGGCTGAAATATTGATTTCTCCAGCTAACTGAAGTAATAAAAAGGTTTTTTATGATCATGAAAAAACAGTTGTGCCCTGTTTACCTCTTAACGCCAAATATAGACCTTGAAAAGCTTTTGTGGGTATGTCTTTTTAAAATAGTATTTAAAGGTTTTCAATTATATGTCTGATTTAAAAATGATAGTCTTGTGAAGTTAGCTAATAAAATGAAAAGCATAATGCATTCAACGTACTTTTATTTAAAAAAGCCTGTTAAACTCATTTCGCACTTCAAAGCACATTAGGAGGTTTTAGAAATCTGTGAACCATCCGAAATCCAGTTGGTCTATAAGTATTCAAAAGGTCAAAATGAATATAAACTGATTTCTATGTTGTTTCTTATGCCCCCTGGCTGGAAGTTGCAGTCCAAGTCCATATAGACTACGGGCTGAAGAGTGTGGTTCTGGTTTGAAATAGCACCACAAGGGTCGGAGTCCGTCTTAGCTAGTTGCCACCTCAATTTTGACCGAATACCCCCTGGGGCGACATCTGGGGGGGATCGTACCCTCCCCCATCCTCACTGACCTTCATAGATGGACTTCCCGGTATACGGATTTAACGTGCCCATATCCGGCCTAGACACGGAGGTATTTAACGGCGCGCGCCGGGATTCGATCCGAGCACCCTCAGTACCAAAAGCTAGCACGTTACCGCAAGACCACCTCGAGACCTTTGTTTTTCATATAATTTCGAAATGAAGGCTTATTTTGTGATAATTTAGATGATTATTTCACATAATTTTTCCTTCTTATACGAACTATTGGAATTAATTTTTCCTCACTATTTTGAGGATTAACTTTATATTCATTTTCCTATCTGTTTCCATCAACAGAACCAACATGGCAAAGTTAGAGGATCGCATCGGATACACACCAAAGTTTCTTTTTTTTAAGACAGAAGACAGCATTGAAATTTGGAACGAATTGCAACCTATCGTTTAGGCTTTAAATATTATGAACTATTATTAGATATACCTATAACCCTGCATACCCTAGACTGTTTTTAACAAAACCTGTTTTTTTTTCTCCGTGTCTGTTTATGGCACATCATACTAATAAACTGTACAGTACTATATTAAACTCTATATAATACTACACGATAAAAAATGGCTCTCATCCCGATTTTCTATCATTCATGGTTTTCATAATTATTTTTTTTTTGACGAATTTTCGTACAATTTGGTAACCTTTAAGTTTTATTTCAGTTTTAGGGATGATTAATACCGTTTTTCTATCGTGAATGTAAACTTAATATTAATGCAAACCTACGAAATAGCTTTATGGAAACAAATTGGAACTACAGAGCCATAATTATACCATAGTTCAGTAACCTCTGGCCCTATTAAAATTGAACTTCCATTTCTAATCATATCTATTCCATTTATTCTAATCCATCTATTCCATCTATTCTAATCATTTCTATTCCATTTCTAATCATATCAGAGGGTATTGTTTTCTTACAAATATTGGTATACTTTAGCACCATTTATGCTGTATTTACAGACATTACGATCTCAGAATTTAAGGACTATATGAAATTGCCGCCAGAAATATTTTCTCCGTATTCCTCAACTCTGACTTCATGCCGATTGCTTGAAATGTATTTTCGTAGTATTGTGTCTTCTCGGAAATTATTCTTGCGAGCTTACCCTTTTTTAATAGCGTGCAATGTTTAAATAAAATTACTGCGTTTACAGGATATTGTTTTAGAAATAATTACAAGATAAAAAGAACTTTTTATATACCATGTTTTCAAATTTTCTGTTGAATCATATAAGCTTGACAATTCTATGTCTTAATAAATACTTTTTTTAAATTTTTTTGATGAATTATCCCATCAACTTTAAAGAAAATGAAGTTAATTGGAAGTTAACTTGCGTTTATCTCTTCGTTTCCGTCGCGGCCGACATATGACTGCACCAGTCTACCAGATGGCTAAAAGTATTTTAAAAAAATGCATTGTCATCGTGTTCTGAGCTATTCTAAAAGTTTCAAATGTCTAGCTAGTCGGGTAGTTAGTTAAAAATCGATTGAAAGATTTGTACTGGACAAACACACGCACAAACAAGATTGCGAGTTAATAAAAACATGGTAATAAAGATGTGTGGACAATGAAATAATTTTGATTGGTATGTGAGAGGATCGGGAAAAATTAATCGCAAGCCATTAACTCCAAAAACGATAGTCGTGAGGGCGTGGTGGCCCAGTTGGCAAAGACAGCGAACCAGTGATCTGAACGTCTCTAGTCCAATGCCCGTCACTGATAAATCCACCACCGTGTACGCTGATGGTGGCTGATGCACCAAATATCTGTCGTGGCTGCAATGCCCTCCAAGTTCTCAAAATTTACCTCTGGAGGTGCGGGGTCAAGTGTATCGTTCTGGTCCCTTGACTCGTTCAAAATTACGGGACCGGTCCTCTAGCCAAGTTGGACTCCGACCCTTGTGGTGCTAATTCAAAACAGGAGCCGCACCATTCAGCCCAATAGCCTATATGGACTTGATCTGATGTTGCTGTCGGTCAAGGGGCATACGCAACAACACGATAGTCGTTCGGAAAGTAGTACAGTGGAACTTCTATCTATTGCTTTTAAATGGAACTATTTCACTGAACGATAAATGCGAGAAAACTATAGATTCGGGAACATAAAGAAATATTATCGGGAATAGATGAAGTTAACGACACATACGGGAAAAAGATTATTCGGGGAACGATTGACCGCGGTTCCATACCTGCTATAGAATTAAAAGTTCATCTATTAAGATATTTAAACACAACATTTTATTTTTTAATTCTTGTTACCGCAGTATTTTTCCTCGTAACAGTTCTGGACATTTAAGAACTTATTGTACCGTGAGACTTGGATTTTGGCTTTAAAGTAGACTATCTATTTTAAAAACCCGTACATACCACAGAAAAAAGTTCGTAACACCATGAACCAGTAATAGGGAGTATAGTAAAATAATAGAGATATGCAATTTGCTATGACTTTTATTTGCTGCTAACTGAAAAAGAAATTTCTAATTTTGTTGTACTCAGAATGAGTATGTTCTTGCATCGCATTTTCTTTAACCAAGCCATTAGAACCCTCTCCAACTCTAAATACATCGTTTTTGGGAAATGCTTTTTGATCTTTTGTTTCCCCCTTTCCTTCTTGGTAAGGATATGGCTCTGATTGTCACTAAAATAGTTTTCTTTAACTTCTACAGATAAACAACAGCATCGTTTGCTTTAATGCGACATTATTTGGAAGAAGAAACAAACAGAGCACAAAAATACAACAGTGCAATAAGTTCAATTCAACAAGGATTATTTTTAATTAAATTTGATACGAAGTTTATTCCCTTAAACAAATCCACATTGGAAAGAAATGAACTTTCCACTAGCTGTGTTCAAATTACAGATGCTGTGATGATGCCAAAAAGAGGAGGAAAAAAAAACAACATTAAACCAGCCATCGTAGGAGTAGCCATTAAAAGGAAAAAAATATTACGAACATCACCCACTTAAGTTTTTAATTGTTGTAGCGGCAGATGTTTATTATTACTGTCGTTGTTTACAGATTCCTCCCAAGAGGTTGAGGCATTATTTTTTTTTCATTATATTAGATAATTTGAATCAAAATTTGTGGTTAATTTATTTTTTTCTGCTTTCGACTGTTTTAATAACGGGAATGAATTTTATCACTTTTTAAGTAATAGAATGATTATCGGCGTAGAATTTCGTTGCCTGCGTTTCATTCGGAAGTTATATTATGCTGTGAAGGTAGAACTAGTTCGGTCATCGTTGGTTGGTGGAGACCGCAACAGTCATCTTTTCATTCATGGGGGCTAGTTGTATCGGGACCTATAGTTTGAAGACGATTCCCAGCGACTACAAGAATCCATGCCAGCATTGAGATTCGGACCCTCAGTCCCTGGTACCTAACTCCAGCAAACAGTGCAATGAGGTGAATAATCCTAGGTTGCTGCCGTCTAGATGGAGATGATAAAGTAAAGAGTTCTTGGGGAACATTTCTCCACATTGGTGGCAATCTTGCACTTTGATTGGCTCTTGAAACCAACCTCGGGATCCGATCGTTTTGTATTACCTATTTTCCTCTCAAAGTTTGCTATTCTCTTATTGGTCCTCATGACCTTTCCCTCCGTTGGTGCTCTAGATCCACGTTTATTTTCTTTATCTTAAATTATTACAATGTTTTTATTAATTTGCTTTCTTGTTTGTGGGTGTGTTTGTGTGTTTGTCCAGTACAAATCTTGCAATCGATTTTTAACTAATTTCCCGACTAGCTAGACATTTGAAACTTTTAGAATAGCTCAGAACACGATGACAATGCATTTTTTTAATACTTTTAGCCATCTTTAAGCAGATTTTTACCATGTTTTTATTATTTTCAGTTAATTTTGTTTTGCAGAGTGGTGCAGCCATCTGTCGGCCGGGACGGCAACGTAAAGTTAAACGCAAGTTAACTTCCAATTAACTGCATTTTCTTTCAAGTTGATGGGATAATTCATCAAAAAAATTTTTAAAAAGTACTTATTAATACATAGAATTGTCAAGTTTTTATAATTAAACAGAAAATTTAAAAACATGGTATATAAAAAGTTCTTTTCATCTTGTAATTATTTTATTATTAGAATTTCCCCAACCTCTCTATATGTCTACGTTTTCCCCTCTTATATTCTTTTCCCTCGGGATCGTTGAAGTTTTAGTGCGTTTATAATCAGAAATCTCTGCAAATTGAGGGCTGTTCCCGTGTATTGCAGTTAACACAATGTTTCCTGTCTCCATTCTCTCCACCTTCCAAACTTCAAACATGTGAACTTTTCCGCTCAAAGCGACTTATTTTTTTCGATTTTCAAGGCAAATCTACTCCCTTCCTCCAACTCCTCGAAAAGCTGAAGGGGAAAATTTTTAAGAGAGGTGAAATTCGTGGGGGAAAAATGGTCATTTTTTAAGTTCGTAAATCGGAATTGAAATTAACATTAGTTTCATGAGATATTGTCCTATTCCAGTAATATAGGGGCGATAGCCGAATGGCTAAGGCACTGGCAATCGGTACCAGAGTTTGTGGGTTCGAGGCTGCGTGGCTATTTGTAGCCGTTCTGAATCGGCTTTAAGGCTGCTGTGTACTAACCCTACTGGATTCGCTCACCTCAATGTTAACCTATGGAGAAAATGTGTCCAAGGATTGCCCACTTAGATTTAATAATTTTTCTAAAAGTTGTATTTCGTAATAGAGAAAGAAATTTTACACCTTGGGGCAGGGGTTCCCACCAAAGTGTGTGCCGCGACACCCTGGGGTGCCGCGCAGAGAGATCTGGGGTGCCGCGAAGTGCCCATGATCTCCAATCTAATCTATTGCTAAGGGCTATTCCGATATAACTCCAAAAGACCTCTGTATTGCAGAAGTACATGGTCTGTAGTGGAGAAATGGTTTCACATTGCATGCTGACAGTTTTCGCAGAGCACCTATCACAACGAACTGACTGGTTTGCAAAGTACTTCGCAGAAGACCAAACCGAGAAGTTTGCGTGGATCCAAGATCCATTCCATGATGAAGCTCCAAAAGAATTCACTTCATAAGAGGAAGAAAATCTAATTGAGCTATCGAGTGACAAAAGCCTGAAAGCGAAATTCACTTGTTTGGGTTTGACGGAGGTTTGGATATCTATAAAAAATGAATATCCCATTCTAAGTGCAAAAGCTATAAGGGTTCTCATTCCCTTTGCAACTTCATATGTGTGCGAAGCTGAATTTTCAGCAGTTGCTGTTATAAAGAACAAATATCGTTCGAAAATTAATGTCTAAAAAGAAATGAGAGTAGCTGTATCAAGCTTTATTCCGCGATTCGAACAATTGAGCAGTGAGCAGCAGGCTCATCCGTCACACTAAAACTAAACACACATATACCAAGAGCATTTGGAAGGAAATTTTATTAATATGTTTTCCTATTAATTACAATTAAAGTACTTGCGAGATTTTTAAACACAATTCGTATGAATTTATTAATGTTCTTATCACTTACTTCTCTAATTTCTTCTTCACAGTCGTACAAATATGAAATATATATATTATACATAATATATATAATAATAGTATACCGCAGATAGATATTTTATGACGAGGGTACCGTGAAAAAATTCTAATTCTCTTAAGGGTGCCACGACTTGGATAAGTTTGGGAACCCCTGCCTTGGGGCATTTTTCGTTTTTTTTAAAAAAATGCAAATAATATTTTAAAATTTAAATTACTCGGGGAGAAAAATCTGGTATAGTGTGTTTTAAACGCTCCTAAATTCCTTTGGTGGATGAAATTTATAAAATGAATCCTGTTGCAAAGTTCAGGCTATCTGAAAATAGTATTTTTATTTATTGGATTATCAGCATTTATGTAGCAGTAAATAGTAGACACATTTCCTCCACAGGTTAACATTGAGTTGAGCGAACCTAATAGGGTTAGTACACAGCAGCCTTAAGCAGTATGTCCCGGTCTAGTTAGCCTTCGCGTAACAAAAAATTACCGCAGCGCTTTTAAACCAAACAAAACCAGTCAATTAGTTCGTAAAAACGCGAGTCCATTGTAATTTATAACGAACCCTTCGTTTCATTCAGAAGCGTAGTGACTGTTTCCTTCTATAGTCCAAACTAGCAAAACGCAATAAAAAAATTCAACGTTTAGAATCATTGTTCAAATATTTGAGTTATTTTCGATTAACTCTCTCTCATTTATTTTGGGCATTTTTCCTCAAATTTGTATTTGCACAGTGTTCAAGAAAAATGCATTTCATCACGAAATTAACATTTACTGACTTTCTATTCGCATTGAAATTAGTTTTGATTATTTCATAGATAATATTTTTTAATTTCTGTTATTTTTAATTTTTTAATATGTGCTCTTCACATTTTTACATGAATGTTTATTTTGTATTCTGTTTATTCCAGAGAACAGTCGCTGCATCTTCAGTGTAATGCTAAAGCTGAATATATGAGGCTATTGTCAAAGGTATGGGCATGCTTTAAAATGTCTTTAATATTCGTTTATTACAGTTTTTACAGCACATTTAAATTTGGAGATTACACTTAGTGATGGTTAGCGTGAGAATCTAACATGGCCAGGGCTCATATCCCAGCTTAGGCATGGATTATAACGCAATGTTCGGCGAAAGTACTTGAAATAACTGCCTGCAGCATTGGAATATAAAATATTATATTACTTCAAAGTTAAAAAATATGTTCAGCTTTATGGTATGAATAAGTAAGGACTTTTATTACAATTTATGAAGCTGAATTTTTTGCTGTAAAAAAAGGTCTTAAAAACTATGCCTTATCATAAACGGGGGCAATTCGACTTCACAGCCCAGTCTATTCCGATAGCGCGCCGAACTATGGCTAATTCCTAGCCACCCGGTTCCCTCATATATCACTGAGAATACGCTGGATTGATGAACATAAGAATAACATTTATTCAGTTCGCGTATTTACAAACTATGTACATTAACTCCTTGAGTTTTGCACCCCCAGTGCATTCGTGGCATCCAGCCAAATCAATCGATTTACACCTGTAAGGCACTCCAGCCTTACAAATCACAATTCTTCCACGTGGCTTCTCCGCACACGCAAACCGCTCGTCCCAGACAAAGTCGACCACCGTCCACACCGGACGACTGTCCTTCTCTGTCTGTCCCTGTCTCGACACTGGCCTGCATAGACGATCCACCAGTCCAAACCGGTTCTCCTTCCCCTGCATACCTCAGGAACAACTCGTCCAGAAACCACTTGCACTTCCAGTCCTGGTTGTCATCTGGTTACTGGTCATCTGTTTACTAAACAGCTGGCACGCCTCTTGATTGATGGACCTGGAATCGCCTCTGGTAAACACCCAAAACTGTAATGAAACTTCACCATATTTTCATATAAAATACCGGGGGTTAAGCAGAGGGCCCGCCGCCATCACAGCCTCCTTATTCATTCTTTTTACTTCCATGTAACTAGGACTTAATTACCGAATTTATAGCAATTTATTAAAGATATTTTTCAGATTCTGTTCTGGGCTTGCATTAGTAAGTAATAATTAATTGCAAAAGTATTCTTTAATAATTTCCAGGGTTTTGGATGGCATTGTAATTGTTATTCATTGTATAAGTAGCTGAATTATTGTATAATCTAGGCATCCTAATTAATATAAAGATATGTAACAGAAGGAGATGCAGTGAACCTAGTAAATGAGGAAGTAAGATTTAAATGAAAGTTAAAAGGTTTATAATTAGTGTTTCTGCCAAGGAACTAGGTGACGTCTGCCACCATTTTAATTACGTTCGTTCTCTAAATTTTTCTTCGAAGGCCACCAAAATGTTGCCTGCTTTTTGTTAATTTAATGATCCTAGATGTGAGCATTCTGCCATTACAAGATAAACTGCACTAAGTAGAAAATAGTTACGAGAAGGATTTATAAGTGTGGAAGGCAATAGTGAGAGGCAATAAGATTATTTTTAATTTAATGGTTATTGGGGTAATTTTAATAAATATTTCTTTACAAGAAAGATTTTTTTTTTCATTTTATGAATAGACGTAACAGAAAAGTATAGGTTTGCGGCAGAATGGACTCGCACATTTCAAAAGGTAATTAAAATAAAAAAGAAACAATTTGCAGAAAAAGATCTTCATATTTTCGAAAAGTACTACTAATAATCTAATGTTTTTCCGCTAGGTTTTGAAATAACATCACTTAGACGTACCGCCGAAGCTGTTCCCGAAGCGCGTCCTAACTGCTCCATGTGTCGCGGTTACAGAATCGTGTTTAATTATTATTTTTTTAAATTTAAATTTTTATTTTTTTATCAAAGAACGTCTCGATAACGAAACTGTGATGTTCACCAGACCAACTCATGATGTGTACTTACAACCAAAAAATCCATACGAACTGTTGAACCTCTCCCACCCCCCCTACTCCCTTAGCAGTGACCTTCAGAAATTTGAGGTTCATTCTGCAGGAAATGGACTATAAAATGATAACGTGGACAATATCTGTGCATAGGATAAGTCCATTTAAAATGTTCTTTTTGAAAAAGCAGCTCAGATCTAGAGATTGTCAAAATTGGCATTAAAAGTTAGAAAATAACAAAATATTTATTACATAACACATTTTTTTTTAAAATTTTGTTAATTCTTTTATTGCACTCTGAAATATCTTTGGAAGGTATTATTTTATGTACGTGCATGAAATATTGAATCTGCGGATTCTCAAATTATTCGTTATGCATTCAAAGACACTGAAGCTCTAAAATTTAAAAGTGGACTTCCTGGTTAGAGCTCAGATGGTTGAAAATGTTCACTAGAATTTTGAATCTGTTAGCCATATCTCTATTTATTACATATTTGAGGTCTGTTCAAAATTATTATTTTGAGAGAAGAGATTAGTTTCTGAATTTTTCACAAGATGTAAATTTTGCTGAAGATAACGTTGTATATATACGATGAGTAAAGTTTGGCTTTTCTTCCCTATTAGTACGCTTTTATTAAAAATATTAACAGATTGTTCACTGTTGTGCACTCTCTGTTTCAAGCTTCAATGGTATAAAACTGTTGAATAAAAGCATGTTTGTCGTTGAGAAATTGGTTGGTGTATAACCAATTCGCCAACATCTAAATGGAGAGTTTAACGCCAACAAGGGCAATAGCAGACTTCAGCAATAGTCAATGAACTGTCTTCCATGAAAAGCCGATAAAAACACAACTTCTTCAAGTATAACATTTTTTAAACTGAAGTTTATTGTATAATGATAAAAATGTAAAGGAAACATACACTGCAGACCACTATCGATCTTGAAAGGGAGTGCCACCTACAAAAATAAGCACGAGCTTAAATACTCGTTTCTGATAAATTTACATATACCTCTCGGTTACCAGTCATACCACCAACCGTTCCGAACATTGGCGGTGGTAGGAATTAACACAGCGGATGAATTGAATTACGAGTTTACACGTCATCGGCTTGTAATGACGTCGTTGCTAAAAGATGATTAATAAAGATGTTGTACGGAAGAAAACTAAGGTTGTTTAAGAAATTAAAAGTATAGTTTTCCAACATTTAGTCTTCGAGCAGAGAACTTTTTCATTACCTATAGGCCCTCAGCTTTCCCCTCTTTACCACTCAGCGGTCTTAGATCAATGATATCTGTGGAATGAGATATTTGAAAGAAAATGAATATGCAACAGTTTACCGAGAAGAAACTTGCTGCTGCCAGGGCACCAACATCCCCTGAAAATTCGGTTTAGTTATGAATAATAGAATTGTTTTATCTAGCGTTGCGTTCAATGTATTTTGATAGTTAACGTCTGAACAATCATATTTAGAAGAACCAAATTTGTCGTTGCAACCTATTTCATAAATCCTAATATTCATAAAATATATCCAACCAGAAAATAACTTCAGATAAACCTTGAAACCTAGGCCTTCAAATGAGTAATTTTCACTTCCCATAGATTATAATATTCCACTTCCAGTAATACTATTACCTTTCCTTCAGTTTTGAGTTGATTTTGGGACAGTATATTTTTGGTCTTTAAATCTGTAAAACCCGCAGCGTTTCTAATAAGCTGTTGAAATAACTTTTAATATTGTTTCGGATTTCAACCTGTTCAGATTCTTCAAGAATTCACAAAGAATTAGAACTGAGTCATTGCCGTTTAGTTTTAAAGCTCTTTGTTGAATTGAAAGGCACTCTATCTCGCGAAACCTCATAGTTTTTTCGCGTAGCCCCACACTCTTCGAATACGCCACTATATATACTTACAAACGGACTGAAGTCTTTGACCGGCATACTGACCCAACTGTGAGAAGATTTCGCTTTAACTTGCAACAGGAAACATCCCATTTAGCGGCATCCTCTCCCATACTCTCGCTGTGTAATTAATAGATTTCGAGAGTGGGCATCGATTGTCAAAATCAGATACTAAGAATATCATCCACGCATAGCACACTTCGAAAATGGTAGTTTCGGACTGCCAAATGAGATTTCAGAATATCCTTTTGGTGTAAGTGTCCTCTAGTCCATATTCATCATAAAAGTGAGACGAATATCACCACGTGAGATCCGTATTTCGCTCGTTATGCAAACAGGATAGCAACATTTTTTGACCCCAGGTATCTTAATTTTTTATTATTTGTTAAGGCTGCTGTGTACTAATCCTACTGAATTTGCTCACCTCAATGTTAACCTATAGAGAAAAATTTTTCTACTATTTTCAGATACATAAATGCTGATTATCAAATGAAAATAGTATTTTTAGATAGCCTAAAATCTACACCTTGCAACAGGACCTTTAATAAATTTCGTCCACAAAAGGAATTCACAAGCGTTTAAAACACACTATACCAGATTTTCCCCCGGATAATTTAAATTTTAAAATGTTATTTGCATTTTTTTTAAAATGAAAAATGCTTCAAAGTGTAAAATTTCTTTCTCTATTTCAGAGTTCAATTCAAAAAAATCTTTAAATTCACGTCGGCAATCCTAGGAAAAGTTTGCTCTCTAAGTTAAGCCCGTCTGCACACGGAGCAACTCAAAAGAAACTGATAAGAAACTGGTTACAAACTGGTTAAAATAAAGAAACTGGTTAAAATAAAGAAACTGGTTACAAACCCGTCGGACGGGTTTGTAACCAGTTGCGCCGTGTGCGTGGCTCCATTCAATTACATAGGTTGCGACTCATCACGGACTGGTTTGTGATTTGAGTCAGTTATCAGTTTCTTTTGAGTTGCTCCGTGTGCAGACGGCCTAACATTGAGGTGGGCGAATCCAATAGCGTTAAAAGGAGACACACCCCATTTAAAGGCCAAGAGACTCGACAAACACGTCCCTATTTTCAATCAGTAGTAGTTATTAAAATAATTTATTCAGAAATAAGAAAATTTTACTGTGAGTTAAGCACTCTCTCTTCTTTATAAATATGGCTCTCAGTTTTTACTAGCTTGAAGAGAATTTTTTTTTAAATTTTAACCATTGTTTTTTTCATTGTTATGTCATTTCGCACATTATATCACCAAATTAGTTGGCTAGAATACCATGAAATTTTATACACGGGCAATATAAATAAGTATCCTTTAAACAACCTACTATTATGTCATTCCTACCATAAAAAATTTAATTACAGTAAAATTTATCAAATTTTTTTTTAAAAACTTTTTTTTCCATGAAGAACTAAGAATTTTGATTTCAAAGTAGTTCATTTTAAAGATATAATATACAACATAATTTTAAAACTAAAAAAATATGTATATTCATTAATATACAAACGCAAGTATGCGTGCATTGCCATAATAATGAAAAAAGCAATGCTTGAAATTAAAAAAAATTAAAATATTTATCTTCAACGTAGAAAAAATTGAGAGCCCTATTTATAGAGAAGAAAAAGTGTTTAACTCGCAGTAAAATTTTCATATTTCTGAATAAATTATTTTAGTAACTACTGATGATAGAAAATAGGGATATATTTGTCGAGTCTCTAGGCCTTTAAAAGGTACGTCGCCCCATACATAGCAGTCTTAATACAGCAGGCTCGCAACTCTAGGCTATTTCTTCATACACACCGTTAAGTTTTTTCGCTACTTTATTATGGGAATAATGAGTGGGAGAACTAACCTTGCTCCCCATGAAGAAGCAACTCTTAAACCTCCTTCCTTGCCTTAGCCGGAATCAGGCCCACGCGGTAGTAGCTTGCAACTTAAACCACTGTACAAGGTGGACTGCTTGTTGCAAGGTAGGTTTCGCTCAGATGTGTTGTTACTGTTGTATATTGTAAAACTGAAATTTTTTTCTACCATAGTCTGCCTTTTGGTATTGCATAAATAACACTTTAATTAAATACTGTAATTTTCAGCCTTGAAATAATTAAACTCTCGAACAATACTATAAAATCAGAACATTACTTTGTATGTAATTTAAGATATAAAGATCAATTTATTTTCCGATTATGTGGATATTTTTATTCATTATCCGATGATGAACTGCGGCTTGTTGTAAATTTGGGCTATATTTGTCGTGAAAATTTTATCTCCTGTACTATCTATTAATTCCTTTGGCATGATTGATAATGATTTAATGTTGAAAATTCTGATTTTATAGAGTAGAGAATTTTCTATATTTGCAATACTCCAAACAATTTTAGCCTCTCTGCCTGTTCAACTACGTGCATTGACTATTTACATACTGAATTTTAAAAAAACCATTTTTGCCGTTTTCAAAACTGATTCAGACAAGTATATATCAGAATTCTTATCGAAGCTTAAAGACATAAGGGAAATGTATCCTTTTTTTGCTGCTATCTGATTTTCTTTCTCTTGTAAATCTTCCCAGTAAACTTGAAGTTTCTTGCATCGACCAAAAGCTGAGTGTAGCACTGTCATAAATATTCAGTTAAAGTAGGTATGAAGTGAAATGATTAACGTTTATAAAGTGTGAAAATGGTGGAGTCAGAATAATCATTTTAGACCGTGCTTGGAAGTATTTCAGCGGGTATTTATTGGGTTATATCTGGACGTATCTGGATCGAGTGAGGTATTTGGTTTTAGGCATATTTTCAAGTAACTAAAAGTGTTGTGCACAAAAATATGAGTGGAGAATAAAAGCAGTTGTCATACAGGGATCCATTTTTTGTTCAATATCATAATATGCCTACAGGCGAGTAAAATATCAGTCGGCTCTAATATGTGAAGGACGACATATCGCACCTCTGCTAGAAGAGTGTTACATCTCAAAATAGCCATATTTTCGGGAAGAGCCATTTCATTTCTTCTTTAGCTCTTCTTCAAAATATGGCTATTTTGAGATGTAACACTCTTCTACAGAGGTCCTTTGTTAGAAGAGTGTTACATCTCAAAATAGCCATATTTTGAGGAAGAGCCATTTCATTTCTTCTTTAGCTCTTCTTCAAAATATGGCTATTTTGAGATGTAACACTCTTCTACAGAGGTCCTTTGTTAGAAGAGTGTTACATCTCAAAATAGCCATATTTTGAGGAAGAGCCATTTCATTTCTTCTTTAGCTCTTCTTGCAGAATATTTGTTGCACCTTAATGGATCTTTAATAGTGTGCAATTACTAGAAATATTGATTTTTTATTTTCACTCGTTATTCAGTTTAAAGTTGCTCAATTTTTAAACAGTGTAAAAAACCCTCGTTAATATGATGCTGGAAACATTAAATTTTTAAAGTTTTACCCTTCTTGGTATTTTATAATAATTGTTAGTCAGGGCATCAAGGGCTCTGCCAAAATTTCTACTTTTGGCGATCAGTGCAGTCCTAATTCGTTCCACATCCTTGAAGGACTGCCTTTCCTGTATCCTTACTGATTCCTTTGTGGCTCATCAGTGTCTTTACCATCGCATACAAGATAACTATTTCTTTAGAATTGAAGAAATCGGTCATCTTTTTAAGTTGAAGGACAAAGGTCCTGTTTACATATAGAATCCGTCAGCGTCAGCATTACTCGTATTGGAAAATATTTGCCCAATTACACACCTCCAAACGATTAGCCACGACATTGTTAAAGTCTGTGATTGGTTTAAAATGTGTCAACACGAGTAACGCTGACGGGGACGAATTCTATGTGAACAGGCCCTAAGCCATCACATCGCAGGGGGTTTCAGCACACCGCGGCGTGCTCGATAATGAAATGGCAGGTAGATTTGCTAATGGGACCAGACATATTTTCGAAAACCAACTTCTCCAGATGTTTAAGGGCTATGGCGTGAATCTTGGAATAATAGTGGAATTAATAGCCACCTTTTCTGATTCCTAATTAAACCAAATAAACTTAATTACTTCAGAAAAATCCTTAGAATGCTAGTCTTTTTTGCCAACGAGGCCGACTCTTCAGCAGATTTCACCTTGCGGACTGCAACGTGTCGTACTTGTTCTATGGAATAGGAGATCCTAAAACTCATTTAGTTTTTAAGCACTGGAGAGAAATTTTTAGGACTATTTCAGCTAATCTTGTGTTCTTCCGTCTTTTTTTTCTGTTTTGTCCAATATTAATTTTTTTTTTTTGCATTACTTTACTTGTATAGAAGACGTCGTGACAACAGCGTTAACGCGCTGGACTCCTGCGCCAAGTGTAGTAGTTGTCAGCTATAGGGCCTAGAATTGAACCCGGGTATCCTCACCTCGAGAGGGTGCTGCGTCAAATAAACAGTACCGGCAATGCGGGGACGTCTCATCTTGAATACCCCTCCCCGCAACTTTTCTTAAACTGATATTTTTTTGTCTTTCATTAGTTTGACCGAAGTTGAAAATTAACGGTAAACGACCTTATTTATTTTTAAAAGTAATTTAAAACCCATTTAAAAGGGGGCATTTTTTTCTAGTGTTAAAAAGGCTATTTTTTAAAAAAATATTCTTTCCAGATCCCTGTTCACAGCAAATTCTCATCGGGAATCAAAGTTTGACTGAATAATAGCATTTTTAGAAAAATTCCTATAAAACTCTAAAATATCTGCAAAAAAAAAGGCGATAGTTGAAGTCACAGAAAAAAAAATCAAACTTGTGATACCCACCTCCCACCTCTACCCCATTAATGGGAGTCTGGTTGCGTAACAAGTATGTCTTTCAGTTTAAATATTAAAAGGAATTGTAAAAATCCTCTAAGGAAAAGAGGAAATCCCTTACCTGTAAATTAAAACGTACAAAAAACCCATCTAACGAAAAAACCAATTTTCCGACCCAGGAGAGTTACTAACTAGCACAATTGGCGAATTTTTTTTTTCTTTTGCTCCTATTTTTTTTCTGTTTATCTTATTTTCATTTATCCTTTGTTCAGTTAATATTTCTATTGACGAGTAATTTGTCGTATAAATTACCTAGTACAAGTTAATGGGCGTGAATTTCGACATAACGAGAAGCTGATGTCGTAACCTCTATGCCTGACTTCCCTCTTATGACTCCCACTTAAAAGTTCTAACTATGTATCTTGAATATTATTTGATTGCCCAACACTAAACATAAGCAACCTGTTGTCCAAGCTCCCCGCCCTTAAGGTTGCTTTGCACTAACCCCATTGGATTTGCTCACCTCAATGTTAACATATGGAGAAAATTTGTCCACGGATTGCCGACTTGGAATCAAAGATATTTTTAAAAAAATTGTCATCCGTCATAGAGAAAGAAATTTCAGATTTGTGTACCTTTTTCCTTTTTTTTTAATGCAATTAATATTTTAAAATTTAAATTATTCGGGGGAAAATCTGGTATAGTGTGTTTTAAACGCTCATAAATTCATTCGGTGAGCGAAATTTATAAAATGAATCCGGTAGCGCTTTGCAGAAAAGTTCAGGCTATCTGACAATACCAATTTTATTAGATTATCAGCATTTATGTACCTGTAAATAGGTGACAAAAATATATTTTAAATAAGCAATTTGGGGGCAGCGCTTAACCCCCCCTATAGAGAGAGAGCCATTACAATCCCTCAAAATGTCAATCCTAAGGGGGGGTGGAATTCTCTAACTCTCAACTGGACTCCTCCCAGCACAAGAATCTGCAAGAAGAGGAAAAGGGAAATATGATTTTTTTCTTAGTACATAGCAGCCTTAAGGCACCACGGTAAGTACCCTTGCCGTGTGTGGGATGACACATATTTTGTTTTGGGATCAGAGACGTAAAGAAAGTCCCTAATTTCTCTCCCGAAATTTAAGCCCTTGATATACAATTACGATGTGCTATTTTGATGTACTATCGATTTATTAATTCTTCTATTTTGGGGGGAGGTCAGAAATAGTATGCTTCCTCCAACCCCCAACCCAAATTCTTTCCCTAGGTATTTATCACTTTGACTTATGTGAAATCTTTGCCGTATTTTTTAAATAGCTATATGATTCATCGCTTAACTTTCCACACTTTCTTAATAATTCATAACCTAAAGCTTAGAAACTCGCGTTTTGTGTTTGAACTAAATAAATTATTTTCTTAATTAAGAAAGGAACGCGTATTCCATGATGAATTGCCGTTGCTCTAAATCTTATTACATTTTAAGCCGCCCCTTTAGTAGTGATACCGTTAAAGGGAAAATTAAGAAAAACTTGCCATTATTGGTACTATAATAAACCAAGAAATTTTTTTTTTTTTATTATTATGAGTTTCATATAAGAAATTATATTTACCCAGGAATAACGTTTATTTGATCACAACGATACAAGAAATTCTAGGAACCTATAGAAATAAACCATATTTTGGCGAAATAACTCGTGTTTTGTTATTCCTACTACTATTTTATATTTTTTTAATCTGACTAAATATGGAATAATTTTGCATCTACAAATGTTTAAAAATTTTACGTTTTTTTCTGCGGTCATTATTAAGTATCTAAAAGTTTTTTTAAAAAAATTTGTAATTCTATTCTTCTATTTAGAGACAGTCTAACGGTTTAACATTTATTCTGATACAGTATGATTTTATATTGTGTGGAACTGTATCAGTTATTGTTTGAAATTTTAGCGTAAGCTACATTTGTAAATTCTATCCCCACCTTTCTGAATAGGGAGAATAGAAGGAATTACGTAAAATAAGCCTGGAGCACCTTTTAAAAACTACGCGTAAACATAGTGTTAGTTCATTGCACCCCAGATATGTACTTGTGCGTTTTTTCGTCATCCAACTTGCATCCAAATAATTAAAATCGAAGACGCTCAGCAGTAGTGCTTCCTCCCAAATTTTTTCCCTAGGTATTTATCATTTTGACGTATGTGAAATCTTTGCCATATTTTTTAAATAGTTATATGCCTTGGAATACAGTTGTTCATTGCAAGGCATAATTAAATACAATATATTACTTCATAGTTAGAAATTACAAACTTTCGTAAACTAAGTTTTTATTTTTTAAAGTCACATTTGGAATAATTGCATGAGTAGAAGATAGAACCACTTTTATATAATCATGGAACATTTCTGAAAAAAGGGGTAGATTATGTGCATATGCAGATCTTATAAGGAAACGCTCTAAAATAGCAATTTCCAGCCGTTGAGACACGTACTATACTTTAATATCTATGAATAGATACCCAATCTTATGAGAGTTTATCTAGTTTTCTTGTTGATCAATACATTTTCTTCTATAGAGTCTTCCCTCTTTGTCGATAGATCAGTCCTATTAATATTGATATACTGTATTCAAATGAAGTCTATTTGGTACTGAATAAGAATACGCAGAAAAAATAAACACAATGAGAACATTTTATGAAATATGGAATGCATCTCTTGTGTTCAACAGTTAATGGAAAAAACTCGAACAGAGAATTTTATTAAATGTTTTTTTGTACACATTTTGTAATAATTTTTTTCCTCAAACATTTAAAATTTTTGTTTTATATATAAAAAACTGAATAACTTGAAGTTGCTTTTTTAAAAAAATTCAAAATTGAAGCATTTTTGGTTTTTTGTTAAGCCGAACCAATAGCTTTACTTTCATGGTTTCTTCTGTTTTGTGCATAGGAAATGTTCCGAAATAATTTGCCTTCAGGTTTTACAAAAATTCTGTTTAGGATATCTTTACTCCTTTGAAAGAAATAAAAATTATATTTTCTGTGAATTTTTGCTTTTAAAAAGATCTTGGAAATAGCCTAGAAGAATATAGGACAAAAGAGCGTAATACAAAATTTCATAGAGACACTTTGCGAGGTTTAGATATTTCCTTCTAAAAATGGCGGCAAATCCCGAAAAACTTTGTTCCAAGATAAATACTCTTTTAAAGTACATATGTCAACAGGGAAGGTGGCAGTACAACATAAAAATATTATATATGGCTTTTAAATTATCGTAAAATATGTTATTTTGTCCGAAAAGCTCCACAGGCTGTTTTAAGTGTAGAAAATAAAAAATTGGCTCTTTACTAGAAAATTTGAGTTTTGGACCTCTTTAATAAATACTTAGTGACAAATTTAAAGCAAAACCGAGAAAATGATATTTATTATCTGCCTTTTGAAAACCATCGGAATTCGTAAACAGTGTTCTTGACTTCCCATTTGTTTACGCGAAACCGCGAACCACGCATTGTGTTTTCTGCCCTTAAATTCCTCTGGTAATGCGTAATTCTGGCCACAATCACCTTCGAAAAATAAGCTCGTCATCAAGAAGAAGTTCTTAAATCGCGCGATCATGCGGAAAGAGCGACCCCCCACACGCTTTGCATACAAAATACCTGAGAAAATTTTCTCCAGTTTTCTTTCTCACATTTTTCGCATTTTTATTGGGTCATCATTGGATTTTTTTTTTCTGGTCTGCCTCCGAGAATCTTTGTAGATTATTATGTAAAATTCTTCTAGGGGGAATTTTATCGGTGTTGAGCGATTTGAGAGACGACCCGAGGCAAGTCCATTGTGTCTATTTGCTGCTTGTATAACTAATTTTCCTCTTCGACTGAAATTTTTAACCTGTTTGTTTAAATCTCTCCTAAATTTGTAAGTCAGGTGAGATTTGTTTCCAGTAGAGTCCATTCCCGGCGTATGTCAACTATATTCCTAACATTTTGAAGAGGTTTTTTTTTCTTCTAAATGAAAAAAAAATCACCATACAAGGCAATCTTTTTGGATAATTCAATACGTAAAATCACATTTTGGCACTAAATAATTGTACGCTGTTGATATTTTGTATAAGTACTTACTATATGAGTTTTGCGTCATAAATTAAAAATTTTGATAACATGTTATCAAGTTATAAGCTTTTTGAAAATTCAAAAATAACTATCTTATGGTGGGCTAAAAAAATGTATTAGTCTCTAACTAATTAGTTGTTTTAATGCCAGTAAAAAATTTATAATTTTCACTTTAGGAAAATTATGAAAAATATATCTGCTTTGTCTAGGTGTACATTGATAATACCGTTATATCATTTGTTGCGTATCTTTTAACTGATTAAACTAAAAATCTTAAAACTGATTAAATTAAAAAGAATTAATTAGAGGAGGGTTAAAGATAAACAGATAATATTTTAAATTTTAGTATCTTTTACTTCACATCATATTAGCATCTTATACTTCATATTATAATTTAATTTACGAGCGAAAGAATTTTTTATGGGTTTTCGTGACAATAAATACGATTTTTTTCGATTAAATTCAATGATAAAAATTAGAATCTATTAAATATTAATATTATATAAAGTCTCATTTAGTATATCTAGACGTGTGGTAACAGTAATTAAAATGTTATTTTTCCCTCATGTTTTACAATGACTTTAATATGGACAGCTTACTACGTTATTTACTGTGTTATAATATTAATTTCCATGAAGATATTACAGAAGTTTTTTCCTCCTTATTAATTATTAAATATAATTCTAGTAATTAACGACTGATAGATGTTGAACTAAACTCTTTTTCTCCTTTCCTCAATTAAGAATTTTTTTTTATCTAAGAATTTTTTTTACATCGGGTAAACAGGCTAACATAAGTAGCTTTGTGTAGTGTGGGCAAACTAGTTTAACGTGTGTAGTTCCAATATCGCATATTTTGTGCGCTTTTATTGATTTTATTATTACGGACTTATTTAGGAGCCATATTTTGATCTCCATGGTATTTTATTATTCTTAACCGTATTGGAACGCTATTCGCAACGCTATATATCTGATGTGATAAATTTCTTAGATGAAAAAAATTTTGAATTCGGGAAACAAAAAGAGAGAGATAGTTTAGTTCAGCGTTTATCAGTCACTAGCGGCCCGTCCCGACTTTGTCCGGGTTGAACAAAATATTATACCAATAAATTTCCTGTTGATTGCCAATAAATTGTAAATCTTTTTTTACTTTAAATGTCCAATAAAAAGCGTAGTTCCAAATGTAGTTTTCTTCAATAAACCCTTTAACGTTGCCAGTTTCAAAAATCCTTTTTGTATTTATCAATACCTCCTCTACTTGAATCTTAAAAATATTAAACCTTTTCCTTACGGGGTGGGATAGCATATATCCGAAGCACATACTCTCGAAAAATACGGTGTGATGTCGGCAGAGATATAGTCTAGAATTCCACTTCGTTGTGACTTTCCTAACGTCTTTGCCCCCAAAGAACAATTGGGTGACATTCTGGGAACGGAGGGTCAATCTTAACCGAAAAGGACTGAATAATAATATTTTGTCGTTCTAGCTAGAGGCTATTTCTTTTCAGGCGAGGACATCAGAAGGGCGGTTCACCGGCGGTTCATCCATTTTCAGCCATTTGAGAGATGAAAGAGGCACGGAGTGCCGATGAACTACTATTGAAATTCTTCTTCAATAGTAAGAAAGCAATTAACCACTCTTTCCCTTGACCACCTACGCTGAATGTCCCCCACGTAAAATGGGGATAGGAAGTAGATAACATTTTCCCGTTGTAAAGAGCAATTTCGAAAAACGGACCCCGTAAGCTAAAGGGTGTTGCTATGGTTACTTGACTGCGGTTGACAATGGAAAAGATGTAAGGTACATTTTAATGTACAAAAGTTGTACATTACCCTCCACATACAAAATCTGCTCTCTCTCTTTGTATATTATTATAGAAGTATAGATACATATTGGTATCCCAAAATTAGAATAAGAGATGAAATAAAAATACAAAAATAAAAAAGGATTTTAAGTAAAGAATGTATTTTTAATTATTTTAAGCACCTAAAATAGTATTCAAAATATTATTACGTTAGTTATTAATTAAAGTTAATTTTTTTAAAAGAGAGAGGTTAAGAGATGAAATAAAAATACAAAAATAAAAAAAAGGATTTTAAGTAAAGAATGTTTTTTTTTAAATAATATTAAAATTTTTTTCAAATAATATTCTTAAAATAATATTCAAATTAATATTACGTTAGTAAATAATTAAAGTTAATTTTTTAAAAGAAAAAGGCATGCCGGAGAACGGCTAGGTTCGAACCACTATCCTCAGAACAGAAGCCCACCGCGATAGCACCACACTAAGGATCGTTGAAGACTTCGGCACAAAAAGCGGTAGAGGACAGTAGTGGTAACAATGGAGATTGTTAGGATTAAGCCCCTAACTTTATTTCTACTGATCAGATATACATAATATATAGCCTATGTCCATCTGGAATAAGGTACCTTTCTGACAGTGAAAGAATTTTTCAAATAGGTGCAGTGGTTCCGGAGATTACCCTCCATGTACAAAATCGCTATCTCTCTTTATATATAAGTATAGATTATAGAATTATAGATACACATTGGTATCTCAAAATTAGAGTAAGAGATGAAATAAAAATACAAAAATAAAAAAAGGATTTTAAGTAAAGAATGTTTTTTTTAAATTATTTTAAGCACCTAAAATAGTATTGAAATTAATAGAAAAAGTAATTTTTCAAAAGAAAGAGGTGTGCTTGAGACCTTAGTTTTATTCAAAAATAAAAAACGGATTTTAAGAAAAGAATGCTTTTTTTAATTATTTTAAGCACCTAAAATAGTATTCAAATTAATAGAAAGAGGTTAAGAGATGAAATAAAAATACAAAAATAAAAAAAGGATTTTAAGTAAAGTAAAGAATGTTTTTTTTTAAATATTCAATTTTTTAAAAAATTATATTCTTAAAATAATATTCAAATTAATATTACGTTAGTTAAATTTTAACGTTAATTTTTTAAAAGAAAAGAGCGTGCCTGAGAACGGCTAGTTTCGAACCGCTAACGTCAGAACAGAAGCCCACCGCGATAGCACCACGCCAAAGATCGTTGAAGACTTCGGCACAAAAAGCGGTAGAGGACAGTAGCGGTAACAATGGAGATTGTTAGGATTAAGCCCCTAACTTTATTTCTACTGATCAGATATACATAATATATAGTCTATGTCCATCTGAAATAATGTACCTTTCAAACAGTGAAAGAATTTTTCAAATAGGTGCAGTGGTGCTGGAGATTACCCTCCACGTACAAAATCGCTCTCTCTTTATATATAAGTGTAGATAGATAATAGAAAGAGGTTAAGAGTTGAAATAAAAATACAAAAAAAAAAAGGATTTTAAGTAAAGAATGTTTTTTTAATTATTTTAAGCGCCTAAAATAATATTCAAATTAATATTACGTTACTTAATAATTGTGTGCACTGCCGCCATCTTGGATTTTTTTTGCCAACTTGGCGATTTTACCGTGTTTTGAGGAGTGGAAAATTTCTCGCCAATGTGTTTTAAGCGGTGTTTTCAAAACGCTGGACTTTGAAATTTTTTAGCTTTTTTAACAAAAACCACCTGTTTAAATTATGAACCTTAGAAAAATTTTTGAAAAATCATTTAAACGTTGGACTTAGATTTATTTTTGGGTTTTTGATAAAAACCACTTTTTTGAAAAAATCATTCTCAAATATTGGAAATTTTGGGTTTTTCTTTTAGCTTTTTTAATAAAAACGACCTTTTTAAAATGTGAAACTTAGAAATATTTTTGAAAAATCATTTAATCGTTGGACTGAGATTTTTTTTTGTCATTTTTAATTAAAAACTACCTTTTCAAATTATGATCCACATGAAAAATTTGGTCAAATGAATTTTACTTACAGATAAAATTTCAATGCCATCTATTCAGTTTGCCCTAACTCTTTGACTAATAGCAATGAATCACCAAAATATTATGCCAATATATTGTTAATTAGAAAAAAAATACAGCATTTTCGTACCACCTAAATAACTTGCAATTTAAAAATTATCTAAAATTCAGCTTTGAAAAATGCAAAATAATTATGAACCCATAAATTTATGGTGAGTAACCAGATCCACTTTTTTTTTGGGGGGGGGGGGGGTTAGGGCATTGTGGTAATGAAATTTTACTTCAGATTTGACCTTAACCAAATATTTGGTGCATACAATAACATCGGGACAAGGATTATTTAACCATTTATCCTGCTGTGTTGGAAATAAGAAAAAAAAACCCTTTTCCTAAACCAATAACTTAACCTTAACTAACTTTTTAACTTAGGTTCCTGGGGAGAGAGAAGTTGAACTTCAGTTATTTAAATTTATTTGTAATCCACTACAACTTGGAATTATAAAATATTTTAAAATATATTGTATTTAAAATGTATACTGTATTTTACATTTTACGAAAAAATGATGGCAGATAATTTTTACTTCAAATAAATGAAATGGTGTATCATTATAGTATACTAATTGACAATCGATAAACAAAATTAAAAGCAACTTAAATTTAATAAGTTAACGAAAAACTGATAATGGATTCAAAAATTTTCAACAAAAAGACTCTTAGTTTTAAAAATAATTTACTCTTTTGAGTATAGTCAATTTGACTCAGATTTCCAGGTCAAGGCCAAGATCTGACCTAAAATTATTATACTGTAATTAAAAGATCACATCAGAAATAACCGTTTGATCTTAAAATTAGAGAATTTGACATTGCTTTATTTTTACCAGAACGCAATAATTATCGCCATGCGAAATGCGCCAAACCCTGGCGGAAAAATCCAAGATGGCGGCCGTGCACACAAATCTAGAGTAACCCCCTAACTTTATTTCTACTGATCAGATATACATAATATATAGCCTATGTCCATCTGGAATAATGTACCTTTCAAACAGTGAAAGAATTTTTCAAATAGGTGCAGTGGTTCCGGAGATTACCCTCCACGTACAAAATCGCTCTCTCTCTTTATATATAAGTATAGATTAATCGCTAGAATAATATTTAGACCCAATTAAAAAGTATGAAATTCAGTAATACAAATCTTTCGAACTTGATTGTGCTGAATAAAAAATTGACTTTATAATTAGTATTTACTTCTTACTTTTTGAAGAAAAATTAGTTTCGAAAGATGGATTTTTCTAAGGACTTGAGCTATTTATTGAATATTTGAAATGTTCTTAACAATACATATAGAGTAGCTTTAGGGCATAAAATGCGTTCCCGCTTTTAGAAAATTCGTTTCCGAGCTGTCCGAAATTAGAGCTTTTTGATAGTTTCTGTAAATTCCGTTTTATGTTAGATTAAGGTAAATTACAGAAACGCTCATCAGTTTATGGTGAAATTATTTTATGGCTATTCCCAAGTCAAAATATAACGTTCAACGAAATCGAACTAAATAACATAATAAATCCAATAATAGCGTACATACATGCTAATAGTAGGAATGATTACGCTGCTCATTTTTATTAATTACGCTGCTCATTTGAAATAGAAAAGATGGGTAGATTAAATTTATTTGGATAGAGTAGAGAGTACATTGGAAATCTGGGAGTTGCAGGTGGTGACGATGAGGTTTTACGCTGGATTATCGGAGATGAAAGTGGCAAAAGGAATTGACGGGGGTGGGGGTGCAGAAGAAAGAGGAGAGTAATCCACTAACATTTCATCGTCATCCTATTCCTAAAGATCAGGCTTGTCATAGTCTACACCTTAAATGCGAACTACAACTAACTGTAAAACCCTGATCGCCATTTTATAACCTTTTTTACAAATACAAAAATATCTTTGGATTTCTGTCGGGGAAAATTAAGTATTACTAGACGTCTGTCGTAAAAGCAAAACAGCGTAAAGCAAACTTTCGTAAAGCGAGGTTTTCTGCAATACTATCCTTCACCCTTACTTGTAATATAAGCCTCTAGAGCAGTGTTATCCAAACGTTTGTGATCGCTGAACCCTCAGAAGATTTTTCAAGTTTCACGGACCCCTCTGCAGTTTTTTTTATAAATAGACCCCTTCCTCCCCTAAATTTAATATGATATTGAATGAAATGAATATTGTTTTTAATAGTTAGATTTTATTGAATTACACAAAAAAATCATTGAAAAATTACTCATAAAAATAAATAATGGTGATTATAAAAAAAAATCTGAAGGTAAATAGACTTTCAGATTGTCTCGTGGAACCCCTAAATTTTTTGGTGGAACCCCAGGGTTCCGCGGAACACACTTTGGGAAGCTCTACTCTAGAGGATCATATTATATTAGTTCAAGAACATCTAATGTCTGCCATAGAAATATTTATTCCACAGTCAAGCAAGATAAAATTTTGAGTTAAACTAGAAGTTAAAATAAACAGCATCCGTAGTGTTAAAGTTTCTCTTAAGTCACTACTTAGTATGTAATGTGATCTGCTTCATGAGAGTAACCTAATATATTCCCTTACGTACTAGATATTTTATTCACTCCTAGAAAGGTAATTTTAATAAGTCTTGTCATTTCGAAATCGTTATGTAATTGGTTGTTTCAGAGCTATATAGTTACAGTAAAAATGAAAATTAACAGGCTTAAATTATTTTTTAATGAAATTTTGTTCCATTATGACTATTTAAGACGATAGTTAAAAAATTGCCCTCTTCACAAATATACTTTACCTTCTAAATTAAGTTAATTTAAAAGGGCTGAAAGCTATTAATAAAAGTTAATACACACAGCCCTTTCTCTCATTACTCGATAGTTCGTTCTTATTAGTAAAGAAGTGGTTAAAAATGACTTAATTGCAATTTCACTTGTACTCATGGAATTTAACAAGAGCGTCAATTACCATAATGGCACTGGCATCAAATGGCTTCGTTTTCCCAGTTAAAATGAACGCAATTTATTCGGCTAATGTCTCTGAAATGCGAAGAAAACTAATTCTTCGGAGGCTATTTCGAATTCTTATCCCATTTCTTTTTTCCCCAGTAACAAATGTTCCTTTGAGATTCGCCGATTTGCAGCCCAGATTTAGACGTTGTTCTCTATCAAAAACACGGCAACATAATGCTTGGACACGCGCCGAAAATTACTGTTTTGGGAAGGATAAAAAAGAACGGATTCATTGCCTCAACGAGGGAGCCATTATTTTTGCTGGGAGAATTATTCATGGGGACGAAACGATGCGCACGCCTTTTTCATTAAAATAATTAAAATGGCAGAATGAATATGCTAAAATATATAGCAGAAAAATGGCTCCTAATAATTTAAAATTTATCGCTGTCGTTTGAATTTTCATACAGTTTAAGGTGCTATGGATCTTTCTTTATCTGTCTGTATTAAATATCGTTTCACTTGGCTGCGTTGTGCGTAGTTTGAAAATTACCTTCGCGCTTCTCTCTTGGCACATTTTCAGGAAAACAATTTAATTACTGCTCTTTTGGTTCAATTGTATAATTTAAAACGATGTATAATGAATTAGCGTTTACTGCCATCCTTTTAAACTTTGTTTTCCCAGAGTAAAATCATGTGGCTGTGTACTGCGTAAGTTCGTATTAACTAATTTTTTAACGTGTAAATATATGTTTGGGACGAGAATTAACATTTCTTTAATTATATTGCGAATTAGATAAACTATGACGATTTTTAATTTACAATTTTTAGATGCTTTTCCCTATTTCTAGAGCTACATGAACGTTCTAGTGCTATTTTTTTTAAATTCAAAATAGTTTTAAAAAAACAGATTCCTTTTTAAGTAAGCGCATAGCAGTTATGGAATATGAACCAGTCTTTCCATTAAACAACAGTGAGTCTTTGAAGTACAGTAAAAGTTCGTTTATGCGGACTAACTGGGACCATAGGTAATCAAGACAATCCAAAATCCGGATAATCTGGATAATAAGGGTAATAAGTAAAACAAAATCCTTAACTAAGCAGACTTACCGTTTATTACGATAAAAAAAACTATGTTTTGTAACAAAATTACACAGTATTGTCTACAAGACATTAAAAAATATATAAATAACTTTTCATATCATTTCTTAACAAAGAATTGGTAAGTCTAATAAAGCTTTCTTAAACTCAACAAAAAGCATTTTAATAACATAATTTATTGTACAATCTATGAAGGAACTGTACATTGAATCAAACTAAAAAAAGAATATTTGGCGTACTTGTAGTTACGTTCTTTCTATCATAATTAAAAATTATCTAATGTGAACATTAAATAAAAATGTCTACGAATCTGATCCGGTTTATCCGGAGATCTGGATCAACAAGAGCCGGATAAACGTGGTTTTACTGTATAATTAAAAATGTTTGTACTCCTAGTTTACACTTTTTTGGGCTAAAGATTATCAGTAGATGATATATTTTCATCGTGCACTCGCCAAAACTTAGTACAAACCTAAAACATCAGCAAATGGAAGCTCAAATACAGCTCAAATACATAGATAAAAGCTTAGAAAACGCAACCTTTAAATTACCATTTTTTCGCCACTGCTTAGCCTGATTCTAATGAAACATGTTATTCCACTTCTACTCATTTCAAAAGTACCGTATTTTTACAAATGAGGCAATATTGGGTGCCTGTTTGGTGATCCGAATTACAGACAAACTCAGTTTTAATATAATATAATACTGGCAATTAACACAATACCTAGTTGGCATTTTTGTTTGTAAATATGTGAATTGATAATCAGTTCGTTTAATGTATATGTAGAGCCATCAGATACTTATAAATTCTGATAGCTATCTATCACAGTTCTTAACAATATAGTCTCTTTCCTAATATAAAATTTCAAATTACCCTGAAAAAAAAAACAGTATGGAAATCATTTTCAATGTCACGATTTTATAAAATATTAATTGAAACTTCATAGGGAATCATTTTTTTAAACTCATTAAAAAAATAATAATGTTTATATTTTTATGTTGATCCTATTTGTTCGGTAGTAAGCTTTACAACAATTTTTATTTGGATAATACGTGTGGTATTATCTCGTTGCACTCGGATAGTTCGGGAAAACATTAAAGATTTCCTTTATTTAAGATCAAATATATTGCGACATCTGTATAACTCCTGTTTGAAAATGCAATCGTGTTGATAACTGGAGACATGAGGTTGGTTTCTCTAATGTTTTTGGTAGAGACATTTTTTTAAAACTTTTTTTAAAGCACAAAAATTTTTACCAACCTTATTCAACATTATTATTTAAAAAAAAGGAAAAAGTTTCTAGATTTCACGTTGAGGGGGAATATGATGTGTAACGTAATACGTTTCCTTAGTTACTAATTTTTGTTTGAGTTATCTTTACAAGTAAGAAATTTTCCAAACTTTCCAAAGTGTATTACTTTTTCCAGTTACTTATTGATTTTTATTTAACTTCTCTTTATTGGCACAACTCTTGCAAACTTTCCCTAAATTGCGTTCGATTTTTTTCCCTTGCTAATTTTTTGTAGCTTCTTTTTACTGTTTTGTCTCTTGCATACTTTTCCAAAACGTATTACTTTTTTATAAATACTTATTGATTCTTGCTAGAGTTATGTTTACTAGGACAACTCTTGCAAAATTTCCCAGAGTGTCCCGCAACTCTCCCGCCACTCGCTAGGTTGGAAGAGAAGACTGTATGGAAGCGGGTATTTACAGGGTGTCCATAATTAAACTTCCCTACTTTAAAGTTGTCTACAGTCGAAGCTATTGTTCAGAAAGTTATGAAATTTTGTGTAGGACATATTGAAAGGATGCGAATTTGTTTGAGCGAATAAAAAAAATTAGTTCAAAATTTCAACGCCAAGGGGCGTTTTTTTTTATGAATTATACATTTAGCCAACATTTACTATAGTTTAAAAAAAATTATTTCAACAAGACATGTTCAACATGACGGCCATCATTTTCAGCTACCGTTTGGAATCGTAATATAGCATGTTCTACAGTTGACCGCAGTGTGTCCGGGAAATGCTGAGAACATGTCGTGAAATGCTGTCTTTCAGATCAGGTATAGTTTTTGGTTTATCAAGACTGTACCTGAGAGCAACTAGTTCTGAATTATCGTTTTGGTAAAACAATTTTTCTAACAAAGCTCGAATCTGGTAATCGTAACGATGACATTCTGATTAGCAATAGCAAGCACGCTGAAAACAAAATCTCCATGAAAGTTTCTAGGGTTTATAACAGCTTCTGCTCTACGTCGACAAAACTTAATTTGCATATTTGTTTCTTCTTCGTTCCTTCAAATCTTTTGCCCGAAAATTAATTATCGAAGTTTAGTTAGTTATCAAGAAAATTAGTTATCAAGTTTCTGATCGACTTTGCAATCTCTTTAAAGATTATAAAATTTAATGGGTATGAGTTATTGTGTTAGGGTGACCTAATAGATAAAAAGATGGTGAAATCTTAAGTAAAGAACCAGTCGTACATGTGTAATTCATCAAAAAGCCCTCTGGTGGTGAAATTTTGAAAGAATTTTTTTATTCGCTCAAACAAATTCCCATCCCTTCAATATGTCCTACACAATATTTCATAACTTTCTGAACAATAGTTTCGACTGTAGACAACTTTAAAGTAGAGAAGTTTAATTATGGACACCTTGTATATTAATGGAGCCGAACGAAAGCTGGATCGCTAGGGCACTGGCCTTAGGTGCCAGATTCTCTGGGTTCGAGTTCCACTGTTGGCATGGACGTTTAGAATCTGTTTTAAGCAGTAGGTGCCGGTCTAATTAGCCCTCGTGCAGCAAAAAAATTGACCGTAGCGCTCCAAACCAACCTTATATTAATGGAGGGGTTAAAGGTTAGAAGGATGCCTTACTCTAAACCAACAAAAAGGGATTTTTCGGAGGAGTTGGATGAATCTTAGGAAAGTACCTATATGATTTGACCCATATCAGGTATGAAGTTTGGTTGAAATTGAATCCTAATCGGTATTAGGAGCGACTTTTACCGCATAAGTAGTGTCACTTAATTGAACTACAATTTTATTTGTTTGAATTTTGGTCGTGCATCACAACGGCGAAATGCTAATACACTGCAATTTTGAACATTGTTTGGTCGGAACGATTAATAGAATTTGGCGATTATTCACCGAGATTCGGTGTGCGCAGTATTATTCGATTTAACCTTTCATAGTAAAGGCTAAAAATCTAATTGCTTTAAAAGCTAAGAGGTTTGCTAATATATCACGGTGGATTATTAGGATGTACACTGAATTTCCGATTATCCCTGTAAAATAATAATAGCAGCAATAATAATAATAAAATAAAAATTGCCCAAGAGCATACCAGCATGGGTTATGTAAAAAAAAAGGATTATCGCAGCTTTTTCCTGAAGAAAACATAGTTTAAGTACTGTTTTAATTTAAAACTTCTGAATAGTTTTTTTAGGTATGCAAGATCATTTTTAGATTGATTGTATTTTCCTCACATTCATGGATAAGCACATATAATTGGGAGTTCAGTGCATTATGTCTCACCTATTGGTTTAGTGATATATAATATAATATATAAACTACCTATTAGGACTTTAGATATTATCCATCAACTTATTTGTATGAGTAATAAAACTTGTTAGGCAATTTTACTATAAAGAGGCACACTTGGCAGTTCCCAAAATTGTATGTTGTGAAAATTTGTAAATCACATCATCATTTTGTTTGAGATTTTCTTCTGGGAAAAGAATTACGTCTGTATAGTAGCCAATGGTGTCTAGTGATAAGATTTAACTGTCCAAAATATCATATCCCATTACCAATTTAAGGGAGGAAAAAAAGACTCTGAAGAGAAACTTTTTAAATCGTTTGCAAAAACACGAGTCTCTTTTATTCAGTTGTGTTTTGTATAGATAATGGCTTGCTATTGTGGCATTCGACTGTTCGGAGTCTTGTGTCACACTACCCATTTTCTTTCTTTCTTTTTTTCTTTTTTCTTTTGGTGTTAGAGTCCATTGCCTGCGAGACAGTAAAGCCTCTACTTATTGCTTTCGGCCAGACTAGAAGAACTTAACTGCAGTGTACAGTCACTAACGATAATATGTTGAAAAGTAATCAGCCTGTGTTTTTTTTAAGTCTTTTTTGAAAGGAGGGTTTGTTGATACTTTGTTTAGAGTTTTACGCGGTTTAGTGATAAAACGAAAAATTAAAGTAATTTTGTAGATTTTTTCATAATATAAGGGAATGCATTAGTGATAAATATAAGGGAAAATAGGATTTTTTTTTAGTGGAATCTTATTTTATTAATTTGTTTCAACGTTTATTTTATTTGATATCATTTAGCAATTGCAATACGAGTCTATCCTAAAAAAACATCTAAATTCTTTTGAGTGAGGTCAGAATTTCAAAAGGCTTTCTTATAGAACTTTATTTTATATGTTTTAGAATTTAAGATTTTCGCGCCTTATATAGTTGTAACTGCGTTTTGTAGAGATGACTTGACGGGTATCATAGACTAGTGCAGTTAAGTTTTTCTATAAATGATCGTCCATTACAAACCTTTATACGAGTTATGAAAGCGTAGTTAAAAGTTTAACATTAAAAGTTTTTATTGTTACTAAATTACGCATCCTATATGTTTACAAAATGTAGTTTTTTTCACTGAAATATCTTTAATAACTTTCAGCATGGTAGTATTTTTTTTTAATCAGTGGTAAGGCCATAGTAAAATTTTGTAAAGAAAATCATTATATATATTTATATGTTTATATTTAACAGTTTTCTTACATTTATCTAAATTCAGTCAAAAGATATCCATTATTTGCTTATAAAAAACTTCAATAACCTTCTATACAGTTTTTGTCAGTGGAAAAACCCTTAATGAATCTATAGTTAGTTATGTCGTAGAATATCTAGAGTTTTAAAATTTTTATTAAAGTTTTGAGCACATCCTAAAGGGATATACTGACCATTAAGGTCATACTGGATTCGCTAGTCAGTGATTACCCATGGTGAAAATTTTTGCGATGAAATTGGATTCCTTCAGATCAATGTTAATCTATGAAGCAAAATTTTCCAATGATTATAGACTTGAATTTAAACATTTTTTAAAAATTGTATTTGGCAATAGAGAAACAAATTTTTTCACTCAGTTTATTTTTATTCTTTAAAATAAAGACAATATTTTTTAATTCTTTATTTTAAAGAATTATAAAATATTGTCTTTATTCTTTATAATTCTTTATTCTTTATAATTTTAATTATTCTGGGGGAAAATGTAGTATACTGTGTTTTAAACGGACGTAATTTTCTTTGGTGGAGGAAATTTCTAAAATGAAAATGATTCCCGAGTAAAAAAATGTTTTTCTCTAATACGAAGTACAATTTGAAAAAAAAAAATCTTTAAATCCAAGTCGATAACCATTGGAAAATTTTTCTTCATAAATTAACATTGATCTGGAGGAATCCAATTTGGCTACAACCCAGCAGGCTTAACATTGTATGCAAGGATTGGGTAGAGAGATTTTGGAGCAAAACGGTCAATTCTTTTTTCTTTCTTTCTTTCTTCTCTCTTTTCTCACAGGAGGTCTAATCACACTGGTATCTTCAGTATTAAAAGCTACGTTCGACTGCAAATACATCTGCTAACAGCGAGATTCAAATCCATAGACTTCAAGCTAAGGTTTTGAAAATTCAGATGAACACTGCCTCGATGTACGAATTATCGAGTCCTTCCAGCCAACATTAATGATTCCATCAGATTAATAATTGCTTCTTATACCAAAGAACTATAAATAACGGTTATTATAGGTTCAACGGGAAATCAAAGCATGAACTACACTGAACTCGAAAACTCGAGTTGACTGCTTTTTCAGCATTTACTATAACAGCTTGCGGTTTAGGCATGATACGCTTTGCGAGAAATAGGAATAATAGTTATTATTTGTAAATCCATATCTCCTTTTAAACTAAGTTTGTAAGTTGAGTTTCCCCCTGCATTTCCAGCCGTACCATAATATTACAAACCAACCAGATTAGTCCAGGAGAAGTCAGGATTTTGTAACCATAGAAGGCTTTAACATTTTAAAACTTTGCGACAATGGAATGATCTATGCTCTCTGATATATGCAGGATATTTTATGAAATATAATACTGTAACATCAATTCAGACTATTTTAAGGAATTCGATACTGTAACGGTATATTCAGAATAGCACGTTAGGTTAATCAGGGTAACTACACAAGATAGTTGTACCTAAGGATCCTAGATGTCCGACTTGACGCTTCACGCATATTGTCGCCAAGTGAAGGCGCCATTTTGACCGGTTGCCAATTGAAGCGTCCTTTTCTCTCTTAGTCTTTTGTTAAAGGACCATTTTTTTTCAGAATTAATATATTTCGTTAATTTTTAAAAGCTCATTCGATAAGGAAAATGAGAATGATATACCTCCCCACACCCTGAAATTCGAATTACACCTCCAGTAAAGTTTATTACAAATAAATAGTTCGTTTGAACGACCTTTTACTTTGAACCAGTCTTTAGCATTTATATATGCAACAAGAATAAGATAATCGAATTCAAAATGTTTCCGAATGGAGAAGTTTTTAACACTTATTCTGAACTACATCTTCCTGAGCATTAGCACTAAACATATATTTATAAAGAATCTTAAGATATTTTTTGGTTGTGTCATTGGTAAGTGTCGAGCAGGAATTGCGCTGGAAATATAGATTCTATATATTTTTTCCCTCTTCACCGAGGAGATACATCTCGCACAATGCGCAGGAAATATTAATACTGGGTCATCGCCTTTCACGTCTAATTCAAGTTGCTTTTTACTCGTTCCTCTGTCGTGAAAAATGGTCTGGACTGAAAAGGCGAGAAGAATGGGATTTAGAAATACTGAAGACTGTTGCATAACGGAAGAAATATGACTCAAAGCACGTTTGGGGGCTTGGGAGGGGATTGAATGTATTTTTCATTCTATTTTTATACACACGGAAAAAAAGAGAATTATCTATTTGCTTATTCTATAATTTCAAACATGGTGAGTGTCACCTTTTACAATGTAGAATTTCAGTGGGTGGTTTTAAGGGAGAGCTTTAAGAAAATCTAGAGTCGGTGATGAGATGAGATGAATTTTCACGTTCATTTTTGTAGCTGTAATTTCTTTTAAAATCTGTAGTTTGAGGTTATTGTTCAGTCTCCGAATCGTATATTAGAGTTCCTTACACTACAACTGTGAATCAGCATGAATAATTCTTGGAAAATTTAGATTTCGGTGTTTAGACTATTAAACTTGTGTCACACACCTTATCGGCCATTGCATTTATCAGCCATTGAATAAAGTTTTTTAAGTAATGAGGTGGAATAACATAGCCAAGTCGGTGACTTTTAATCCAGTGTTTTTCAGAAAGTTGTAATTCAAAGTATTGGTTTATCATGTCTTCGTTTGATTGATTTTCGATCGTTTTGTGAATATCCCCTCTTTTACTGGACCGAAAATATCAGGGAAAATGATACATCCATTAATATGCGAGTCGATTCTTCCGATTAAATGTCAGAAATTCATGTCTAAATCTTAATCGATATAACTATTTTTCTGTTAAATTTCCAGACGATCAAATAAACCTACGAGCCGTAATTCAAGCATGTACTTGTTTTTACCCAATTGTATTATGCCTTTGAATATGTCGGTTGATTCGTTTCTTTCGCTTGGTCATACCGCTTTTATTTTGCCATTTCATTCAAGATAGCTCAAAATTGTTTTTGTTCTTGTTTAAAGTGGGGAAACTCTACAACAAAATTCAAAATGGAAAATTGAAATTTTATGGTCTAATTTTCCAAAGAAATTTGCTTAAATCATTTTTTTTTTTTTTTTTTGTAAACCTTGAGGCTGTTCCAATAATTGAGACACATGAACCTGAAATATATCGTGCAATGTTTTTTAAAATACATTGTCCAAAGTATTGATTTTAGATACCCCGATAGTTACCTTTTAATCCATTCCCCTTGCTTTACCATCATGAGGAATATTCATTTTGTGTCTGAAATGTACTTCAGCAATATATCTTCAATACTAATGTAGGTGTCCCAAATATCGCCTACTTTTAACTTTTTTTTCGACATTTCATCCACTTTTTTGTTTCTGATTAGGCTGGAAACTCAAAGAACATCCCTAAGAACTATTTCCTTTGGTATCCTTAGATCAACCAGCTCCAAAACCAGTGCCAGTTTAAGTTATGTAGCTAAATTGGAAAAATTGAAATTTCCAGTGAACTCCAGAACAATTCCTAATATCGCCTACCTCTGTTCCTCTTACCGCCTACCAGGCGAAATTAGGAGCACCTGTTAAAAGTCGTTGCTAGCAAAGTCTCTGTTTAATGCACTTTCAAGTGGTATAAGCAAAATTAGAATTTGGATGCACCTACCTGGTCATTCACTGGATTCTGATTCTTTGGAGCCAAAGTTTACGAAGACAACAGCCAAAACAACTTCAGACGCCATATAGTTTCTGTTGTCAGTGATAAGAGCGTTGTCGCTATCGCCGCTGTTAGTACAAACCCAGAAATAAGAAGTTACTGCATTTTCTCATACATAGCACGAATCATACTTTAGAAACACGAGTAGGCAATATTAGGCACAGTAGCGATATTTGGGACACTCGCCCTAAACTTTTTAATTTTCTTAATTTTAACTTCCATATGAACCTCATACTACATTTTCCTTTTGTTTGAATTTCATAGAAAGTAAAGTATTGTTTTATATTCTCTAACAGAGAAAAATCTCTTGGAGAATATAAAACAATATTTTAGTAGAAGGGAAAGAGCAGTAATTTTTTAACCTTCTCCAGAAAGCTAGTATTATCAAGGTGTCTTTTGTAATGCAATACCGCAAGAGCAAACAAAACTTCACGAGTTACCAACTATCTGAGTCACGGTATCCCACCTGAGGGTTGCGATATTCAAGGAAAAGTGCAAAGTGCTTTCTGGAAATCACCTGGGTTATTTTTAGTTGTGATCATTTAAGTTGTAAATATACGTTCACAAAGTTTTCATTTATTTCGATATGGCTGTAATGCACTATTCTACCAGTGGTTGAATAGATTAGTGCAGGGGTCGGCAACCTATAAGACTAGAAGAGCATATTTCAGAAATAAGGGAGTTCGGCGTACACCTCTGGATGAAGAGGAGGAGGAGAGGTTAATATTTAAAGACGAAAATATTAATTCGACATAAATTTTTCATACGTAAATTCAAATTTTAATTTAAACCAGACAATCTTACAGTTAATAATTAAGGCTGCTAAGTACTAACCCCATTGGATTCGCTCACCTCAATGTTAACCGATGGAGAAAATTTGTCCACGGATTGCCGACTTGGATTCAAAGATTTTTTTTTAAAAAATTTTACTCCGTCATAGAGAGAGAAATTTTACATTTGTGTACATTTTTCGTATTTTTTTTTTAAAATGCAATTATTATTTTAAAATTTAAATTATTCTGGGAAAATCTTGTATAGTGTGTTTTAAACGCTCATAAATTCCTTCGGTGGACGAAATTCTTTGCAGAAAAGTTCAGGCTATCTGACAATACTAATTTTATTTGATTGTCAGCATTTATGTACCTGTAAATAGTTGACAAAAATATATTTTAAATAAAAAATTTGGGGGCAGCACTTAACCCCCCTATATAGAGAGAGAGCCATTACAATCCCTCAAAATGTCAATCTTAAGGGGGGTGGAATTCTCGAACTGTCAACTGGACTCCTCCCACCACAAGAGTCTGCAAGAAGAGGAAAAGAGAAATACGATTTTTTTTTCTTGGTACATAGCAGCCTTAATGCGATATTAGATATTGCAAGACTATAACTCCTAGTATGGCACATAAGTTGAATTCCCAGTTCTCAAGCATTGGTCCTAATGAGTGTCAGTGAGGCTTGATATGTACATTGATTTTAAGTATTCATATTGGTAAACAAAGATTCACAAGCTTATGTTGGCGTGCAAAGAGTTCAGTTTCAGAGCACATTTTGTCAACAATGTGAAGCTATTCATTCGTTAAATTTCAGAATTTTTCTTCGTTATGATGTGATTTTAATTCAGTGTTATTGCTTATATTTATAATTTCCAGTTCTACGTCCTCCTTATTGCGAATATCGAAATATGATGCGATTTTATTGGTCACATCGTCCTCTGAATGAGAGAAAGGATTAATATAAAACGTCAAGAATACTCCAATTCGTAGAATTCTTTAAATCTGGTATTAAATTCTTTCAATAAGGAATTAAAATGTTTGGAAAGCTGATAGGTTGTAGCATTTCCACCGCAATAATTTTCTATCACTATTTTTAAATTCGGGAAACGGGATGAATTATCTTTCTCCGTATGCGATTTCTAGAGTGCCAATTTAGCTTTAAATGCATTTATCGTACTTATCATAGAAGCTAGGGGAGAGCGACGCTGTCGAGAGATCAGACTGGTCAGTTTTTTAATGTTACGGTTTTATGATTTTTTTTACTAAATTTATTCATTACACCTATGAGCGTTTGTTGTTCAAATATCTTAAAATTTTTCGATATTTGAACGGCGGGCACTTTATAATTGTTTCGCGGGAACCCTAGTGCCCGCGAGCACCGCGTTGCCGACCCCTGGATTAGTGGTCTATGGTAATTTTTCATAAATGAGAGTAATTGATTTAAGATTCACTATGCCGGTATTTAAAAAAATACTAAACACCCGTCTCCGTTTTCATACTTTCTTAAACTTGTTGGAGTTGGCAAGTTTTAAAACCAAGGTATACAAGCTAATGAAAATTTCAAAGTAACCAACGAATAAAATTAGTTTGACAGAAATGCGAAGATTTTATTTTAATCAGCCATGGATATTACATCGAAAAATAACATCTTCCTTCAGCTACCTTTTATCGTAGCAAAATGGACGATCTATTGAAATTAATATAATAGAAATGTACATTCTGTAAATCTTGTTTGAGAAAATAGGCCTTTAGCTCTAATATTTTTTAAAACCCTTTTTCTTAATACCAAAATTGATCTTAAAAAAATCCTAGAAGGTATTTTTTGCCGAAGCCTTTTCAAGTTTAATTAGAATTTGTTTTTAATTTTTTTTTTAATTTTTGTAGAGAATTTTGTCCCAGACCCATAAGAAAGATTAGTGTACGAGATATCCAGCATAATCAAACAACATTTTGCTAGCCATTTGGAAATCAATCATTTTTTTTTGTCGTAAGCCAAAAATAACTGATATCAAAACCCTGTAGGGAAAACTGATATTTTGCTTCATTATGGATTCTACACTTATTCTTTAGTAGCCCAAAATTGATTTTCCGTCAAAATTCTTTAAATTAAGAGTGATATTTTGCGAAAATGATTTAGGAGCTGAAAAATAATTTCTGTTAAAACATCGATTGTCAGACGCGAAACTTCTAAAAGGAAAATCTGTGCTGGTTAAACGGAACTTCTCGCTAGTTCTCTCACTTTTCAGATAATTTGTCTGACACACCGATATGGTATCTGCCGGCGTTATTGTTAAAAATTGTTTGAAATTTTTTAATTACACATTTTATTTACCCAAGGATATAATAGAAACAAATAGTTCCTATTGTTTAGGAAATACGAGGAAACGCGAATCATTGAGCATCACAGAGAAGTTAATCATGGAAACGTCATGGAGTTTGAAAGTTTTTCAAAAACTTTTAGACAAATTTTAAAAAATGACAGTTCAATATGACTTCTTACGCCATTTTCTCAACATTACTATCTGTTTCTAAACTCGTTTATCAGCCTTAAGTAAATGGTATATTCTCTAATTTTAATTTTTTTTTATTATTAAAATATTTACCTTTGTTTATTCTAAATTTTTCTGTTTTAGCTCTGTTGTCTTTGGACAGCTACAATTTTAAGTTCAAAAGATGTAAACTCAGTAGTATTTTCAGTCCATTTGTGTCGCTTAACGTTGTCAAGAAAATGGAATATTTGCACTTTTTGTGGTTTTCGGCTGCGCTAAAATTTCCAGTAAAACAAGTAATATAACAATGCCTTGACGCCGTTTAACAGAGGAAGAAAATACAATGCATTTAATCAATAAAAACATGGTGCGTATTTAAAATCTCGAAGATAGTTTTATAGTTTTTCTTTTATTTACTGCAAGAAAATTAAATCTATCATCTATCTAGCATTTTTTGAACGAGTGATACACACAAAAAAAAAGGTTATCAATAACTGGGAAATCGCTGCGAGTTTTGTTCTAGGCCTATGGGGGAGTTAAGTCATTTATCTGAATTTTCAAGCGTAGAATAATTATCCATACTGACGCCTTGAACAGGATTTTTTTTGGAAACTTTGCTGTTTTTAAACAGGTCTATTTCATCTCTATCCGCTATATAGAAAAATTTTTTGTACCTAATTGTGTCTACATTACTTCCATATTTGTTTGTCTTCACGTCTGTGTGATCTGTAAAATTATATTTCTGAACTTTAGGACACTTTGCCATCCTCCTACTCGTATTTTCTCTCTCTCTCTTTTTTTTAAAGTTCCTGCCTCTTCACGTCTGTCTAAGCGATGACCATAAAGTTTATCTCCTCTTTTTTTTTCAGGCAGACCTTTTATGTCCCCGCCCACATTTTCAGTCTTAGTTCTTTTAGAATATTCCGATGATTCCTCTGTTTGTGTCAAAGAGTTGAACGATCTTCGCATTTGTGAAGATCCGTTTCGTTCACAAACCGTAACTAATGCTCTGCGACCTGAAGAATGACTATGTCTTTTAGCCCGTAACTAGTTGTCATTTTCTACATCCGAAGAGGCTTTCGTTTACAATTTCATTGTTTTCTATAAGTTCCTTGAAAGAGCTGTCATCTATCTTCTGAAAATCTTACCTTTTGTTCAAAAATGTAGGGAAAACCTTCAAAGATGCGGGAAATTACGTGCAGTATTCAGGGCCCGATTTAGAAAATCCTTGACTATAGGCACAATTCGGGATGGGGGCCCCCTAACACTGATGTGGGCGTAAAATTTCCAAAATTGACACATACACACACACACAAAATAAATAAATAAATAAATCGTGAATCATTGTGAAAGTACCATTTTACCAAGAATTGGCTATTTGAAGCATATAAGCCTAGAGCATTATCAAATAACAAAAAGCAATACAACATATTAACTTCATCATTAAAACACCAATACAATGAAACCAGAAAAACTTATTAATCCCTTATATACACTATAACATACATATGATGAACTAAACATATAACTATACATATGATGAACCAATCAATCAATGTATCAAATTTGAAAGGATATATAAAAAACTTGCTATTAAAAAAAGTAAAAAAAAAAATGAATTGGGAATTTTTTCTTTTTTTCCTTTTAAAATTAAAATTTTGGGGGGGCCCCCAACATTCAGGGGCCCTTAGGCCCAGGCCTATCAGGCCTAATGAAAAATCAGGGCCTGGCAGTATTACGTAAGAATCATGAAACTGCGTTCGTGATTATCTTCTTCCTATATCGTGGGCTAATCATGGACTAACGTGGACTATGTCTTTGAGCCGGAATCTATTTGTCATTTTCTACGTCTGAAGAGGCTTTCATTAACTATCTCATTGTTTCCCATAAGTTCCTTGAAAAAACTACGCTCTGTCTCCTGGAAATCTTACATTAAACTGGAAATTGGTTCAAAAACTTTGGAAAAACCCTCAAAGGTGAAGAAATTTATTGACAGTATTACGTAAGAATCGTGTAACTCTGTTTGTGAAAATTTCTCGTCCTGTAACGTGTACTATGTCTTACAGCCTGAAACTCGTTGTCATTTCAACTTCGAAGAAGCTTTCATATACTTTCCATTGTTTTTCTCAACCCTTCAGCGGGCTCACCAATTTTTGGAACACCAGCAGGTGCGCGTTTCACAAAGTGCAACGTCTCTTTCAACCTTAATTATTCCTTTTGTAACAAACTTTTTTTTTTTCAAATTGAAAATAATAATTCTGCGTTTTATGACAAGATATAAAATGTTGATAATATTGAGATAATAATCCTAATTAAAGGCCAATGAATGCAGATACAATCGCCTCATTTCAAAACTGTCTGGTTTAATGCATCTAAGGACAACTTGGGAATGGATTCCTATTATGTCCAAAAACCTAAAAAACAGTGAGATTGTCCATCTTCGTGATATACGGAATACCGTGTAATAGCTGTACATTTGATCTACTACATCAGCTCATAATTTTGTCGTATTTCAATCCAGTATAATCGCTGGTTTACCACGGTTAAATCACGACTAACAATGAATGGAAAAGAATACAAGGGTCAGAAAATCAGACCTGCAATCGAAAGGGTGTATATATAAATAGAAACTGCTTAGAACATTCAAACCATTCAAAATTATGAAAATGTTGCACCTTATACACGGGCGCGCCCGCTGAAGGGTTAAATTTCTTATTGGGACTATCATCTATCTCCTGAAAATCTTACATTTAACGGGGAATAATGTTCAAAAACATAGGGGAAAACCTGGAATAAGTATGGGAAATTATTTTCCTGTACTGCGTGGAAATCATGAAACTGTGTTCATGAAAATTTCTTCGTCCTGTATCGTAGTCTAATCATGGACTGCCGTGGACTATGTCTTTCAGTCCGAAACTCGTTGTCATTTCTACGTCCGGAAAAGCTCTCATTTACTATTATATTGTTCTTCATAAGTTCCTTGTTAGTACTACCATCTATCTCACATTTATCGGGGAATTTTGTTCAAAAACATAGGGGGAAACCTGGAATAAGTCTGGGAAATTATTTTCAGTACTGCATGAGAATCATGAAAAATTCACGAAAATTTTTTCTTGTATTGCGGGTTAATCATACCAAAAGAAAGAAAATATTTACACACTACAAAGGGTCTGCCTCGGGCTTTTATGGAGAGTAACGACTTGGGGGTGTGGGAGGGGGGAATTGACAATAACCTCAAGCACTTTCCCATTTCGCTCCCTACCGGGAACTTCCCCCCATTGGTATTCAATGCGGGAGAACGGATGGAATATGTGTGGGTGTATTTCATTAGGAGATGGGGAGTGATGGTGACGCATCCTTTGTGATCGGCTATTTTGGCCTTCCGAAATGAAAACATCAAGGCAAAATGAGCCCCTGTGTTGAAAAGACAGTTCTATCAAATTTTTTTTTCCAATACAGAAGCCATCTGGGGGTGGGGTGGGGACAGATTAAAAATTAATAAATGTTAGGGGGTGAATTGCCGGGGGGAAAGCTTTTGTTTATAAAATGCTCGGTGCTTTTACCAGTTGATGAGACTATGAAGCAGTCATCCATCGCTGTCTGAATATCGTACAACTTTTTAGCGACTGCAATTCCAAATGATATATTTCTATGCAGTAAACCACTGATGTAATATCCTTAAAAGTTTAATTATAAATTTATCGATTCACTGCTGGATCTCGGGAGTTAAGTATCGGTATTCATAATTCTGTGTTTGCTGTGCAAAGGGTGTTAAGTCCAAAATGGGCTAAAATGATTTATCAAACCAGGCTTGTTTGAAAAATCAAGGGCTACTGCAGGGTACAGAAAGCTAAGTCCAATTCCACTCCTAAATATTTTTATTCATCAGTGAAAATTTAGGATATGTGAAACAAAACACTAGCATGTTAGTGTTAAAGGGGTTATGTCCCAATCAAGGACTTAACTCTCTTTAGTCAACAAATATAAAATTGGAAAAATTTACTTTGAAGAAAATAAAATTGAACTTTTAAAAAAATTTCAGGTAGTCTCTTCTAACGAAACTACCGTGCGTTATTAACGTAGGATTACTTATAGTTGCTTACCCCCCCCCCTTTTTTACAGTAAAATTCCTACATACGAAGAGAAGGGGAGTGTAATATACCTACGCAGATGTTGCCAATAAAGAAACTCATTAATGGCATCACAAAATGATAATAAAAGCAAACTATATTTAAATTTAAAAGTTCAGTGCGATTCATAATGGTAAAATAAAAAAAATCTAGCAAGCGCCATCTAGGGGGAGAAAAGTTCGTGCAATTCTAAATTAACAATTCATACGAAGCGGAGATCTTAATCTTTAAAATGGCACCTCATTTATCGATTTTGGTTGAAGGGAGAAAAAGCGATAAAAAAAACTTTTAGAAATAACATTCTGTCACTCTTCATATTATAACTCGCGTCGGCGGTTTTTAACGTCTGAAATTTTGCTTTATCGCGGACCGTTATGGAGGAACGCAATCCTACTTTAAAACTGACAGCTGGTCAATTCCGTTTTTCTCAGATCTACGATTTTGGACCTAACACACTTTACACAGCAAACACAGAATTGTTTCATTTCATTAAAATTGTGATGATTTGGGATGAATTGTGATGAAATTGGGATGAATGTCAAGCAACAAAGTAGAATATCTCATATCGCCTGAATTGTTCGATTGGGTGAACACTAACTTTGAAGTAAAGAGAGCCGGGTTCGATTTTCGGTCGTTATAAAGTGTATGAAAATAATAGATCTGTATATACGTACTATCAAGCACGTTTCCTGAAAAACTTTTGTCAGCTTTTAAATTTACTAATGATAAAAGTTTAGTTCCACATCCTATTGCAAATGAAGAATACTGTATGTTCGTGCAGAAGTTTAAATTTTACAGAGTTCCATAGTTGCTTTCGTAGTATCTCGGTGTTAGCTTTTAAGATAATACTTTAAGAGCTTTTTAGTTTTTAAGACTTTTAAGAACGATATTAGCTTTTCTTAAATTCCCTTTTTTTCAAAGGTACTTTTAATAACAAAATAAAGCTATTGTTTAAAACTAGCCATGATTTATATCTTCCAAACTTGTGCAGCAGTAATAAGAAATTTTAGGCTCTGAGTGGGCAGATTTAAAAATAAAAAGACTTCCGAATTAACTACGTTAGGATGTCACTTTATTTAGTCACAAATTCCTGGTTTATTTTCTCGACCACTAATCTGTTCGTTTCAAAACTATGTATACAGATATTCGACCGAAAATCTGCTTACCGAAACTCGCTGTTTCATTATAAAATATCAATATTTTACCAAAAATGCATCGAGGTTTACATTTTTTTTAGGATTTACCTTATTTCGGACCATAAGAGCTTCTTACGAAAAAAAAAAGACTTAAAATTTGTGTGCGTCTTATGGTCCGAGGATAACATTAAAATAAAATGAATATTTTATTATATATATTATACGAATTTATTATATATCTTTTTTATTATATATATTTTTATATTTGTTAAGTAAGGAATTGAAAATATCTTTATATACCTAACAAAATGCAAAATACTCTTTTTTAAAAATCCTACCATAAATTTGAGGTGCATCTTATGGTTCGAAAAATACGGTAGTTAAATCTGAATATAAACTTTTGAATTTTTTAAAGGCGAATGGCTTGACAAATTTTAACCGTATATGATAAATATATGGCCTTGCACATTTAGTTGTCGAGAATAGCTTTTCAAATTTAAGAAATATACTCCTTTATTTAAGGAAAAATTCGCCTATTCCGTTATGTCAATATTTCCTATTTTCAAAAGTAAAAAGCATTGAATGGTTCCTGAATTCGATAGGGTTTTATCAATTTACGAAAAAATATTATTTGTAGGTCTTAAATTTTTAACTCATTTTATTCGACTTTAATATTTCTTGTTTTAACGTAGGATTACGTTCCTCCATCACAGTCCTCCGGAAAGCAAAATTTCAGGCGCTAAGACCGTCCGTCGTCGCGAGTTATAATTTTGGCAGTGCGTCAAACCCAGTCTGTATCGCTTGGGCAAGCAGTAAACAGTTAAACAGAAAAGTACCAAAATGCGTCAAAATTTTGATATATATATATATATACACACACACGAAAGAGGTAAGCAACGATAAGTAATCCGACGTTAATAACTGGCGGTAGTTTCATTAGAAGAGACTGCCTGAAATTTTATTTTTTTTAATGTTATTTTAACGGCACCTTAAGAACTTAAAATATCTGTTTCCAAAGACGTTAGGAATGGTTTGGGCTGTAGGAGAGAAACATATGAATTTCCATTGTTGATTCGAGATAATTCAAGCCCAGTTTTAGACCAGTATTGGTAAATCCACCGTATCCTGGCAGTATCCTGGAGTGACCTGGTAGTGACCTGGAGTATCCTGGTCCATAACGGTTGTGTTGGAGATCCTCGGATTCGATTTCCGCATATGCATAGGTCACTCAAAAGCTTACATGTCTCCACGGAAAAGCATGCTTGATCCGTTAATTAGAATCTCCTAGGGATGTTATTTAAGACACATTTTGGTTTAAACGCATGCTGAAGTAACCGCTTAAGGCTTTTGTGTACTTAACCCTATAGGATTCGCTCACCTCAATGTTAACCTATGGAGAAAATGTGTCTACTATTCCCAGCTACATAAATGCTGATAATCCAATAAAACTGGTATTTTCAGATAGCCAGAATTTTTCTGCACCTTGCAACAGGATTCATTTTATAAATTTCGTCCACCAAAGGAACTGATGAGTGTTTAAAACACACTAGACCTGATTTTCCCCCGAATAATTTAAATTTTAAAATATTATTTGCATTTTCTTAAACGAAAAATGCCCCAATGTATAAAATTTCTTTCTCTATCACAGAGTATAATTTCTTTTTAAAAAATCCAAGTCGGCAATCCTTGGACGCATTTTCTCCGTAGGTAAACATTGAGGCGAGAGAATCCAATAGGGTTAGTTCACATCAACCTTAAGGCTGCTATGTACTAAGAAAAAAAATCTTATTTCCAGTTTCCTTTTCTTGCAAACTCTTGTGGTGGGAGGAGTCCAGTCGAGAATTCCACCCCCTTAGGATTGACATTTTGAGGGATTGTAATGGCTCTTCTCTCTATAGGGGGGTTAAGCGCTGTCCCCAAATTTTTTATTTAAAATATATTTTTGTCAACTATTTACTGGTACATAAATGCTGATAACCAAATAAAATTGGCATTTTCAGATAGCCTGAACCTGCAAAGCGCTACAGAATTCATTTTATAAATTTCGTCCACCGCAGGAATTTATGAGCGTTTAAAACACACTATACTAGATTTTTCCCCGAATAATTTAAAATTTAAAATATTAATTGCTTTTTTAATAAAAAACGAAAATGTACACAAATGTAAAATTTCTTTCTCTATGACAGAGTACAATTTTTAAAAAAAAATCTTTGAAGCCAAGTCGGCAATCGGTGGACACATTTTCTCCATAGGTTAACATTGGGGTGAGCGAATCCAATGGGGTTAGTACATAGCAGCCTTAAGAGACTGGACAGAATTTCAGATGCAATCAATATAAACCAAAACGCAGCCGCGACATTTCAAAATTTCCCCTTCGTTTCCCTGTTAATATTAAAATAAAAATGAATCTTCTGATATGCCTGCGTTACGTACTCCATAACCATTCATAGTTAGTAAAATGCGAGGAAATACATGTCAGTAATTTATTTTCCTTGTCGTTCGTAGCAAATTGATTGAATTCCGCGTCGTTAATTGCTTACCAAAATATTTAAAAGCTGTTCGACAAATGTCGGTTATTTAGCGAGTGTATGCAATTATGGAATGCTTACTTGTGTGGGTGACATTTTCCTAGCAGACGCTGTCAATTATTTTAAATGCTTATTTAATTATACTTTAACAGAGTGCTCATTTCATCATTAGCCAAATTTAACTGCCCCTTAATCGAATAAGCAAAATATACTTCAGCAGTACTTTAGCGTAGGAACAGGGGAGAGTACACATTAAATTTCCTCTTTTTCTTTTTTTAAAGAGTCGTTATTCAACTTGTTCTTGTAAATGGTTTCTGGGCTTCTCTGAATATATGATTCAGAAATTCTTGTGGATTTTTCAGCATTCCTGGAATAGAATTTTGAAGTGTATAACAAATTCAGTGCTGCAATTTTTGTGCGTTTAGTGCCAGAGTAATGATATTTAAATTGGTCTGACGGCATTTTGTCGTGCCCGGAACTATCGCCGAATGGATCAAATATTGATCTGCTATTCCAGATTCTGCTTGTTCGAATCCCACATGAGGCATGAGCATTTGTAAGTGTTCGAAAATTTGTCTTAAATAGTGAGCTGGCAAAGGCAGACCTCTGGTTGGCTGACTAGATTTTGCAAGTTTTTTTCCATGTTTTTATTAACTCGCTTTCTTGTTTGTTTGTGTGAGTGTGTTTGTGTATTTATCTAGTACAAATCTTGCAATCGATTTTTAACTAACTTCCCGACTAGCTAGACATTCGAAACTTTTAGAATAGCTCAGAACACGATGACAATGCATTTTTTTATACTTTTAGCCATCTTTAAGCAGAATTGAATTAACTTTCAGTTATTTTCAGTTAATTTTGTTTTGTAGACTGGTGGAGCCATCTATCGTCCGGAACGGGAACAAAAAGTTAAACGCAAGTTAACTTCCAATTAACTTCATTTTCTTTCAAGTTTATGGGATAATAACATACAAACAAACATATATTAAGAGCTTTAAAACTCAAAGATGCTTCATTTATCAATTAGATAATGATAATCATGAGTTCTTTTTCACATTTAATATCGGGAAATTAAGTCTGCGAGTTTTCCGATAGGTGACGTTAGATCTTGCCGGAGAATACGTAATTATTAAGTATGTCTTTATTGAATATCATTAATTTCTTTATATCGAGGATTTTTCTGTTGTTGGTTTTTTTTTGTCACAGAAAAAGGTCACGATTAGAATTGTTTTTATTCATTTCTCTAATTTATATTTCATTGTAAAGACTAAATTTCAGGGTGTCCTAAAAAGATCAGTACAACTTTAAAAGTTTATTTAAAAAAACTGGTTGCTACAGAAAAACTAGTTACAACAATAGATAGAATAACTCAAAAAAGTTTTTTTCTACTTCCTTAGTAAAGTTCGACATGAGATCCTTTCGTAGCACGAACAATATCAAGACGATATTCCAATTCAATTCACTAACGTTTCAGCTTGCTAACATCAACAGTATCTACAGATGTTTGGATCTTTTGTTTCAATTCCAAGACACTGTTTGTTCGGTACACAGCATCTTTTACATAACCCCGAAAGAAAAAGTCTAGTTTTGTTGTAGGACCTTTTTTTTAAAAAAAATAAAATAAAATAAATAAATAAATAAATAAAAAATAAAAATGTACTGATCTTTTTGGAACACCCTGTACATTCAGAGGGATGATTTAGAACACTCTTATAATTAGCCATTTTTAATATTAATACATATATATATATATATATATATATATATATATATATATTAATATTATCTGTTTATATATATACTAGAAGGTAACCCGTCATTTTGACGTCATAATACTAATAATGACGTCATAATGGAAAAAATATATGAAAGTTAAAAAATATCCCGAATTTTCTAACAATATTGCATTTAATCCACACCTTGTAAAAGCAAACCCTTCCATTATTTTTTATTTATTTAGTTTTTCATGCGATTGGAGTAGTAGACTGCCATCCAACCCGTCATTTTGACGTCATAATACTAATAATGACGTCATAATGGAAAAAGTATGTGAAAGTTAAAAAAAATCACGAATTATCTAACAATATTGCATTTAATCCACACCTTGTAAAAGCAAACCCTTTCATTATTTTTTATTTATTTAGTTTTTCATGCGATTGGAGTAGTAGACTGCCATCCAGTTTTTTACTGCTCACTACGCGATATGAATACTTGAGCTACTTGATTCATTCACATTCAAGTTTGTTTACTTTCAGAATTCATCGCAAAAGTAAACATATTTTTAAAAACTGTTAAATATACAGCTAAAAGCATCCAATTTTTTTTAGTTCTGAATGTTTTATAGAAAAATAGGCTGATCAAACGTGATTTGATGGAGAAGATATTAGTTTTTAGGTAAGAAAAAATTCTGATCCACATCTGAAATTGAAATTAAGCCTAACCGGCTGTTTGTTTACTGAGGGCTTCAATTGAAAGATGAGTACAGCCCGGAGGTGTTATACAGAGATAACGGCTATTATATATATAATAAACAGTTCCGTGACTGACTGACTGACTGACTGACAGATAACGCACAGACCAAACCGCTGGACCTAAAAGGGCTGAAATTTTGCATGGCGATTCTTCTTATAGTGTAGGGGTGCACTTAGAAGGATTTTTGAAAAATTCTTCTTAGATTTTTTTAAATTAAATTTTTAAACTGTTTTTGTAACTTTTTTGGTTTGCATTTAAAATAATAATCTGAGGGATATAAAATTTATATCACGAGAAAGATCATAAAAATTCCTTTAAAATGAAATCTATTTCGAATCTTTACCTTCATTTTCTGATTTTTGGGAATTTTTAAAGATTAATTTAATTTATTAAATGCTGATCACGAGATTTCTTCTCTTTTTCTAATAGTTTAATTGAATTTTGTGTCACGTGCATAAAAGCGAAATAAATTGACAAAATATATTAAAATACAGTAAAAGATAAATTTTAACGACTAGACTAATTAAGATGGAAGTGTTTTAACATTTTAATACAAAGATACTGCAATTACCCCTCAAAGTATGCTTCGCAATGACGATAAATAAGTCTCAAGGCCAAATTTTAAAATACGCTGGCGTAGATTTAAGAGAAAATTGTTTCTCCCACGTTCAGTTTTACGTAGCTTGCTCACGCGTAAGTTCGCGGACGAGCCTGGTAATATTAGTTCCGCCCAATGAAAAAAAAACTGTTTATAAAGAAATCTTCTAAAAAGCAATTTTAATATTGTAATTATCCTAAAATGTACTCCGTAGTTAAGCACGGGTATTCAGCTAGTTTGTTTATACATATCTTTGGGGTTTTTTCACTTTTGGTGATTTTTGCTTCCAAGGGACAATTAATCACAAATATAGCTGCGAAAAGTCTTAATTTCTGTTCGTATTCGTGTTATGATGTGTAATTGTAAAAACATGGCAAAACATCCGGTTTTGTAGATCAAAGATTTTTTTTTTTTTTTTCATTTTCATTTCCATGATTACACCATAAAGTTGAGGGTTAAAAACAAAATGAATAATGTGCATCTGAAATTTTTCATTAAAACATTTTTAATGTCGCGATTAAATCTGAGCAGCAAGACCTTAATTCTGCAACTTTTTATTTGTATTCCCGAGCAATTTTGACTTCAGCCTCACCATATAAACCCGAGTTGATTAACAACGATCGGGAAGAGTCGGCATCGGAATTATAACAACTAAAAGCAACTATTGCACCGCGCATTTACTCAGCAATTTACAGTCGTAAAAGAGACTATTAGAGTAAAAGTATGTTTGTAGGGGAGAAGACTAATCCTATTATCGAATGGTTAAGCACGATGGGGACAGCAAATATCCTATCTGTAATGAAATTAAGCGTTGTAAGAGATGTTCCTTGCAAGATCATTTTCTCGAGATATCATTCGAGTAGTACTGGCCATAAGACTGGAGCATTACTTTTTTCTGTGAGTTCTTAGATAAATGGACGAGAATTTTTAAGTACAAAAGTGTACTATTTTAAAAAGATTTTTACAGTATTGAGTTGGAAAACTAGTTCTCTGTTTCTTTTTTATAATTTATGTTTATTCCTGATTTAAGCTAAATCTATATTATTATACTTCCCTATAATTCTTTTGTAATATAGTCTATATATATATATATATATATATATATATATATATATATATATATATATATATATATATATATATATATATAACAGTTCCGTAACTGACTGACTAACATATAACTCACAGATCAAACGGATGGACCTAAAGGGCTGAAATTTTGCATGCGATTCTTCTTATGGTGTAGGGGTGCACTAAGAAAGATTTTTCAAAAATTCTTCTTAGATTTTTTTAAATTTAAACTTTTAAGCTGTTTTAGTAACTTTTTAAGTTTGCATTTAAAATAATATTCTGAGGGTTATAAAATTTATATCATGAGATAGATCATAAAAATTCCTTTAAATTGAAATCCTTTTCGAATCTTTTTCTCCATTTTCTGATATTTGGTGAATTTTTAAAGATTAATTTTTAGAATTTAATTTATTAAATGCTGATCACGTGGTTTCTTTCCTTTTTGTGATACTTTAAACTAATTTTTGTCACGTGCATAACAACGAAATAGACAAAAATATATTTTTTTTTCTTGCTAATGTTTCTGACGATTGGACATTATCCAAAAAAATATTAAAATGCTGTAAAAGAAATGTTTCTCAAACTGTACTATATTAACTGTACTATATTCTTTAGTATGTTCTATTAGATTTAATTTTAATATTTTCTTCTACATTATTCTGTCTATAAAAATATCCGTTACGATTTTTTTTATAAATATACATATATTTTTTTGGCATTAATTGCATACATTGACCATTGTTTTTATTATATATATATATATATATATATATATATATATATATTTGGCATTAATTACATACATTAGTATAGTATAATATATAAACTCGATAAATACAGTATCTTGCGTTGTATTAATATAGTATTAATATCGTGTCGAAAAAAAATATTGTAATAAAACTATTTAGTATTAATTCATATTCTTTATAGTTAAAATGTTTCGCACAAAGCTTAGAAAACCAAATTTTAATTTATAATCATCAGTGTGTTGTCAAATTTGTTTTTCTTAAAAGAGAAAGAAAGTGTTTTACTTGCGTAACACTAACCCTCAAAGCTTCGTTGCCTTTCTTCATTTTTACCACAGAAAGGGAGATAACTGCATATTTAATTCGCTAAATAATTTTAATTATATTTGACATTCTAGCTTGTTAATTAAAAATTCTTATACCATTGTATATTGCAGTACGAAAAACTGAATCATTCCGTGGGATTTATAAATATTATTTTATAACCGCCATAAACATTTTATATAGAGAAAGATATAGATATATATAATATCCCCCAACATGCATTTTCCTGGTTCTTTTTTCGATACGAACAATATTTATCCTAAAGTCGAAAAAATTAGTTTAAAAGCACGATGTTTGTTGCTTTGGGCAAAAAAGATATTTTTCATAAAAGAAATTGCTTTCTATCTATTAGAGCAAAATTTTGGCAGCGTTAGTATAATATATTTTTGTATCTATTTTTGTCAGATTTCTAGCAAAAGTTTATCATATCCCAAAATATAGATCTACATCAGTTCACTGTGTTTGCAAAATATATTTAATGGATTTCATAGCGTATATTAACTGAACACCTTATTAATGACTTTCTTTTGTATATTATCTGTTGTTTGTTAATTGAGATTTCAATAAAGCTCATTTCAAAAGAAGCGTATTAACGGACTGTATGCATGTAACATTCTGTTAGTCTGTATATACGCTCTATAACAAAAAAAATCGACGCACCAATAAGGAGTTGTTCGATTGTAATGAAATTTCGTAATGAAAGATATTTCGACCAAACATATATATATATATATATATATATCATTAAAAATCCCATAGCTCTTTTAAATTCTAATTTATTCTAAATTCCCTTGGGTGTTCGAGCTAATTTCGCTTTTAATTCTAACTTCTAAATTCCCTTGGGGGAAAAACCTTAGGATGGCAACCTTAGGATGGCGTTAGTTTCCTTTTGAAACTAATTTCGTAGCGTGGGTACCAAAATTAAACACTACTGAGCAATATCACGTCACTTTTAAGCATTAACCAATTAGACACCACTACAAAGATGCACAATCTAGATGAGAGCTTTCGTAAATTTCAACCACCCCGAGAGGTTGTGTCAGTGTTCGCCTTATAAATACAGTGGTACCTCGACTTAGGAGTTTAATTCGTTTCATGACTTAGCTCGTAAATCAAAATACTCGTATCTCGAATCAATTTTTCCCATTGAAGTGAATGGAAATGACATTAATTCGTTCCGGGCTCCCCCAAAACACTGCAATTTGTTTGTTATATGTTTTTAAATAAGAAAAACTTGCTTATAAACGACGAACATTCTATAAAAACGCAATACAATAGAATGTACTGCAATAAATTTGTTATTTTAAGTGTAACGTACAACATTTACCTTGGAGATCAGACTTGAAGATGCTGATGGAAGAGGAGGAGAAAGGGTGAACTGAAAAATTAAATCTTATTCGTTGATTTTTGGTCTTTTCGCCCCGCTTTCCTCGATTTCTCTTTTATTACCAGCTACTAACTCTCTTAAAGTGAACGAGTGAGACACGGAAGCTGGGCGATTGTTGCATCGTTCACTGTGGCTGTAATGTCAAGTTTCTTCTTTCTGAGAATCCGAAGAACGTTTTCTCAGAATCCAATCTCTCGGTTTAAGACTGGATAGTAGTCTCAGAATAATGTTATACAATTGTATAATGATTGTATATAAAGGTTGTAAATATTATGTGCTTCTTGTGTTCTCATTTGATGAGCACGTAACATGGCATTCACTGCTCAAACTAGCGGTGGGATATCTGAAGCTTGCTCGTAACCCGAATTTTAGTTCGTAACTCGATGCAAAAAATCTACCGAGAGAATGCTCGTATCTCGAAAAACTCGTAAGTCGAGACACTCGTATGTCAAGGTACAACTGTATGTACTTCAATGTAATGAGTGTCATCTCTGCTCGAGACTCGACTACTTTCTCTTTTACTGTTGTGGTATGCCGGCTCCGGTCATCATTCCCACGGGGTCGGTATATTACATATATATATATATATATATATATATATATATATAATATACAGGTATGTATATATATAATTTTTAATAAATATATATAAAATTAATAATTAATAATAAACTTTGGTGGCCAAGGAATGAATAGCGGGAGTTCCATCTCACCAGAACTACACTTCTTGCAGCAATGTAATCGAACTTTCAAAGGTATAAAGTGAGATATAAGGAGCAATACTCGATCTGATGTTCAAAATTTCTGTTGCATTTCGACTGCCGATATCCTACGTCGACTGTAACAATGCCTCGCCGAAGGCTTCGTGCTCATTACGAGCATATTTGAGAGTTTGAAAGAGGTCGAGTCATCGGACTGAAAGGAGCTGGTTGGTGAAATCGAAGAATCGCTCGACATGTGGGTCGAAGCGATTCAGCGATTAGACGATGCTGGCAAGAATGGGTCAACAAATGCATATTTAAGAGTGGGGACAGCAGCAGTCGACCTAGGACCACAACAGATCGGGAAGACAGAGCGATTGTCAGATCAGCCGTCGCAGCAACGGATTCGTCGTTGTCAACCATGCGACGTGTGACCCGCACAAAAGTGTCCGACATAACCATTGACAGACGACTGACAGAGCGGAATCTACGTCCGCACCGACCGTTACGCCGCTTCTCACGTCTGCACTTCACGTTTGTACACCATGAAGTCCAATTACAGTGGTGCTTAATTCGATCCACTTGGGACTGTGCTGACTGGGGACGTACAGTCTTTAGTGACGAGTTCCGTTTCCAACTGTGTCCTGACGACCACCGGCGACGAGTCTAGAGACGTCCAGGACCCTGCCCTTACTATCGCACACCACACAGGCCCACAACACACTTACAGAACATCGATACGTAGACGTCATTCTGCTACACGTTTTGTTGCCGTTCCTCTTGCATCAACCTGGAGTTACTGTTCAGGCACGTGTTGCTATGAATTGTCTTTATGCTTGACGAACACTTTCTTGAACACCTAGGTTGCATGTTCTTCACATTCACCAATTTTTGTCGTAATCGGACAACTCCCTGATCGTCGATTTTTTTTTTGTTTTGTTACACATTGTATCACTCGGAAGCTGAAATTGAATGCAATACGAAATATTTGATATCGTTATTTGGGTTTCTAGAACCTTCCTAGAATAATTTTGCCATATTGGCTCACTTTCAAGTTCTCGGAAATAATTAAATGCTGTTTTAAAAGTACTTTAAGCATGAATATTCTCTCCAACTGTACCACTGCGAATCCATGATATAAATTATGTATGTGTCACGATGCTTACATAAAAATCTAGGTAATAAATTCAATTTGATAGCAGATGTAATACCTTCATTCTGACCATCATCTATAGGTGAAAACATTTCATCTTCCTTTAGCACTCTTGTGCTTTTAAGGTAACGAATTCGTATTGTTTTTAATTAGAGAATCTCTCCTAAACTCATTACTAAAGTGCTTCAGTTGCTGCCAAAGAGTGCTGCCAAATTACCATTAAGAAACTTTTAATGTGTTCCCGGTGAGAGAAAGAAATGTTCGTAATACGAATGGATTAGAGACTCTGATGGGTGAGGATTTCGGAAATCTCCCGGCTTTCAAAGGCTAAGATCATTAGAGCTGCTGACTTGACATTTGCATTGCTGTAGGCGTAGAAAAATTATCTGTTTGCATGATATATTGTAAAATTGATTAAAATTCTCTAATTTTTAATTAAACATTTTGTGTAAGCCAAAGGATATCTTTTCAAGAGGCTTTTACGTTAATTGTGAGCCTTTGTTGGCTCTTCTTATTAGTAAGATGTGAAACGAGATAAATGAGATTATTTTCTGTTCTTTAGAGAATTGAGCTTTTAAACATAGGGCTGTAAAAGTGGTTTGGGACAGAGAACCGAACATTTTTGCGTACTGTAATATTAAACTATTAAAAGGTATGTATTACTGGAATCTAAGAAATGCCCTTTTCAACTTCTGTTTGTCAAATTATTACACTAGACAACAGATGGCATAAGGTTAGCAGCAAAGTGAGTTGTCGTGGCGCAGCTTGTCCTCTCAGAACCTTGCGCCATTAAATCTCAACCGACCAACCAAAGTGAGTTGTCTTGTTACTGCATTCAATTCTTATGTAGTTTAGCTATAAATAGCCAGATATCTCAAATACTTTTTTGGAGTTACCTAGTTCTTGCATTCAGGTGACGAATATATATATACAGTGTGATTATAATTAAAGTTTAAGTTTCAAAACGCTATAAAAAAAGAACCACTGATGAGAATGACGTCAAATTTGAACGGCATGTTATTGAAGAAGGCGGAAAGCGTATGGCAAAAGAAAAAATTTAGTTTCAAATTTTAGCAACAGATGGCGCTGTAAGCGGCAGAATCACGACGAGAAATGAGAAATGATTCGTAAAACAACGGCTAAGGTGTAAGTTACACATTAAAACGCATTGACAAATTAGAATTGTTGAGTAATTTTATTTGCACGACTGTACATATCACATCGAAAGGGACAAATCGGTTTCAAGAGTTTTGCGGCGACATACCGCATAAGAACCATTCATCAAAGAAGTTCGGAAATGTCGCGAGACTGGCGCAAAACATGTTCAATATGGTGTTCACCGTTGTGTGCAACAAGTTGAAAGCGACAAACAGCATGTTCCACAATGGATCGCAGTGTTTCCGGGGTGATGTTCAGAATGTGTTAGGAAATGCGCGCCTTTAATTCCGCTAAATTTGCAATTGGAGCACGGAACACAACATCTTTGAGATAACCCCACAGCCAGAAGTAACACGGAGTAAGATCAGGTGATCGGGACGGACAGGCTGTAGGGAAATGACGTCTGATAATTCGAGCATTTCCGAAATGGTGCCTCAGCAGCTGCTTCACGGGATTTGCAATGTGCGGAGGAGCTCCATCTTGCATAAAAATGATTTTATCCACACATCCACGCTGTTGCAGAACTGGAATGACGTGGTTGCGCAAAAGAGACGCATAGCGCTGACCAGTGACGGTAGCGGTAATAGGACCAGAAGCACCCGTCCGCTCGAAAAAAATATGGCTGTAGGATGAATGAAGCCATAAAGCCGCACCACATCGTGACCTTTTCAGGATGAAGTGGTACGGGGTGCGTTGCCAGTGGATTTTCTGTTGCCCATATTCGACAATTCTGGGTATTTACGTACCCTGTCAGATGGAAATGGGCTTCATCTGTTCACAAAATTTTCCACGGCCATTCATTATCCAATTCCATGCGACCAAGAAATTCTAACGCAAACGTCTCCCTTGCTGGCAGGTCAGACGGAAGCAACTCCTGCACATGGCCAATTTTGTACGGATAGCATTGCAGGATGTTTCGTACAATTTTCAGCACCGTGCTCGTAGGCCTGTCCAATGTTCAGGCAATTCCTCGTGCACTGCACGGTTGAACACCACCGGCCGACCCCTCCTGTAATGCTGTGGCCACTTCTTCAACTACCGTCGAATGCACTCGTTTGCTCCCTCTACCAGATTGCATATCAAACGAACCTGTCGTTTCGAATTTTTGCATCATTTTCTTCAGACCCACGACACTCATTGGACCAACGCCTTCTTTTATACCCTTCAGTGCCCTGAACTTTTGCAGAGCAACTCTTGCACAATCATCGTTCTTGTAATACAGCTTTACCAGCAGAGCGCGGTCCTGCAGTGAGACACCCATGGCGAACGTCTGAGTCGCGAAATTAGGAACAGTCGTGTACCTGGCGGATTTATAACACTGAAATGTGTCGTGCGCATGACAGGTATTTTAATTTACATCTTCTGCCGCTTATAGCGCCATCTGTTGCTAACTTTTGAAACTAAATTATTTCTTCTGCCATACGCTTTCCGTCTTCTTCAATAAAATGCCGTTCAAATTTGACGTCATTCTCATCAGTGGTTCTTTTTTTATAGCGTTTTGAAACTTAAACTTTAATTATAATCACCCTGTATATATATATATATATATATATATATATATATATATATATATATATATATATATATATATATATAATGCAAATGTATGTAGGGATTCATGCATGCATATATTCTTATGAATACATATTACTTTACATAGAAACGTATGAGACATTATACACACACACATACTAGCCGCTCCGCGACCAGCATGGTCGCTTTTAGTTTTATATTTTCTTTTGCAAAACAACGCAACTGAAAGTAACATATGTAAGGAATGTTACCATTACCTGTCATCATAAATATATGTTAAGGGGTATTCTCTATAAGGCTGATTCTAGAACATCGTGATCAAAAAATGTGAAATTCCATTACCTCAGAAGAGTTAAAGATAAGACTGAGAAACCCAATATCAATGATTTTAAAAATTACATCCCTCTTTGTATGTACTATTTTTCAAAATTAAGATATCTGTACTTTATCATTACAACAAATAAGAAATTGTTGGGGGAAAATTTTAAATACAGTGTTGATTACATCACTCTCTGTATGTATTACTGTTCACAATTCAGATATCTACACTTAATCATATTAAATAATAAATTGTTGGGAAAATTTCTTCACTTATAAAATGGAGCAAAAGTTCAGCAATTTTTCAAAATTAAGATATCTGTACTTTATCATTACAACAAATAAGAAATTGTTGGGGAAAAAATTAAAATATATTGTTAATTACATCACTCTCTATGTATTACTGTTCACAATTCAGATATCTACACTTAATCATATCAAATAATAAATTGTTGAGAAAATTTCTTCACTTATAAAAGAGAGTAAAAATTCAGCAAGTACTGAAAAAGAGTAGAAAATTAACTATTACTGGTTGTTGATTGCTATGCCGGCGACGGTTAAGCTTAACCTCGCGATCATTTATGCTCTCTCTTTCACCCCTCTCTCTTAATGAATTATTTCTTCGCTTTCTTTCTTGAGACTGTTCCCAATTTTCACTTGATCGTGCAGCGCGCTTTCGAACATTCCTGATTAAAGGGCGTAAATCCATGTTGACACGCGGTTGCAAATTGTGGCCGGCCGCTAATGTTTACATCTGGTAGTGACAGCCGTTGCCATTCGGAGTGTAGAAATATCGTCGATTTTTGTGCCGCATACCTGCGCGTTATATATATATATATATATATATATACATATATATATATATATAATGACTTGAGTCTTTTGTACAAAGAATTGGACTTTTGTATACAAAATTGATAGACGTAAGCCTTTTATACAAGTCAAAAGATTTTTTTTATCAATACTAACAAATATCTAAATATCACTTCTTTTGGCTTAAGACCTTTATACCGGGCACCATATATATATATATATATATATATATATATATATATATATATATATATTGTGTATGTGTGTGTAAGAGAGAGAGGGGGGGGGAATTGATATAATTAAGGTTTTTACTACTGTAACGTACATATACAGGGTTCCCTCCTATATCCGTTACACCCCCCTTAACTTATAAACGGTGATAGTTTAGGCCATAAAGTTGGTGTCTAGGTATAGTAAAAAGGCTATGCGCTACTCGATGAGAGAACTTACAATGCCATCCTTCGGTAAATTTTGGAATTAGCATTTTTATCTCAAAAACGGTACGATATACGGGAAAAAGTCAATTACAAAGTTGTTCAACATCATCAATTTAATAAAAAAAGACACCTTGAGTACATTAATACTTAAAACAGAATGTAGAAAAGGAACATTTGTTTGGTCACGATTTCGAAAATTGCCATGACATAAAGAGTGGAAGTAAGAAACTGTGACACTTCCCTATCTTCAGTATCATTTATTTATGTTGCTGAAAATGTTCTCCATTAGCCACTATACTCATTTGCACTCTGGACCTCCGTGAGGTGGTCTTTCCGAGCTTCGCTCGTGTTTCGTGTCACGCCATAGTGTTAAAAATCACGACCAAGCAAATATTCGTATTTTTACATTTTGTTTTCAGTACTGAATGAGCTCAAGGTGTTTTTTCTTACTAAATTGATAATGCTGAACCACTTTGTAGTTGACTTTTTCCCCGTAACTCGTAACGTTTTTTAGATAAAAACGCTAATTCCAAAATTTGCCTATAGATGGCGTTGTAAATTGTCCCATCCAGTCGTGCATAACCTGTTTACTATACTTAGACACCAACTTTATGGCCTAAGCTTTCACCGTTTAGAAGTTAAGGGAGGTGTAACGGATATAGGTGGGAACCCTCTATTTACTAAAATGGATGAACAGCTTAAGAAAACTTCCACAACCATCATGTGCCTGAATTCTAGATGTTTCATCATTTACATTTTCACAATCATGCACAAATACAGACACTTACGCATTTGAAAGCTGTATCGTCATATATATTCTTTTTAATAGTATCCTATTGCCGCTAGCATAATTAATGTATGTATGGGAAGGAGTGTGTGTGTTTACTTACACACACACACATATATGGGGGGAGTTATAGATGGATGTATACGTGTTTGTTTATAAGTATGCAACTATGTCTTGTTTACTGTTTCTTAATTTTTAAGTATTTCCTAAAGAACTCCAGTTAGAGGTGATAAAAGCATATTTTTTCGCCTTACCCCCGTAGAAAAGTGTATAAAACGTAAAAAAGTTAAGATATTATTAATGTATCTCATTGGTCTGTTTCTTTACATTTCATTACGACTTTCATAGATTAGTGGCAACATAATGAAGCAAAAAGGAAAGAATTTTTTTCCCTATCAGAAATGTAATTATACTATACAAAGGTACGCTTTGAAAAGATATAAGTTGATAAAGTCAACAAGTGGGATGTGTTTACTTTTCTTTCGCCAACAGTGTTTTCTTTATTTAACGAGACTTCCATGTTAGTAAAAGGCTTCAAAACACCACTTCTATTACAATATAATTTGCTTAGCTTTCTCTTACGTGTCTTGACAAAAATGAAATTTTCGATAATATTTCTTTTTTTTTCTATGTTATATCTACAATTTTCTTGCTTATTTCTCCGAAGTTTACAGAATTATTTTACTGCTGCAGGAAAAAATATGGAAAAGGAGAAACGTTATTTAGTTATCATTTATTCCAATAATATCTGTATAAAGATAGATTGTTCTTAATGAATATTTACGTGGAATTACGGGCTATTTTATGGGGGTTTATTAATATATATGTGCTATTATGATATATATACAGTGGTACCTCGACTTATGAGTGTATCGATTTACGAGGTTTTCGAGATACGAGCATTCTCTTGGCATATTTTTTGCTTCGAGTTACGAGCTATAATTCGGGTTACGACCAAATTTCAGATACCCCAACCGCTAGTTTGCGCAGCGAACGCTATGTTACGTGCTCATCAAATGAGAACCCGAGAAGCATATAATATTTACAACCTTTATGTACAATTATTATACAACTGTATAATATTATTCTAAGACTACTATCCAGTCTTAAACCGAGAGATTAACACTCAACAATTATCACCCGGACAGCTTGCTCTGCCCACACTTCAGTCGCCATCCGAAACCGAACAGCGTCCAACTTCTCTCACAGAGAAATAGCTTCAATTCCCTCCCCCACACTGGAACCCCCATTGGGTCTAGGGGATGGGATGGCCTTGGTTAAAAATCAACGAATAAGATTTAATTATACAGTTCAGCCTTTCTCCTCCTCTTACATCAGCATCTTCAACTCTGATCTGCAAGGTAAATGTTGTACATTACACTTAATAATACAAGTTTATTGCAGTACATTCTATTGTATTGCGTTTTTATACAATGTTCATCATTTATAAGCACATTTCTCTTATTTAAAAACATGTAACAAAAAATTGTGGTGTTTTGGGGGAGCCCGGAACGAATTAATGACTTTTCCATTCATTTCAATGGGGAAAATTGATTCGAGATACGAGTATTTAGAGTTACGAGCTCCGTCATGGAACGAATTAAACTCGTAAGTCGAGGAACCACTGTATAAATATATATATATATATATATATATATATATATATATATATAGAGAGAGAGAGAGAGAGAGAGTGATTGATTGATATAATTGAATCGGTCATTTTGAAAAAGAGTCATCTCCACTTATCTCCAACTTTTCTGCCCCCCCCCCAAGCATCTTTACCCACAGGAATAGATCATACAAAGTATTAACAGCCTGTTACGCAATTCAAACAACTTTTTGTTTTCAAATATTTACAGAATGACTGCTAAAGCATTACGTTATTGATAAAATCCTTTTTATCCGTACATTAATTTAATTCTTTGAAATATGTTTTACCTAATAATAGAAAAGTACTAAAGTAATAAAGTTGACTTGTATTAATCTAGTTGAGTGTAATTTTAAATTGTCCCCTCACCACATGTTATTCATATTTTTCATCTTTTACAGCACATAACGAATTAATTTCTTCAACGCTGCCATCTACTATCTTAATATTGAATCCGCAATCACGCGAGACAGCGAGTTTGGGTGAATGATATTTTATTTTAAGTCTGCTGTGTACTAACCCTATTGGATTGGTTTCTGTCGCCTCAATGTTAAACCTATGGAGAAAATTTGTCTACTATTTACAGCTACATAAATAGCGATAATCAAATTAAAATTGTATTTTCAGATAGCCTGGACTTTTCTGTACCTTGCAACGGGATTCTTTTTATAAATTTCGTCCACCAAAGGAATTAATGAGTGTTTAAAACACACTCCGCCAGATTTTCCACCCAAATAATTTAAGTTTAAAAATATTATTTTGCATTTAAAAAAAAATTGAAAAATGCCTCAAGGTGTAAAATTTCTTTCTCTATTACGGAGTACAATTTTAAAAAAAAACTTTAAATCCAAGTAGGCAATCCTTGGACACATTTTCTCCATGGATTAACATGGAGGTGAGCGAATACAATAAGGTTTGTACACAGCAGCCTTAAACATAAAAAAATATTAACATAAGTGTGTAAGGTATACATAAGATAAGGTATACATAAGGTATACATAAGGTATACATAAGAAGGTATACATAAGAAGGTTCGATTCACAAGAATCGAACTTTTGAGTGAATGAATTAAAGAAGCTGCTTGAGATATGCTAATTTCGGCATACGAGCTTGGTATAAATACCAAGCAGCTTGATTAATACAGAGGTTGAAGAAGAAGGTTTTGTTAAGGTTGATAGATAAGCGATTTAAGGGAGCTGCGAGGAAAGCAGCTCCAGGTGCTATCTCCTGCGCTAGTGCTTAGGGGGCCCAAAGTTTACGTGGCAGTACTGCTGGTTTGACTCTCTGCTGATTTGTGAGTATTTGCAAAGTGTATTTCTATTGAATGTTAATATATATTCCGTACAAGTAGTACGTATGCGTATTGCTGTAAAAGCAAATTCTATATGTGCAACGAATTCAATAAACATTGTTTCATGTATAAACTGTGTTTGTATCAAATTCATTTAGAGTGCCACTTCAAATTATATACACCCAAGTCTGGGTAGAAGTGAGCTATTCTCTATAAGTGTTATATTTTTACTATGCCTCATTTTGCGTATTTCTGTTGAAAATAGAGGCTAGTAATTATCTAGTGTAGAAGGTTAGTAATGATCAAAAAATCTCACAAAAGGAGGCAAAATAAATATTTTTGAAATATAGTTTAAAAATATGTTGCTATGAGGATTCGAGTTCATTGATCAGTTCTAAGAAGTTATGTAATACGTATTCCTTGATGTCTCTACTTTCCATTAGTGTAATGGAGAGGTTATTATAATCTCTGTACTGCATTTGTTATGGTAAATTTTTGCCATTAGCATAATGTCTTTTGTGCAATAAATATAAAATTTCAGTACCTTTACGTAACCGAACGTAACGTTCGACTAGTTTTCGGGGTATCAGGGTAGTCACGAGACATACTGTCCCGTCTAGAATGGTGATTAAATACCCTCGAAGGAATCTGAGAGATTTGTTAGATAACCTTTTTTCCGACGGGGAAATGCCTAGGAAACTATTTCTACATCAGCTCAACGAAAAAAAAACCCTACAGAAATGGGTATATAACAAATTCGTATCACAGGTAAATTGTGACAAACTGGTTCAATCCGGTTACCAATCGCTAGATTAACAGCGAAGTTTGAAATGTGAATATTTTAAAGACACAAAAGCTATTTAGCTTTTTGTTTGGATTCTCTGTTTAATTGCCTATTTTTCTGTTGAGTTTTCTCCCGAGCGTAAAATCTTAATTTAAAATTCTAAAGGTTTGGTTTTGAAGCGCTACGGTCAACTTTTGCTACACGAGGGCTAATTAGACCGGGAACTACTGCTTAAAAACGATGCCGAACGGCTGCAAGCGTCTATGCCAAGGGTGGGATTCGAACTCGTAGACTTTGCTAACGCCCAAGAACATTCGACCATCTAAAATTCTAAAGGAAAATAACCATGGTAAAAGTAAAACTAAGTATTGCATTTTATTGAAACTTTTAATATCCTTGTACTTTCAGTTTCTATGTAAATGCGAAACTTCTTCCGATAAGGGAAGTTTTGTTTTTATTGCATTAATTTACCAATAAGCCGTCTGCACACGGAGCAACTCAAAAGAAACTGAAAACCGACTCCAATCACAAACCAGTCCGTGATGAGTCGTAACCTATGTAATTGAATGGAGCCACGCACACGGCGCAACTGGTTACAAACCCGTCGGACGGGTTTGTAACCAGTTGCGCCGTGTGCGTGGCTCCATTCAATTACATAGGTTACGACTCATCACGGACTGGTTTGTGATTGGAGTCGGTTTTCAGTTTCTTTTGAGTTGCTCCGTGTGCAGACGGCCATAGTTTCAAAATAAGAGTTTCAAATGCGTATAATGGTTTCGCTTTTGTAGGGAGAGTGAACTTTTGTTATTTTAGAATAGCTGTTTAATTAAGAAAATATCTTGTTTCCCTACTGAAAATACACGAAATGTTTCAGAAAAATAAAACATTGTTTGTGCAATCATCTCATCGAAGTCCCTTGAATGAACAGATATTTAGTATAGAAATAACACAGTGTTTACAAAATGTACATAAGCTGAAATAAAAAGAAATTAAGGTATGTAGACCGAAAGAAATGGTTTTGTTGGTTTTAGAGATTACAAAATTCCTCAGTCTCTAACATATAAAACAAACGTTTCAAAAGACTCTGTATTCTTTTAAACAGATATTTCTGAGACTTTCCCGTTGTTTAAAACAAACAACTCTAAAAGTAATTTGTAATATTTATTTTTAAAAAATTTACAAAGGTGTTAAAAAACTTCTAATGTGTAAGAAAAAAACTTTTTAAGAGTTTATTTTATTGCCCCAAAATAATCTCTAAAATATAGTTTCAAAAGCTTGAACAGTATTTTTTTTTCATAATTTTAAGTGAAACGTTTTGTTGTTCCGAAAACATGACCATGTATTGATCGGAGCATTTCAAAAGACTGATATTTTAAAGATTTTTTTTTTAAACGTAGGATTACGTTCCTCAATAACGGTCCTCCGGAGAGAAAAAATTGTCCTGCGTCGCGAGTTGCAATTTTGGCAGCGTGCCAAACCCACTAGCAGTAAACAGTTAAACAGAAAAGTACCAAAATGCGCATATATATGTATGTATGTATGTATGTATGTATACATACATACGTGCATATATATATATATATATATATATATATATATATATATATATATATATATATATATATATATATATATATATATATATATAGATAGATAGATTTATACATAATACATGCGTACATATATACATACCAAAGAGGTAAGCAAACGATACGTTAATAACTCCCGGTAGTTTCGTTAGAGGAGACTACCTGAAACTTTTTTTTTAACTAAAGCTATCATTCTTATCTTGATTAAAATTTTTAGATCCTGTTTGCCTGAATTTTGCCTTTATTTTGGGATGATTGTGTTCACTATAATATCTCAATTTTTTATTTTCTCTCAAAAGCATCCAAACAAAAAATGAACAACAACAAAAAACAAAAATAGTTGTGATTCGAAAACCGTGTCATTGCAAAGTCATTAAGTACAGAACTGTACGAGTAACTGACTGCCGGTCCCGCCTACGAGCGGCTCTTAATTTCCATAAAAGTTACAAGTCCACCACTCATGCGGAGTGAGGAAACAGACAGCACTATTTACGGTAACGTATGGTCGACAGAGCAGTCCGACACGCTCTGTTTCTGAAGCGACGGGTTTAACAGGTGAGATGATACGCAAACGGTTCACGACATCTGTCTCCAGACTTTCTCTTGCTCTTGTGTAAAATTTTCAAATATACGCCAGTCCAACAGAGAGTACGCTGGTTTGTTAAAGATAATGTGTTAGTAAATTTACCTGTGTGAGCTTCAGCGTTTCTTACTGACCTGTGACAAACAAAGCTCCTTTACTCTGTATTTGATTGTTAAATCTAGTTTTCTCTCAAATTAAAACTCTCTTATAAATTGTTCGTTTCGAAAAATTAGTACGAGAACTCATTGTTTCTGTGTTTTCTTCATTTACCTTTAGCTTCTATAGCGTTACGTATGATATCCACTTATAGTATAGTGACATATACTATAGCTGTTTGACTAACTGCAGTATTAAGTCAGTTGTTCTCAAAGTTTTCTTAGGTTATACACTTTACTCAGATCTAAAAATTTAAAGTGCCCCCTTTATAAGGTTTTCCCAAATCGTATGTTTAAAACCTTTACAACTGCTAGCGTATTCGTGATAAATTCTTTTAAGTATCAAAATAATATACACCTGTAATGAATATATTTTCCCATGTGATGACAGATAAAAAAAAAACTTTCTTTCTATATCTTAAAATCTATATATATAAAACAGTTCCGTAACTGACTGACTGACATATAACGCACAGACCAAACCGCTGGACAGAAAGGGCTGAAATTTTGCATGGCGATTAATCTTATAATGTAGGGGTGCACTAAGAGATATTTTTAAAAAATTCTTCTTAGATTTTTTTAAAATTAAATTTTTAAGCTGTTTTTGTAACTTTTTTAAAGTTTGCATTTAAAATAATAATCTGAGGGTCATAAAATTTATATCACGAGAAAGATCATAAAATTCCTTCAAAATGAAATCTTTTTCGAATCTTTACCTCCATTTTCAGATTTTTGGTGAATTTTTAAAGATTAATTTTTAGAATTTAATTTATTAAATGCTGATCACGTGGTTTCTTTCCTTTTTGTGATATTTTAAACTAATTTTGCATCACGTGCATAACAACGAAATAGACAAAATAGTATTTCCTTTCTTGCTAACGCGGCAGACGATTATCCAAAAAACATTATCCAAACAAATAAAATCCAAAATTTTTTTACATCAATTTCTTACACTGATCGTTGTATTTATTACAAATATATATATATATATATATATATATATATATATACATATATATATATATATATACAGTGGACGCTCGTTAATTCAAACTCAAAGGTTCTCGGAAAAAAGTTCGAATTATCCGATGTTAAGAGAAAATATATAACTTTAAAAGTGTATCACTGAAGAAGAAAAATCTCCTAGTATGTATAACCCCAGAAAATATATTATACTATGTTATCTAAAATTAACATATTAAAAAGCAATACAGACTTGCCTTAATCATAAAATGAAGTAGAATATATGCAGAAGAAAGTAAACTTTAATTAAAAATACGAATTACACTTTGGGGAAAAACTGTAAAGTGGACGTTTGGTTTTGTTTATGGTGCCTACATTGTTCAGCCAACTTCTCGATTTGAAGTAAACATTTCAATTCATTTTCAGAGGAAGGTTCCATCTTAATAAATGCTTTCAGAGTTTTAATTGAGTCCATTATGGCTTTGTCCATTATGGCCGCCATTAAAAATATCTTTTGGCAGGTAAGTACAGAAAAGCCCTGGCAGTTTCCTACCGAAATTAGTGCATACGTCTTAGTTTACATCAGAGCTTTGGCCACATACAGTTTGATAAGAAATATTGTGCCTTTGACTTAATCGAGAAAGCCATCCATCACTGCATTTAAAATCTTCAATACCCATTCGACTTGACAATTCATCAGCCTTCGTCAGCACTAGGGGGCCATTTATCGAAAAATTTCGAGATCTAACATCCTGGAACCATAGCAGTAGAGCTTTTTCTAGATCTTCTTGGGATGCATTTCTCATGCGTTTCCTTCCTCTAGCAAATTTTGATTTTTCCCATAAATCTAAAATTGACTCCTTGTTTTTCAAATAAGTTGACAAGATTTTTTTTTATTCCATAGTCAGCTACTAACTTTGTTTTACATTCGCCATTCTCTACTCTCTTTAAAATTTCTACCTTTGTCTCCAAAATTAGGGTTTTGTACTTTCCACGCGTAGACATCCTGAATTTTTACACTTTCACATCACACACTGAGGAAGAAAAACTAGATCACATTAACTTGTCTGCACTGCAGGCATAACTGACGCAGTTCCCTAGAATCTGTAGTAAAGACTGGTTTTCTGAAATTCTAAGAAAATCGATACAAATAACGGAAAGTCGCTTTGTCCGTTAAGCACTGATAAGGACAATAGCCACTAACATTTAGCGGAAATGCAATAGTCTAGGAATGCAGGCATGTGCCTCTTTACACAGAAAAAAAATACAGGTGATTTTGACGCACAAAATAATAAATTCAGCGTGTATTTTCTCCGTTAATTGAGGAAAATGAAAATTTTCTTGTCAAATTTTTAGTTCGAATTAACAGAAGTGGTAAAAATTTAGTTCGAATTAATGAGATATTTTTAACATTAATTCCAATACAAGTTTTTTAGGGCCTTTGGATTAGTTCGAATTAACCAAAAGTTCGAATTTACCGAGTTCGAATTAACGAGCGTCTACTGTTTATTGACATTAATTGCATACATTGACCGTTGTATTTAATTTGAATGTACTCCGTAGCGAAGGACGGATTTTTAGCTAGTTATCTATACCTAAAAATCTCATTGCTATCAGAATTTTTTTCTCAAAAAATGTAGGACAAACGATAAAACTAGGCATTAAATAATATTGAAAATTTTAAATTCTAATTCTTGAATTGGAAGATTGTCTACCTCTAAATTTACTTGTAAGAGGTTTGTACCGTCCACAGCTGAACACAATTTTCAGATTTATAGTAGTTTAGCTCACTCTTTAAGAGGAACACTTGCGCAAAATGTTGACTATGGACTTCGAGTAGGTTTGATAAGCAATAAATTGTGTGTGGGATTGTTGCGCAGCTTCAATACATTTTTATGGCATCAAAAGATGCCATGAGTGTCACTGCGCGACTTTTTTTAAAGTTCATTATTATTTTTTTCTCCTACGTGGTAGACCCTTGTCCGAAGACATTCGCCCATACATACACCGAGAATTCGTTGGCTTCTTCATAATGGAAGCGGGATTAAGATGAACCAACACTGCTTTCTATTTGGGTGTCACCGCAATTTAGGCCGAGCACCATTAGGAGAGCTCGCACCCACCTCCTATCCGTACAAATCCCTCAGAGTGATTTTCCGACCTGCAGAATTGACGTCTTCGGGAAGTTCAGTATAGAAATAAGAAAATACATCTAAGTGTACTTTGCAGGGACAAATAACTGTTTGGCGGGTTTTTCTAGTTATCAGGAAAAACATCTGTCTCTATGTTTTGTTTTCATGGTCATTTTACTAAATTTCCCTTACGGGATACTTGCGTACTCCCTGAAACACATGTGCTTATTACTGTGAGAATGCGAATCTCTCTTTGTTATAAGTGGTCATAAGTGGTTTACGGAATATGATCATTATAAATTTTTTTAACAGTATCTTAATAATTATTCAGTGGTCGAGAGAAACTATATCGTTACTCGAATACTTTGTATCCTCTGTTATTGCAAATCATCCTTTCCAAAGGCGAAGCCACTCCGGATGCTATCCTTGTGTGCTTGGGACTTGAAAAGGAAGATCTTCTGGAGCTGCCATTGTTGGTCATTGACTTCTTGAGAGTTTGTGGTATCATGGACCTAATGTAGCTCTGCTGGGTGATAGGGATTAGCAACAACAACAACAAATCCCCCTTCAGTTCAGAGCGATTGCAATGAATGTTAAAAATATCCATTGGTTAGTCAGTAGTCGAACTTTAACAGTTTTGATCAATGTACATAATTTTAAAAGTTAACTATGGTGCAAGTTTATAAATAAAGTTTTCAAAACGTAAATCAAGCCTTTTTGTAAAAGTTGCGTTTATTTTATTTTCCTTCAAAATGATCAACTGTATGAGACTTAATGTAAACTTCTCGGGAAAACAGCACTCTTCAAAAATAAATTTCACTTAAAAATAAAGCAATGGTCGAATACGCCCTTGTTTTTTTACTCCGTGTCGAATTTTGCTATTAGTAGTGTTCATATCTTGATACGCTGTACACATAGAATTGATACTCAAAATATCCCATTTTTGGATTACAAAAGATTTTCCGCTCCGTGAAAACTGGTGACATGATCGCTGAGGACAAATGAGCATCTGGTGACAAGTTTCACCTGAAAGGTTTGTTAGTTGAGAGTGTTGCGTCCATATTTTAACACTCTAGAGGTAAACATTTATGTAGACCCTGTTTGACTGTGTCATGACATGTAGTTTAAGGTGGCGTATCACTTGATCTATCTGATCAACTGGCCAGAAAGGACACAACTGATATGCAACCATAAACGTATATGTTGGTCGTTTAAGGCAGGGGTGTCAAACTCGCGGCCCGCGACGAACATTTTTGCGGCCCGGCCAATATATTGGCACACAATATTATATAATAAAATAACCGACGCAGAATTATAATAAGATAGGAAGAATTCGCTAAATGTTTTTTTTAATGATACTCTTTTTTGCTATTATTAAACAAAATGCATATATTTATGTTGAATATACTGTAATTAGGTAAATAAACCTACGTTTCTATTAATATTGATTTTTTTTGCGGCCCACCTATAGTTAAACCTTGTTTGTTTGACCCAAGGTAGCCTTTGATTTTGACACCCCTGGTTTAAAATGATTTTGACACCCCGGTGGCAAAAAAATGCATTTGTTCACCTATCGTTATAAAAATATCGATAATAAATCCCTATATCTTTTTTTTAACACGGGAAAGAAGACAACAGTCATGAAGATAGTTTATGCTATGGTATTTATATACTCGTTGTTTTTAAAACTACAGGTGAACAAATATATTTTTTTAAACTTTCATTTCTTGAAGGTGATCTTTTGAGTACTGCACTTTGACAGTTGAGCTCAGTTCGGTTCAGTTCAGCTTAGGGCGTTTTTTCCAAAAATGATTATATTTGCTGACGACAGCTATAAAGTTCCAATTTCCTGGGAAAAATGACTGAAATTTTCAAAATTCGAAAAACTATGCCCACTTTATTTGAATTTCCACTTTCATGTGAGAGAAACAGAATTTAAAGATATATACTTGCTGATGGGAGATTAAAAAAGCACTTGAAAGAAGTTCCTCATTATTTAACATGGGGATTGAAAATTTGCTAGGTCAGCTGATGCACCTCAAAATCTATTCCGAACGTCTACAAACATCCATGCTTCTGCGGCACTTGGTCATCGTTTGACAAGTTTAATGTTTGAATGACTGATTTTTTTAAATATCTAGAATGGCTTTCAGCTACTTCATTGGTTAAAACTTGTTGCCTGAGGCTAGTACATCATAGCGCTTATTGAGCTGCATTATATCTTCACTTAATGCCGCGAAATTTTAGGTACGTGAACACAATTGATCGAATTGTTTATTTTTTATTAATTCATTTAAAAATACTTAGGAGTTCGAGACAATTTCAAAGGATTTTTTCAAAAATTCCTATCTTTTCTTAAATTTCTGGATTTTTAAAACATCATTTTCTCGTTGCCAGTTTAGTAAAAAACAAGGTAATCGAAATAAAATTTCACTCTGACAAAACAAAGAACATTTTCATGAAATGCATGAAAATATTTCAAGGTAATTCATAGTTTTTAAAAGAAAAATATTTTGCGTGTAATTAAGTCAATTTCAGATTTTGAAGCCATTTGGAAATTAAGTTCTGCCCATAAGATCTCTAAGTTTCTTATGACTAACACAAAGTGCATTTACTAGATTTTTAAAGTACGATTACGTTCCTCCGGAAAGAAAAATTACAAACGCTAAAACCGTCCGTCCGTACCTCGCGAGTTATAATTTTGGCAGCAAGCCAAACCCAGTCTGTATTGCTTGGACAAGCAGTAAACAGTTAAACAGAAAAGTACCAAAATGTGCCAAAATTTTGACATACATTTATATATATATATAAATATATATATATATATATATATATATATATATATATATATATATATATATATATATATATATATATACGTACATATATACATACAAAAGAAGTAACCAACGATGAGTAATCCTACGTTAATAACCCGCGGTAGTTTCGTTAGAAGAGACTACCTGATTTCTTTTTTTTATGATTTTTCCTTCTATCTCTTACAGTGTCCTCCACAGATGACATTTTCCCCTCAGATATATCGTTATGTAGTGCAAAGTTGCTAAAATGAAGTCTTACTTCTGGTTAATAAATCTGAGAGCTTTCTTCCTTTCTAGTTGCTTAAATACTTTACCAATAATGTACTTGAGTTCATTAATTTGTCGTACCTTTTCGATGCATTATGATGTCGTCAGAGGCACAACTGAGTAATAAATTGATCTGAAACGTCATCTAGTGTGTAATATTTTCTGTTCTCATTTTTGTCATCTACTCATCGATGACTTACTAGCTTCCCGTCAAATGTTATTCTTTTAAGTATCAGGTGGAATTGTTGATGGTAGGAAAGCAGTGCTATCTTTTGATAAATGATATAATTATCTGACCGAAAGATCAGACTTGCTGATCTCTTAAGAATCTGCTTTGTTCCCGGCATGACAAATTTAGAAGGGCTGCATATTTACTCGTTCCATTACAAGGGAGTGAAAGCTAGTAAAAAGCACGAACTGTCGGGCTATTTTTCTCAAGGCTGGTGATAAACGGTTTCTGCACAATGTGCAGACCATCTCATTATTCCTACTCTCTCGCAAAAATATCTCGTCTTTAGTATTTCCTCATTTTTCATCGGTAATTATTAACTATTGCTTTCTCATATTTTATCCGTGTCCCAATTTTCTTTGTAACTAATAGATTAATGAAGGCGCTTCTGAATCTGAATGACTCCAGAATGGGAATCTGAGTGACACCAGATCTCTCTCGGTGAAATTTTTGTTTTACTTTTCACAGTTTGGGATATTTATTTAAACAATTCGGTTCAAGTTGACTGTAAATTTTTGCTGGAGGTATAACCGTAGTTTTCGGAACATAAGACGCACAATTTTACATTAAAAAAATCGACTTAAAATTGGGGTGAGTTTTATAGCCCGAAGGTAACATTAAAATAAAAGGAATATTTTATTATATATATTATATACATTCATTAAAAATATATTAATTTTATATATATATATATATATATATATATATACTATATATGGGACTTGATACAAGAAGTGCCTAAGTCAGTTTTTCCAACATGACTTTGTTTACTTATGTCTCTTTAAAAAATATATAGTTTTCAATGTAAGAAGTGCCCAAGTCTATCCGATGCTATAAAAGTGTTTTTAAACCATTGTACTGACTTGGGTACTTCTTGCATTAAAAATAATTTTTTTAAACAGATATAATCAAGCAAAGTCATCTTGGAAAAAACTGACTTAGGCACTTCTTGTACCAAGCCACAGAATATATATATATATATATATATATATATATATATATATATATATTTTTTAATTTTTTTTTTTTAAATGCGGAGGCACTTGTCGCGGAGACATTCGCCCATAATTCACTGCAGTTTTACTGGCCACTTTATTATGGGGGCGCCATATAGGCGGACCATTATTGCCCCCTATGAAGGGGCGACACAAACGGAGGCATTTTAGTGGCGCTTCGCCAGGATCCGATCCGAGCACCCTCAGCACCGAAAACCAGCGCGCTGTACCACAAGGCCGCCATGGCATTTATATATATATATATATATATATATATATATATATATATATATATATATATATATATATATATATATATATATATATATATATATATATATATATATATATATATATATATATATATATATATATGTATATATTGATTGATTGATTGATTGCATCTTTATATACCTAACAAAATACAAAATATTCTTTTCTAAAAATCCTCCCATAAATTCGAAGTGTATCTTATCGTCCGGTGCGTCTTATTGTCCGAAAAACACGGTAATTTATTTCGCGATCTGATGCTTTATTTCCCAGAAAACATAGTTTAATCAAGAGGGAATAATGGGGCAATTTTCAGGCATTAGATACAAAAAAATTAAGATTATTAATTTTGTGAAAGAGGGTCGATTAATTCCAAAGAGGATCAATTAAACTGTCTAGGAAAAAAAATAGAATATTCCAATAAAAATTCGAAATCGGATATGATCAACTACTGACTACCCTAGTTATAGCTTAAGTTTTGCCTTAGCCTACGCTGCTTACAGCATGTGTTAATCTGTTTTCACGCCTCTGGCAACGGTACTAGAACTGCAAACATGTTACGAACGCTGGTGGTTCATTATACACAGACATACGTAGCACTGTTACACTCAAGTTGGATTGTCACTCGGATATTAAGTATTCTGTATCTAAATGTAGTAGATATTTTGTCCTTTACAGAGAAAATATCGCAATATATCGAAAATCATTAAATTTAGACACTTTTTTATTTTCTTTTTTCTATCTAATGGTACTGAATAGATAAAATTTAGATAATTATAATTCCTTCCAATTCTAGATATCTATTGTCAGAAAAAGGTGGTAACGCTGCACTGTGAGAAAAACGGGCATTTCTTTATAGCTCGTGCGGGAGTAAGTTGTGTCTTTTACTACTGCTGTTTTGCTCTGCTGCAAACGTATTGTGTTTTAACATTAAAAATCTGATTTTAATACCCATAATGTCGGCTATCAGTTCTTAGAAGAAATGCAGACAATATTCACAGGAGTATTTGAAATATGGTTTTGTACCATCGTTTGCTAATGAAATTATTCCTATGTGCTTATTATGTGAAAAAACTTATGTGAAGGAAAAGTTTCCTAAAGTACATACTATTTACTATGTCCTACACAGACAGCAACTTGTACCCAAAAAACTAAGTTGCAAACTTCATGATATTCTAAAAGTGTGCATCAGGTCAATTAATAAAATTGAAGCTCATCCTCTCAATTCCCTATTGTTTGCAATCTGAAAAAAATGATGAAACGTTCAAACAATTACTTTTGCACATTGAGGTAAGGTGTGATAGTTTAGAAGTGAAGTTTTTAAGGTCAAGAAGTGATAGTTTGCAGAGACTTGTTGACTTTTACGACTCATCTGAACAGTTTCTTATGAATGTTGATCCATCTCTATGTTACGAGTTAAAATAATGAAAGAAACATCTGTTCTATTTGGCAGACCTTTATTCGAAATTTTATGAAGTACAGAAGCGTTTGCAAGGAAAAAACGTTACAACTGTTCAAGCTCGAACAATTCTTATGACCTTTCAAGGAAAAAATGAAGCTATTTAAATCTTCACTGGCATGATCCAATTTTAAATATTTTTCAAACTTGCGAGTGCTAAAAGAAAATGAAAAGATTTCCGACCGTGATTTGGAGAGATATATATTAAACATCTTGATAAATTAAGAGAAGACTTTAAAGCACGTTTTGAAGACTTGGAGAATATGCATGTTCCCGAATGGTTTGCTACACCATTTGATGTCAAAATAGATAATGAAGGTAGGGAACCTGGCTTAGAAGATGAACTGATTTAAATATGTGTAGATCTCGAAGCTAAAGCTTTGTTTAAAAATAAAAACCTCAGTAAATTTTAGAGCAATAACAATATTGCCACTGAATATCCCAAGCTCAGAGCAGAAGCCAAACCTTTCATACTTGCACTCCCAACTTCAAACATCGTTGCAGCTGGTTTTAGCCACGCGAATGCAATTTTAATAAAACAGAGGAACAGATTGAACTTGGGAATTCATGGTGAGTTGCGACTAAATTTCGGTGCCTGCCACTAATTTTGCTATCTACTCTTCATAGTTCATTGTCTGAGCTCATTTCTTTCAACTGATGATCCTTAACTCTCCTTACGCAATGCCAACGTCCTACATAATATTTTCTCATTATTGACTAATAGCAATTGTGCATTATATTAGGATAGACTCTAGAATTAGTGATTTTTCTTTAAATTTTCAGTATTTGTTTCATTTCTTTATTTTTCGAGATATTTTTTTCAATACCTACTCCCTGTCTCTATTTATCTATCGATTTATCTTAGTTGTTTCTCTGTGTACCCTTCAATCTGTCTTCCTTTCCGTCTATTTCTCTGTTTGTCAATATTTCTGTCGATCCTGTCTGTTTGCATGCGGAGGTGTATATATATATATATATATATATATATATATATATATATATATATATATATCTTATAAGTTTACATATATAAGTATTTGTGTACATGTATGTGTGTGGGTGAGAGAGTATGCGTGTGTATATATATATATATGTGTGTATATATGCGTCTTTGTATATATATATATTTTATCTCAGTATGTAGAATTTAATAAATTTTATTTTTTTCCTGTGAAAAGCGAGAATGAAATTAACTAAACTGGATCAAATTCGTTTTATGCTCTCGGTTTAGTGCTTTCTACCTTTTAGGCAATTAATTCCACCCTGCACACCCCCTGCATTCTTATTTTAAAACGCGTACATTCATGATTATTAGTTAAAAAATGCATTTCGTCACTTCCCCTATACGGAAAAGTACATATAAAAATCCAGTTATTTTACTCATACTGCTATGAGAGATACGAATTATGAGATCGATAATGTTTCATGCAAGCCACTACGACCTTCTTAATCTAGTGGTGTTTTGTATGCTGAAAAATATGCTAGAAAACATTAAAAAGTAACAAAATGTGCTCCAACCATTTGTTTCTGAGTTCAAGGTTGTTGTTTTTTATACTCTCATTATTGTGCATAGAACCCAAAAAAATTCGAGCTGTAAGCGGATGCAGCATTTTCATTTCATGAATATGTTATGGGTTTCCTGCAATCCTTCAGATCATAAAAGAGCGAGAACGATCCCCCACACCTTGTATAAAAAGGATTTCGCTCTTTTGTGAACGAAGAAAGAGACGATAGCCAGCATCAAAAGTATTTTTCTCTCTGTTTGTATGTTGTCGCCATTTTAATCTCTCTCGGAGAGATTTTTCCCGCTTGAAAAATGTATCCTGCCACGACAGGCATCACGGAAAAACAGATGCACGTACTCCCAGGACGTGTCTCAAGAAGAGAGTTTATCTTCTGGAGGCGAAAAATATGTGGTAACTCTTTTCATCAATTTAATGTTTTTTTCTTATTCTTGACACAAGAAATAGAGGGTTTTTTTTTTTCGCAAACATTCGTTTGATGTCTGACGTATATTTGGATCTTAAAAAGAGGAGCTATGTCTGTATTTTCTGGAGATAGTTTTCTTCCTTAAATCATATTTTAGACACTTGAGCAGATCTTTCTTGAAATTAATAAATGTTTGTGTTTAAGATGAAAATAACGTGGGATCGTAATTGAAACTATTCCATTCACAATTCTCTGTACACTGTAAACACGAAATGCTGATCCATGTTAAACAGGCTACCCGATTCATGGTGTAATGTTTCCGGGTGGTGGAGTTACCTGTTTTGTGTATCTCCCTTTTATATCCTTACCCACATTTTCTTATCCTTTTAGTAATACTTTCATTTTTGCAATATGCCCAAAATAGCACTTCATTTTTTTCAGTGTAGCTGTAAAGGAATTTTGACAAAGACACCAATATTTATATACTTCGACCATTCAAAAGATTGGGGGAAGGAATTGTTCCAGAAGCTTTCGCCAGCGGAACTTTTGCACTGTAAGGATGAAAAATACACCTTCCTCCCCTCTAGTACCGCCCCCCCCCCCAAAAAAAAATGCATGAATTCAGATTTTTCAGTACTTTACCCACACCATGCCACGCCGTATGCGCAGTTGTTGAGATAATTACGTGCGCACGGAGGCTGCATTGATGACTGTGCGAAAAGAGCAACATCTTCAATATGGGATTGTGCAGCGACAGGCTTGTTCGCTGACCGGGTTCAGCTTTTAGAAGTTCAGTTTTTGTATTAACGAGTTATTTCTATGTGTTCTTGTAGAGACGTTGGTCCACAGCACAAATTTATAAAGGCGAATTCAAGTACAGACGCAGCATTGCCCTTAGTGTCGTGAAACAACTTCCCAATAAACGCGTGATCCTGCAATGTGGGAAATTAAAGTTTCACATTTCATCCTGGGTTATTACCATATTTAGGGGGTATTTCCTGTTGTCCTGTGCTATACTTCGCCAATTGGGAGTTTTTTTTATCTAACATTTCCCCCCACGATCTCATCCTACCGAGTAGTCTATGAGCAAATTTTAGTGCCATTGCGGGATATATACCAGCCATCACAAGGTATATATACGCATGTTCATACGTATAATTAACGTGCATTGATATTCATTCAAGTACTATAGGACGTATATTTTATAGTATTATACAGCTCCAAATATATTGAAATATAATTTTCCACGCACTGTAGCCTTTGGTATGTGATTTTGAAGGGTTGTTTGATTATGAAATAAGACAAATTTCATTTCAAACGTAAGAATCACTCGCTTAAAAACAGATAATAAATATCTTAAGTTTAAGATGAAATTAAGTTGTAGCCTGAAAGCTTGTAAGTTAAAACCTACTTGAAGACTATGCTAAATTTCAGGAAGTTGTCGGATGTAAAAATTGTTGAAAATTATGCTGATAAAAAATGTAATTTGCATCCTTATGGCAAAATATTTTACAAATGCTGCAAAGAAATAAGCTGGATAAGAATCTCTAGTGTGAGAAAAGAGAAGGAGTAGAAAAATAAACTTATTGCCGCAGTATGTAAAATTTGCCTATGTCAGTTCGGTAGCCATAATTGAGCAGCTACTTAAAATGTTTTGGCACCTTCAATTCCATGAAAAAATTTTCTAGGCTAGTGTGTATATATATATATACGGGGGCTGTCCGTAAAGTATTCGAATTTAATTTATAACTAAAAAAATATAATGGATATCCATACTTCAGTTTAATCTCCTTCAAAGTATCGTCCTTGAGAAGCAACACACTTAGCCCAACGTCGTTGCCACTCTTGGAAGCAGGATTGGAAGTCGTTCTTTGGAATGGTCAACAGCTGTTCGATCGCTTTTTGTTTATGGTCGGCACATCCTCAAACCGTCGTCCTTTAAGCGTTTTCTTTAGCTTTGGAAATGCGAAAAAGTCGCACGGAGCGAGGTCTGGTGAGTAGGGAGGTTGCGGGACTTGAACGGTACCATGTTTGGTTAAAAAGTTTTGAACCACATGTGAGGCGTGAGCAGGGGCATTATCGTGGTGAAGCATCCATTTCCCAGATTTCCACTTTGCTGGTCGTTTCCTCCTCACGGAATCACGAAGTCGCCTGAGAACATCACGGTAGAACTCTTCATTAATGGTTTGTCCATCTCTCGATGGTCTGTACACCTCCCGCAATCTCTCGAACTGTCATTCGTCGATCTGATCGCACCACAGTACGAACATGTTCCACTTTGACATCATTTATCGATGTTGATGGACGCCCTGATCGTGCATCACTTTCCACAGATTCCCTTCCATCTTTAAAACGTCTAAACCATTGAAACACTTGAGTTCGGCCCATAACATCATCACCGTATGCTTTCTTAAGCAAATCGAACGTTTCGGTTGCCGTATTTCCAATTTTATTACAAAATTTGATGCAAACACGTTGCTCAGTAGATTCCGTCATGATCCAACCCGACACGAAACTTCCACTGCGTTCACTTTTCGTTATTGCTACAAGAGAACTGCGCTTCGCAGTGCTTGGATAATTGCGAACATAACAAGTTTACATATGTTTAAACATGCTAATTAGCGTGCGCACGCAGACCGGTGTCTGTATTATGTTTTATACATTCAGTTCGGATACTTTACGGACAGCCCTCGTGTATGTATATATATATATATATATATATATATATATATATATATATATATATATATATTATTTATTTAATTATTAAGTAAGTATTCAATTTGCTTATTCTTATTGTTATCATTAGCAATATCAATTATTCAAAAGAGAGTAATCAGTATCCGATGTATTTTTTATGGATAAAAATTATTCATCTCAAGCAACTCAAATAGGACTTGGAATGAAGTTGTCGGTATAAAAAGAGAAAAGTAAAGTAAAAAAACCGTAGTCAGAAATCGAATGATCAATCGAATATTTCATTACTGTAAGATCACACACACACACACACACACACATATATATATATATATATACTTTTTGGATGGTGAGGAAGAGAATGCTTTGATCTTTCTCCCACTTGAAAGAAAGATCTCGCCGTTAAATTATTCGGGTAATATGTTCCGTTATTTTTTTTTTTGGTGTGGAGTTCCTACTTTGATGTGTGTAAATGAAGTCTAACTATAATTTACATCAATTGCACGTTTTTTCGTTTTTGTTGTATTTTGGGATTGCACTAATAGAAGCATGAATAAGATCCGACTATAATTTATATACGCTAAAAGAATGCAGTTATTTCCAATACATTGAGAGAAACAACTGTAGTACTCGTCCTTTAGGTAGCCTAGTGATAACGGGTCGGCTTTCAGTTCCGAGGGTGCTCGGGTCGAATCCCGACAAGCGGCATTAAATACTTCCGTGTCTAGGCTGGATATGGGCACGTTAAATCCGTAGACCAGAAAATCCCTCTATGAGGCCAGAGAGGGTGGGAGAGGATGCGATCCCCCGGATGTAGCCCCTTGGGGTGCTCGGTCAAAGTGGGGATGGCACCTGGGTATATCGGACCTTTGGTGCCGACCCTTATGGTGCCATTATAAAACTGGAGCTACACCACTCAGCCCGCTAGTACATATGGACCTAGTCTGATATACTTCCGGCCAGAGAGCATTAGAAACAACAACAATCACTAAAGTACTCAATTTCAGATGCGGACACACCAGGTTACGATTTTGTGGGTATACTTACATCTCTGTAATAACATCAGTATAATTTAGGGGTTAAGATGCATTTCGCTACAGAATTTGCTTGTTCACCTTTTGTCCGTGGCCTTTACGTGTACACTGCTGGCCATAAAAATTGCAACACCATGAAGGAGGGATGATACAAACATCAAAATCGCATGAAAGGAAGAAGATGCTGAGATAGGCAAATGATTAGCATTTAAGCACAATCGAACGACGCAGGAGGGACCAATGGCATCTCAAATTCTGTATAAAAGGAAAGTTACGGAGCGGTTTTCTCATTCGGAAATCACTTTTGAATATTGGTTGTTTGTGAGAATATCGTGTTATGCTTTGTATAAGAAGGAGAAACGGCTACCATCACGTGTCAGAATTCGATAGCGGTAGGATCGGGGCCTATCCAGAGTGCGGTTTGTCGGTCCGCGATATTGCTACTCGCACTGATCGGAATCCAACGACTGTCATGCGAATATGGAATGGATGGGTTCAGGAAGGTCATACTGAACGCTATGCAGGATTTCAACTGCCTCCCGTCACTAACGTCCGAGAGGACAAACATGTTGTAAGGTCGTCCTTGCAGGATCGTACAGCCACATCACGAACCTTGAGTCAGGAAATGGGCTTGTTTGCAGCACGACAAGTATCCGCATGGACAGTGCGACGACGTCTGGAGCAGCACGGACTGTTGCACGGCGACCAATATTGCGACTTCCCTAAACACTGCAGCGTAGAGATGCGTGGCGACAGTGATGTGCCGAACGATAAAACTGGATACAGGAATGGCACCACGTCATTTTTTTCAGACGAGTCCTGGTTCTGTGTGCAGCGTCATGATGGACGTATCCGTGTCTGGAGGCACCGAGGAGAAAGCACATGGCCTGCTTGCATTCGATATTGTCATACGGGCCCTGCACCTGGTGTGATGGTATGGGCAGCCATTAGGTACACGACACGAACACGTCTTGTTCGTGTCGTCGGTAGTCTGAACAGCCAGCATTATATTTCTCAGATCTTAAGGCCGTTGGCTGTGCCCTATCTTCGAGGCCTCGGCGACGTCATCTTTCAACAAGATATCGCAAGACCGCATGTTGCCCGTCGTGTTCTGACTTCCTCGACACCGAGAGTGTTCGACTTTTGCCCTGGCCAGCACGTTCTCTAAATCTCTCACCCACATTGAAAACTTCTGATCATGGGTTGCTGAGTGACTGGGCCACCACCGCTCTCCAGCAACTACGATTGATGATGAAGTGTGGCATTGACTTGAAGTAGCATGGAATGGCTTGCCCGTATCTGTCATCCAAGCCCTGTTCGACTCGATGCCTAACCGGTTTAGAGCCATTTTAGCTGCCAGATGCGGCAGCTGTGTGTACTAATTTCGTGCCATGTATACCCCCAAATTACCTACAAATTTAATGTTTTCTTCCTACTATGCTGTATACGTACAATAAGTAAGGTTTTGTCATTTGCCTTCCTTCCAGGTGTTGCAATTTTAATGGGCAGCAATGTATTTTTATTCTACTTTTCTGCAAATTTTCGCGTTCTCAGTGGCTTCAATTACACCCATGAAAGCTTTTGAAGTATACCAAGTAAACTCTGTGACTATTAAACACATTCAAATGAAATCTTAAAAGTGGGGATTTTCAAAAAGTCTCGCTTATATATTATAATAACGAAGTAGTATAAGTAAATTGATTCTACCTTCTAGCTGATCACGCTTTTCGTAATTACTAAGCAAAAAGTAGGAATAATTAATTCTGACCGAACGCTTGATTTTGCATTAGCTTCGAAAAAAAAAGAGACTTTGAATAGAAGATAAAACTTCATTAGACGTAATTTCTTCGAACCACTTTTTTCGTTCATTATAGTGCTGCTTTTCTTTACAGAAAGAGCAAAATTATTTGAAATTATTCTAATGAGGGATAATAACACAGTTTGCAACAAAGCACAGAAACAAAGCTAATTAATTTTTTAACTCAACTGCGCGGAATAAAATTTGCAAACATTAAGCGGTATTTCAAGATATTCGCATCCAATGGCAAAATCAAAGATCTAATGTAACATTGTAAAAGCAAATAAGGCCATTTTTTTAAAAAATCTAGTATTAATTTAATGCAAGTCTTTCTATATTAATGAAAAAGAAATTAATTTTTCTCATTTATTATTTTTAATAATAATCCCAATGGGGTTGAATCAACTTTCACTGCAAATAATGAAAACTTTCAGTCTTATTTTAAAAAATATTCTTATTTGAAACCAAGGCTAATTGATAGAATAATGGTTATATTTTGCAAGTTTTAAACAACTTTTTGATGTGTAGAAGTAATAATGCAATGGACAAAAGTATGCTATTTTTTATTGCCTAATAAATTTTACATGCCCTTTTTTGTCTTGTATATACTAGGTAAACACCCTTTAAAATTTTTAAGATCTAATAATAAGTGATTATGAATGTAACCAGTTTTTTGTATTATAATTGATTAATTCAGTCACCATAGTCCAGGATTTTGTTCTTTTCTCTATCATTGAACATTTATGAGTGATTATTTATTCCTTCCTAATACAAATGGGTTTTTTAATAAAAAAATAAGAGGATAACATGGTCGAAAGCTTCATTAGATTAATTCATCGAACAGATTATTATATGTTAGATGAACTCTTTTCTGTAAAGAATACGCAAAAGTATTTACGACTGCATAAAAAGTATTCAGTACTGGGTTAAAGACATTTGAATTACTTAGAACTAAATTAGGTTTACACAATCAGTATTCAGTTTTTAAAATGGGTCCGATTAGATTACAAATTGAAAAAGTAACTCTGCAATATAAGAAACACAGTCTTTTATGTCTTTTCAAATAATCTTATATTGTTTCTAATACTCCTTGGCCGGAATCGCATTCCAGACCAGGTCTATATGAGCTCGCGAGCTGAGGGGTGAGGCTCCGGTTTTATAATGTCACCACAAGGATTGGGGTCCGATTTAGCTAGGTGCCACCTCAATTTTGACCGAACATCCCCAGGGGTAACATCTCGGGGATCGTACCCGCTCCCACCCTCTCTGACCTCTTAGAGGGACACTCCTATATACGGATTTAACGTGCCCATATACGGCCTAGGCACGGAGGTATTGAACAGCACTTGTCGGGATTCGATCCGAGCACCCTCAGCCCCGAAAGCCGACGCGCTACCATTAGGCTACCTCAAGTCCCGAAATTTTCTAATATTCCTACCCATTATTCCGAATTTTTAATATCTCATTCTTGGGTAACTACACTAGTTATCAAAAATTAAGGAAAAATCACAAAAAGAAGGATAACACCTTCAAAACTAGGCCAATCTGTTTAAATTTTGAATATGTTGTTAAGTAAAAAGTGCTAAACTATACTACATTTTGCAAAATAGTGGCGCTGCAGTCGGAATACGTCATTTGCGAGGAGCGTAAAAGTGCATGTCCCAGAGCAAGGCGGCAATTGTCGCTGCGAGGCTGAGATTAGACATCTGGCATAGCCAAATTGTAACAATGACCTCCAGGCATCATTTGACCGAAGAACTGCGATGGCGAGCTATTGGGAGACTAGAGGAAGGACAAAGTCAGACAGAAGTAGCCAGATGGCTAAATGTGAGTCCGTCTGTGGTTCATAGACTTTGGCAACAATTTCTAACAACGGATTCGGCATCCAGGAGCTCCAGCCAAGGACGGCCATACGCTACGACAAGTGCCGATGACCGATATTTGTCATTACGTGCACGAAGGAATAGAACCGCAACTCCGTCTGAACAGATCCTCCCTCGCTGCAAGCTCCGAAAGGTTGGTATCAACGTCAACCGTGCGTAGAAGGCTTCACGAAGGTGGTATTTTTGCGAAGCGACCAGCCATTTGCGTCCCTCTCACATCACGCCATAGGCGGGAACGTTTGCAGTGGGCACGTCAGCATGTCCACTGGATGCGTGATAATGGAGGGCTGTTCTCTTTACGGATGAGTCCAGGTTTAGCCTCCAAAGCGATAATAGGCGTATTTTGATTTGGAGAGAACCTGGAACTCGTTTTCATCCATGACACATCCGTGAAAGAGATGCATACGGATTAGGAAGTGTCTGTGTTTGGGGTGGTATCTCTTTGGGTGGACACACAGACCTCCATGTCTTTCCCCGTGGAAATGTGAATGCTCACACCTATAGAGATGACATTGATGCTTATGTGCGCCCTCATGCCGGGGCAATAGTTGATGCTTTCGTGCTACAGGACGATAACGCGAGACCGCACAGGGCTCGCATCGTGGATGCTTATCTTGAGCAGGAAACAAATCAGCGCATGGAGTGGCCAGCTCGATCACCGGACCTGAATCCTATCGAGCATATTTGGGACGCTTTAGGATGACGTATAGCTGCTCTCAATCCTCCTCCTAGGACCCTAACCACGCTTTCAACTGCTTTGCAAGAGCAATGGCTCTCACTTCCTATCGAACTCATAGACCGCATAATTGACAGCATTACACATTGCTGTATGTGCCGTATTGCTTCTCGGGGGGTCATACGCCATATTAAAGGTACTTTTCCTATACCAAACTGACACATCCGATTTGTTCATTGTATACATATGCTAGTTTCTATAACACCATAATTGTCTGGCGATTTCATTTTATGCTATTTTATACTTACTAATGTGTTGTATAAAGTGTATAAGTTTCATTAATTTCTACGCTTAACTTTTTGAGTAATCGCTATTTTTGTGACTTTAATTTTTGATAACCAGTGTATTAAGTAGGTCTAGGCCTTATGTTTTTTAGCCATATGTGTCTTTGCATTTCGTCGCATAGTTATGCCCTTATCTACTCTTACGAATCTCGCAATGGTATATCGGAAAATGAACTTTACATATTTTTAGTCTGTAATAACTGAATTTCTGTGGTTAAAATTAACTGACTTTCTGTGGTCTCCTTTCGCAAATAATAGAAATATTGGCTATTCGGAAATATTGGCGTTGAAAAATAAAGACTGCCCAAACCATGCATATACTTTTACGGATAAACCATACCAGGTTGTCAGCTAGGCATACCTGCATAAAAATATTTTTAAATATATACTAATGCATTATATATTGGTATGAAATACTTCAAATTGCAAAGTATTTAACCATTTAAAACAACATTAAATATTTTATATTCTTGATTTTATTTTTGACCGTTAAAATGACGGCTTTCATTCTTTTTAGTAAGAAAAAAATTCCCGTCTTTCTAGTGTTAAAGGCAAATGAACCCATTACATATATGTAAAGAAGATATCAACAAACCAAAGCAAAAGCAATGTCGAAATAAAAAAACCTAAGGTAGAAGAAAACATGAAGAAATTGAATCAGTATCATTTGTTTGCCGACCACATGATATTGAGGATAGCGTAGTGTGCTTCCTCGTTGTGGGTTTGGTTTCGAATCACGGGTTATGCTTGGAGGTTCCTGTGTTCTCCCCTCATGGTGAATGATTGTGCTTCATGTGTACGGCGGTTCCGTAATAACGAAGGCAACATAATCGCAGTGTTGTTGTTGCTTATGCCTCTTGACCGACATGTAACATCAGGTCAAGTCCCGAAGGTTATGGGCGATGAAGGTGCGGCTCCGGTTTTTAATAGCACCGCAAGGGTCGGAGTCCGACTTAGCTAAATGACCGGTCCCGTAATAACGAAGGCAACATAATCGCAGTGTTGTTGTTGCTTATGCCTCTTGACCGACATGTAACATCAGGTCAAGTCCCGAAGGTTATGGGCGATGAAGGTGCGGCTCCGGTTTTTAATAGCACCGCAAGGGTCGGAGTCCGACTTAGCTAAATGACCGGTCCCGTAATTTTGAACCGAGTCAAGTGACGAGACCGGAACACTTGACCCCGCACCTCCAGATGTAAATTTGAGAACTTGGAGGACATTATAGCCACGCCCTATTTTACGTGCCCCGCCTACCATTAGTGAACACGGCGGTAGATTTGCAGCGATGAGCATCGAACCAGGGACGTTCAGATCACTGGCCCGCTGCTCTTGCCAACTGGGCTACCGCTCCCACTAATCGCAGTGTAGATGTGTGAATACAGTTAGGTCAAGTGCCTTTGCATTGGGAAAAGAAAGATTTGATCTCAATGAAATTAAAGAATGAGAGAGTATGCCGTAACTCCATCGGAAGACAGAACTTAATTACCAAAAGAAGAATACTTACGAAGCAAACATAATGAACCTCGATATTTAAATTTTTACGTAATGACATCGGATTATTAGCAGAGGGACAACGTTACAATATAAAGTTTCCGAAACTGAAAACTGGACATAAAGACGCAAACACGTTTTCGATCAATTCAGTGCAGAAACAACGTAGAGTAGTTATACAAGGGGAAAAATTAATTTAGGACAATTATGTATGCACGACAAGTCCCATGAAGGGAAGGCAAGTAAATTTTTGTTCCTGTTATGAAAAAAAAGGAATACTGAAATTTACTTGCGGAGAACAAAAAAGCAATCTCAAGATTACAGAAAATTATCAGACACAGGGTCATTCAACTTTATGAACATCCCTGCCCATGCTTTAGAAACCGTTGACGATCTAGACAATAGAAATTTAAGATATCAAAGCCCTCATCATTCTAATTTGAATATCATGTATTTTCTCCATTCATATCTTCAGAAGTACCTTCAGTATAAAAATTCCTCTTTATAAGGGCGCGATATTTTACGCTAAAATTATTGAAGGAATGAAATGTCTTAATTAGATTGGTACTTCTATCGCAGTAATATTATAGATACATAACATGAAATAAATATTATATTTAATATTTTCTTAATATTTAATTGGTTTCAATATTTTTATTTTTTAGAGGAAAGTATTGTAATTAAATAAAACAATAGAATAAAAATCAAATCGTGAAAAGAATGTCAAATATTCTTTTTTTTTTCAAACGATGTCTTTAATGCTCCAAAGAACATTTGCGTCTGTGGAATTTTATTCAATCTAGAAATAAATCGTTAAGGGGGAAAATGTTGGGAATATATTTTATAATTGGAACGAGACTTCATGATAATCCATTGAAAATTACCAATGCATTCGAGAGAAACAACATGGCATTAAAACGTACCTCCATTTCCCCCACCTGTAAGCCGTTCGTACTGCTCGGGATCACTTAACAATTAGGAGCGTTAATTAGTTCCAGTCGAATGAAAACTTTCAAAAATGTGGTTTAGAGGGAAAGAAGGGGGGGGGGAAGATGTCTTCATTAGAGGCGATTCTTCAAGACGCGCTTGGTAAATTTTCTATAAAGTTAATGGGAGAGGAAATTTGAAGCACATTTTTCTAACGAGGAGTTATGGTGTGATGTTAAGAGAGCGAAAAGTATACTGTTGATTTCTGGAGAAAAGAATGAAACAGAATTCGGAGAAATAAGTTAAAAAGTGTTGCCATTCCAGAGAAGAGAAAATGGGAATAATATTTGATTTTTCTTGCAAATTGAAAAAGAGCTGATCTGTTTATTTTGCAAACGAGAAATCACACAATCATCTATTTTTAAGATTTAATTTTTTAGCACAATGCAATTTAATATATGTTATTATTCGGTGTTTCTTCTTGTGCTGTATGATTACATTAAAAAATATGTTTTAACTGTGAAAGTATTTGAAATATCATCTTCATTATTATTTTTTTTTTGCAAATGTTGATTCTATAAACTGTTTGGATTGTGTATATAATTTTTAAGAAGAATTTATCGCTTCGAATCCAGTGTTTTGTTTGAAAGACTATTTCGTTTATTCTAAACAGCATCTGTGTCATTCTTTTATTGCGTTTGTGATATCACGAATAAACATTTGAAACAATGCCCAATCGTAATTTATCACGCAATTTATTAATTCCTTCCATCCCTTTTTTCTTTTTTAAATACATGCTGAAAATATTCCATTTGGAACATAAGGTACGTGAAATATGCGATTTTTAAAGCGTCACGTTTTGAACAATTTCGCGAAAATGTATTTGGCTAGTCAATTCAGTTTGAATTCAGCTAATTCTTTATGTGTAATTTAACATTTTTACTTTCATTTTGACAGTTCAATCGCTCTGAAATGAATTTCAGATAATTGACTGGAAGAAAAAAAGGCAATTATTATTTTTATTACGTATAATAACGTACGTGTGTTGATTATTTATTTATTTGTGAACATTAATTATTGTTAAAACATACGTATAATGATGTGCAGATTAATGCATAAACGGAATCTTTGTTTCAAGGGGGAGAACTTCTGATTAAAGGGCTTTGTGAGTACATTTTCCGTTTATAATTTTAACTAGTGTCATTGCTAGTTTTAAAAAAAGAGTGAATAAAGGATGCCTGTTATGAGTTATTTAATTTTTTCAAGAAAAATGTGATCATTCATAAAATCCGGTTTAGAGAATTGGTCCAATTAACCGGAATCGACTGTGTGTGTGTGTGTGTGCAAATAAATATATATATATATATATATATATATATATATATATATATATATATATATGAGAGAGAGAGAGAAAGAGAGATTGATTCAAATATATTACTAATGCTAAATTTGTCATAATTAGTTTTACTATGCACCATCAAAATATTTTGAAAATTTTGCTGGTGTTACTTTTTCTTTCTTAAAGCGGTGTGATTTCTATGCAAGAGGGACTTTCACTCCAAAAATGAACGCGCATCCATATTAAATCGTGTATCACAAATTCTCCGTAGAATAGTTACTTTCTATTTTTACAACCCGCTTTATCCGAAAACATTTTATATGCCATAAATATTAGGGAATTTTTTCAAAAAATCTTTAAGTGTTTCTTTATAGAGCATGTGCTTAAATTCCAGTACCGATTAAATTTTGAAAGCAAACAAAGTAGCCATTGGTAAGTTTGAAAGTAAGGCACAACTAATCTGAAGTGAAATTTACCAACTTTTTATTGCTTCAGTAATTTTTTTAAAAGTATCATCAAACTTTAAATATCTTTCCGAATAGGTTTGATTGTAAAAGATTTAAAACTTTACTTTTAATATTACATGAAATATATTTGATCGCGTTGGTGAGTATGTAGAGTTCCTAACGGTGTAGATTATAGGTAATTATATCAGTCTCACACAAAACGTGTTATGGTAATGTTATTGGTGTTGGGGGATTTAAGTGGAGATGTGCTAATTGGAGATGATATACATTTATGAGCATATTTATTCATGGAAATAGGCAAAGGAAACAGGAAGATTACCAAAATGAATTTGTTGTTGGGGAAAGTCTTAAACAAGTTTTCTAATAGTAGTATCAGTCCCGATGATAATATTTATTTGTTATATTCCCGCTCTGTAGTTTTTCCGCATTTATCGTTCAGTGCAATAGGTCCCATCGAAAACGATAGATCGTGGTTCCACTATATTTAAAAATATTTTATTGTTGTTTATCGTTTATTCTTTCTATTCCGGAGAACTTACTGAAAGCTGCATTCAAGTTATTATTGAATACTAATGGAATTTAGGACCGGTCATGTTCGAATGATTGAGGCCTTCGCTACTTTAGAGGTTTGCCGTCTTTCAGGTGTCTGGGTCCATGCATGAGAAAGATCACTGAAAATTTTCATGCCTATTTTGAGTACAAGCACGTCAAGTATGAATGATGGTGCAAAAGTTCTCCTTAAAGTTGATGGTGATGAGAGAAGGGAAGTGCAGTTTGCTTTACAAAATGTGTAATGAACTAAATGTATACAAGCCGTTTCGGCACATGATCAGTCAAACGCCAGATTTTTCTACATAAACTGGAATTTTGATATTCCGCCATTACAACTCTGATGTATGCGAAATTATTTTTTTTTTACTTTGCTCTCATTTTGGTCCGAAATCTGAAAGAAGGTAATTAAAAGAAGGATTTCATACCTTCGCATGTGGCATAACATACGCGACTTCGCATGAGGTCGCATGACCTTCGCATAAGGTAAACTATGTAACCAATTACTCACATGCTCTTATGCTGTGAGTGAACGCACCCTGAGTAAAACCGGTTATTATTCAAGTCTAAGTATTTTGATGTCGGTCCGAACTATCGAATTCTGGCCTGCTGAGTAGCATAATAACGAATTTTTCAAGCCGCGTTAGAGCCCTGATTCCGCTCTCGCAATTTACAAGGCGTAATCACCCGGTGACGAAAAAATTGCTCTCACTTCTTCATTTTGAAACAATGTTGATGCTTTCACTGCGTACCCGAAGGCAATTGAACTTGAAATGCGAGAGAAAGGAGGTAAAGAGGTGAGTTGTTGAACTTCTCTGACACTCTTACGGAGTGGATATTGGGCAATCAAGTTGGCGACTTCATCGCTGCGAAGCGCTTGGTGGAAATTTTGTTTTGGCGCACAAAGCATCGTATTAATTCTATTTTCTTCCGAGTCCGATAACGCGCTGATAGTGCTTTTGTAAATTTATAGGCTTTTCAGATAAAGCACTAATCACTTTTGTGCATCTGATGTAAGTTCTTCTTCCCATTTAACTTTATTGTCTGATTAGTCAGTGAGTAGCAAAAGATGACCCGTGTGTTCCAAACCTACCAAAATTACGCGAAACTTTTAATGCCTTGTTTTTAATGCATGTTTTTAAGGTAGGCGAATTGCTCAAGAATCATATTTATAAAACTAAATTGGTATGTTACTTACTATAGAAGACTTTCTGACTCAAAGAATGCGGTTTTTTTTATGATGTTCTGGTATTTACGGAACTGCAACGGGGAAATCAATCGAATGATCATCCTTGTAGTCAAACAGTCGAACTCTTGGATACACGTATTTCGCTTAGTGTTTGACATTTTAGTTTACACATACTCAGCTGTAGGTGTCTGCAGTCCATTAAGTTTTTCACTTTGACTACAAAGAACCTTATTCTTAAATACTTCCATAAATTCCCAGCTCTGTGAAATAGTCTTTTTTTAGTGTAGCCATATTCCTCTATTGTATTCTATTCATTCCTTATTTGATGCTTAGCAGTCATTGTAAGTCAAAAAACCCTTTATGTTGATATCATGACATCGAAAACTTCAGAGTGTAAATTGATGTAAATCAGTGGAAATTGACTTAATTATTTAGTTTAATAAGATGCTTAATAACATATGTTTTTTAACATTGAGAAATTATGAAAATGAATGCATAAATGTGCCAGCTTGGTATATTATTAATACTCAGCGTAAAATCTTTTTGTGCTTCATAATTTTTGCAGTAGCATATGTGTTTTCTCATATGGACATTTCTACCGTATTTCAGGCAATGCTTATGGACGATTATTCGTAATTTTCTTTCGACGACTTCGTGCTTTGGAAATATGCCTCCTGTTCCTTCCTCTTACATCATAATAGCCCTTATATACCAGTAGAATCTTAACAGTGGAAGAAAGTGAGAGATCATGCTTGTTTGACAAGTAAGTTATGTTTTTTTTTCTCTGCTATATTTTAAATTTTATTATGGGAATATAAACCCATGATCACTTTATGATCCATTGAAACAATCTATTGTTTAAGATATAATATAATCGAATCTAACTGCCCTCCTAAGCAAACGGTTAGGTTTAAAAAATAAATAAAATAATAATAAATAAAAATATATAAAATATATAAAAAAATATGATAGAATCATCTGTCAACTAAGAATTTTGCCTCCTGATTTACAGCGGAATTTTCGCATGACAAAACAAAAGCGATAATTTTCTGAGAGAAATACATGGTACATCTGTATGAGCGTTCTAGGATAGTTATTACTGCTCAGCCCTAGAAATTTTTGCATAACTTTAATTTCCTTCCATATTTTTTATTTGAAAGTCCATTTCATATGTTTCAGTTCTTCTGCAGTTATAAACTGTATGCGTGACCTATATTTACTGGTGTTTCTTTTCATTATCAATAAACATATTAAACAACTAAGACATATCTAAAGTATCTATTGAATGAAACGGAAGTTTTCACTATATAATATTTCTGATCGCTTTCGCATGGACACCATTCTTTAACGATTATCTCATACCATGCTCTTTATCTGAGAACTGATTGACTTTTAGGGATAGAAAGGAAGGAAAATTACTTATATTTCTTCTTTTTTTTCTGTCTTTGAGAAGCGAATCAGTTTTTTTAAACTGTATACAAATATCATACACATGTGGTAATTAAATATATTATCTGACACATCAATAATTATTAACAAATTTTATTTAAGCTAAACTAACTTACAAATTTTGGGCAAGAAAATATAGGCATCTCTGAACATATCAGGTAAATATGAAGCTTTCCTATCGCTGACAGGTATAGGGCGAAAATCATCCGTTTCTCAGACGTTTCGTATTCAATTGCTGTCTATAGAAACCGGACAATTATTATTCAACGTATTCGCCCACATGCAAGCCGTGAAAGGGAAAGGAATGTTTTCTGTGACAGCGAGAGATTTGCGGAGATATAGGAGGTAACATTGGTGGAAGTTTTATGGAATGAAGGTATTATAGTAGTTTTATACTTTTAATTGTCGTTACACTCTGAGATCCAATATCTAACCCCGGTTTGCTCGTTTATGACTTAAAAAGACTTAGTTTATCACAAACCTAATGTATTCAGAAGTTAGTTATTAAGTCATATTTAACAAATTAATTACAAATGCTTCGTACTATGATTCAATGTTATAATGTTTAACGATCACGAAATTTTCATTTAATGAATGAATAACATTTTGTCTTGAAATTTTTATGAATTATTGACCTTAAGAATTTGATTCAAAATTGCCCGTGAAATTTTGACAAGCCTTATTGTGTAGAAACCCTAATTTCTGAATCCACTGAAGGTTGAGAAATTCCGTTTACTAATTTCAGTGAATCTGGTTTGAGGTTAAAAACTGATAATAAACACAAATAATATTTTTTATTGTTATGGAATATTTAGAAAAGATTTAGTGGCATTATGTAGGGGATATACCAATCATATTTCTCCAATTTTTTCACATATTTGAATGGTTCCAGGAATTTATTATTACTTCTACTGATACACTAATATCCCGGAAATAAAACACACATACACTAAATTTTTTAAAAAGATCAATTTTCCTTTCTCATTAAAGTTTATGTATCAGTTTGTTAAAAGCTTATCAAAATAAAATTATTCAATTATACAGTTCTTATGGGACATAAAAACTCCTTTTTAAGGCCCCTAAATCTTCTCAGATTTTCAACCTAAGAATTAAAAGTATCTCGACATGTTACCGATTTACGAAAGGGACTACGAGTATTATTCAAGAAAATTTGGAGTAGAGATATTTGTGATCCACGTAGCACAAGTGAATGGCAAACTACGTGAAACCATATGAATGGTTTAATTTTAATTGACAGCAAAAGATCATGATCCCGTATCCAAAGCGCTGCGTTTGACAAAATTCAATTTCTGCCCATGATTGATCTGAATGGATCGACTTTTTTGCATTGCATAAACTAGTTAAATAAGGTGCGGGAAGTTTTTCAAATTTCTTTTTCGGCAGTGTGCAAAAGGTTTCAAGACTAAAGCTTTTAATTTAAAGACCCTCATCAATCGTAGATCCTTGCCCATTTTGTTCCATCCTTGGTTCTGATCTTGTCTACTAAGCTCTTTCATGAAATTTCCTTTTTGTTTGACTAAAAAAAATCATCAATGAAATATATGAAGAAAATCACAATCTCAACAGATAACATAATTTCATAGTCTAATAGAGAAGGGAAATTTTGTGTGTTTATAACTGAAAATACATTTTAATTGTATAAAGGATTTATAGCTGTTTGCTCTTTTTAAGCTTGTATAATTATAGGAAATCGTATATACAGTATAGTGCATACTATTTCTATAATACTGTACCTAATACTATTTCTGTAATTATTTTCCTATAATACTGGTACTATTATAGCACAATATTATAGGAAAACATAAAAGCATTATATTTATAACAAATTATTTTCAAATATGTATGCCTGAAAATTATTTATTGGTTGATTCTTACTAATTTAGAGAGTACATGATGAAAAAAATTGACGACTGCAAAATTAGCGATTTAAAGGTATTAATAATCGTATTAGAAAAAAACCCTGTAAATGTTTACCATTTTTGCATGTCATTAAAACCCATTCCGCATTTTGTAACGCTATTAAACTTTATTGCGTTATTATCATAGAACTGCCTGAAAATGTGTTTCCACTCAGGGCTTATGAAATTACGATGAGTGCTATTAGAAATTCCTATTTATGTATATGCGTGAAGCTAATTATATGGTAGCATTACAGAGACATCAAATAATCTTCTGTTCTGAGATAGAGATTCCCATCCTGAATTTTTAAAATATCCAGAAAAATGCAGAATTTCATTTGGCTACTAATTTCATTCTTAAGAAATATAAAAAGTTATATTTGAGTATTATTTTTACTCGTATAAGGTCTTTCCTTATCACTGTTCTTGGAATTTTGTGTATCGAGAGATCTACTGGTATTCTAAAAATATCGGGTCGACTGCTCGTAGATATTTGCAGGCCCTTGATAATAACTAGGGTCATTACAGACGAGCAAAAATACCTATATATTGTGTGGCAAAAATACCATAATTGGTTATATAATTTGGTAATAGATTATTAGTCAACAGCCTAATAAGCGATATCACAAATAAGGCGTTCTATCTAGCACTGCCAATTTTAATAGCTAATTAGTTTTTGGAGGGGAGTATCTGTCAGAGAGAGAAAATGTGCATACATGCACGATACGATATAAATTATACTAAACAATCACATTCACGCGATATATTAAATGTCCCAGACATTTGCTTTAACTGGTTAATAGTTTTTTAAAGCAAACTAATTACTGATAAATTACAAAAACTAATTTAATTACGTACAAGAATAATAAAAACTCAACTTTTTTTTTCATTTTAGAAGTATTAATATCATTGATTTGCTTTTCGTTTTGTATTTTCTTTAAATAAATCGTCTGTAAAAATAATTAATTGGATATTTTTCTAGCAACGCTTGGTTTAATTTGAGATATTCTAACCTTATTGTATTTATCTGATACCGAAGAATTTAGTTTAAATACTTTTTGCGATGAATACTCAAATTCTTCGTAGAATACTTGAAGAGCAGATGCGAGAACTGAACGTGTTCAGAACCTTTTTGAAATTCAAACTGGCAAATATTTTCATTGTGAGCTCAGCATTTGATGAAAGAAAAGTATATAGGACTCTTTTCTTCTTTCAAGAGAATCCCTTGTTTGACAAAATAGCTTTAGTCAGCTCTTAAACTAAAATTTCCTACTGACTTCCGTTTACTCAATTGCAGTTTTATATAACATATGTGAATTGTCACTCAAAACAGCAGGAGTAAGCATTTTATATTTTAATACAATTTTTTAAACTTACTTAAATTGAAATATTTAGTATGTGTACTCCATTTTTTTATATATTTTTTTCCTCTTAGTATATTTAATTTTTTTCTATCAATACTTTAAAGTTATTTTCTATTAGCATTTACTAAATATTATATTCAATTTTTAGAACATGAATATTACATTTTGCTGTTCGCAGGAAAATTTTAAGCGTCATTTGTAGTGATACGTAATTTTCGTATTTACGAAATAAATACAAATAAATGCAAAATTTGCCGATATGAGCGAATAAGTACGAAAATTATTTTTAGACTACTTTTCGGTGAAAACTCGGTGATAAACGGCTTTTCAAGCAAAATTAGGTAATAATAGTAATAATTTACTAACGTAATTGCTTAACTAAGACCTTCCACGATCTTTAACTGAGCTCTCACTCTCAAAATTTGCTTATTACTTATTGCTAAAGACTTAAGGAATAGTATGTGAAGACTACTACAATGTTAGATTCTAACTAAGAATTTTTATACTTACCTAACCAAGTAAAATTGTGATTTTTTTTAAATAAATGCGAAATTTTGGAATATATATATATATATATATATATATATATATATATATATATATAATAAATTTGCGAATAAATGCGACATTTTATATACTGTAATTTTTTTTGCGAAATTTCGATATTTTTTATGCGAAATTTACGTACCCCTAGTCATTTGTTCAGAATTGGTGAACAATGAACTTTAATCAAGGAAACGTCCATATTCGTATTTGTACTAAATTCACGCCGGAAATCAAATATAAAGGTATGTTCACATTGCATCCGACGCGTTGCGTTATGTTACTATGTTGACATGGCCTGTGATTGGTTTGACGGATCGCGTGTTGAATAAATTGAGCTTTCTGATTGGTTAAATATTTAAGCTTTGACCTTACGTAACGCTCCGGACTCAGTGGGAACAGGCTGTAAAAGATAATTAGACGAAACAATACCTGCTAGCTAAAAAAGACTGTGTTTCACGAGACGATTTTCAGTATGTCTAAAAATAATTTTTTTGGATTAGTTGTGGGTTTTTAAATAAATTTTACAGGACAACGTATTTTATCGATAGGGGATCACCTAATCTTTCTGAAATACTGCGATCTTGTATTCATTAGATAATCAAACTTCATGTTTATTGCATAGTTTTGTTGTTGTTAGTACAGGGTGATTTTTATTAAACTGACACTACTCAGAGCCATCTGTAGCACGATCAATCAACCAGAATTCCACCAAATTGATAAAGGGAATAAGACGACATGGGGAAGAGTTTCCGTGAAAAAAAAAAGTTTCAAAAGTAGCCGATAGGGGAAGGTATGGCGCTGTTGTTCGGCGCACCCGAGAATTTGCACAAAATGAAGGTAAAACATCAAAATACAAATTTACGTCTACGTAGTCGATAGCAGCGCCAGTATTTCTGGCTATAAAAATAAGGGGTGAATCCGAGAAAGTTATAATAAGCAGACAAATGAATAACCCAAAAAGAAAAAAAAAATTTACTTGAACACCGCCTTATGCAGCAAATCTCTTTCTCCCTCCTTCAATGTGACCACCATCCTGGTGGACAACATATTGCATCCTGAACACTACTTTCTCAACGGCCGAGCGTAACATGTGACCAGGAATGTTCATCACAGACCGGGATATGTTGACTTTTAGGGCCGCCAAGTTAGAGACTCCACCAAAATACACCTGGGACTTTAAATAACCCCACAGAAAGAAGTCACATGGGTTAGGTCCGGGGAGCAAGGTGGCCATGCAAGTGGAAAATAGCGACTTATGATCCTTTCTGCTGCAAAGTGATGGCACAACAGATTCCGCACCGATCTTTATAGCCCAAAATACTGGCGCTGCTGTCGACTATGTAGTCATGGATTTCCATCTTGATGTTTTACTTGTGCTTTATGCAAATTCTCTTGTGCGCGACAACAACAGCGTCATTCTTCCCATATCGGCAACTGTTGGAACTAATATTTTTTCATGAAAACTCTTTCCCATGCTGTCCTTAGTCCCTCTGTCAATTTTGGTGGAATTCCGGCTGATAGATCGCGCTACAAGTGGCTCTGAGTAGTGTCAGTTTAATAAAAATCACCCTGTATATCGATTTTTGAGCTATTTGAAAATTTTCAGGGTAAAAAAAAATCTTGTTTTAGAAGAACATCTTTGGTATTTTTTAAATGCATCATTGCTCATTACTTTGCGTATACACCAGAAAGAGTTTGATATTGTTAAAGGGCAAACCCCACTAATATGGAGTTATTCTGTATTTTTAAAAAATACAGAATATTCTATATTCAGTATTTTTTTCTGTATTATACAAAATAAAATAGACATAAGTTCAAGTACAATTTACCTAGGTAACAAAATGATTGCACTATTTTCAAGAAATACATAAATTTTCTGGGAGTCATAAGTATTTAACAAAACATGTGGCCAGTTCTACACGTTTAAAAATATATTTTGCCCTGTGAGTTTGGAACTTTTCTGCTGAAATTCAAGTAATTCAAGTACTCAGATTTTTTTAAGAGCTCGGGTAGTCTCTTTAAATTTATATGCGTATTTAAATTTTCATCCTCATTATCATTCATCGGAAATTTCTTAACCGAACAGACTCAAGATTTCAGAGAAAGCGAGAGATTTCAAAAGGCTTTTCATTTTTTTAATGTATTGGACGTTTTAATTATTACTGCATATGCTTCTTCTGATTCTCAACGGATATATATTCTATTACTGGGACTAGTTTTAGTTATCTTTCAAGTGGTAATGATCACCATTTCAAAGCTTGTTTTCTTATTCTGAAAAATCTAAAAAGTAAATAATTTTCTCTTCTTGAATCTAACCGTAATACTTAGTTCCGGAAATGTGGTATGCTAATCACTAGAGATTTATTTCATAATAGTAAGGGATTTTCAGGAGGTATGGTTTATCTTCAACCTCTGAATATTTGAAAAGTTACATTTCGGTATTCACAAGGTAACAAAATATATTTATATAATAAAAGAAACCTGGCGGGTTTTGAACTGGAAGCTGTATTATTACTGTTCAAGAATTATTTTCCCCCTCCCCCCCAAAAAAAAATTGTCTCTGATTTTTGATTATAAGAAATAGTTCTTTTAAAGAGTGACAGAGGAATTTCATTCCCCTTTGTACAACTTCCCGTTGTAAATGGGTTATATTTATGTTCAATATAGATAAAAAATTATCTTCGAAACTGGATAAAAGTCAAACACGATAGAGGAATTAATCCATCAAAAGTTGAACACAATATCGCTTCTAACGTTAGCAAAGAAAGAGCTACATCGCACAGCTGCCTTAAAGAAAGATTATTATATGCTTATACATATATTTATTATTATTGTTAAAATTGAGTGTTAAAATTTGGAAAAAGTGCAAACATTTATAGTAAAAGTAAAAGTCTTTTCTAAAAAAATTTCAGGTAGTCTCTTCTAACGAAACTATCGCGGGTTATTATCATGGGATTATTTATCGTTAGTTACCTCTTTTGTATATATGTACCTCTTTTGCATGTATGTATGTATGTGTTATGTATATATATATATATATATATATATATATATATATATATATATATATATATATATATATATATATATATATATATATATATATATATATATATACACTGCTGGCCACTGTAAATGCAACACCCTGAAGGAAACATGCAAATAACATGAAATTTACAACATGCATTAACGGAGGTGAGATATGCAAATGATTAGAATTTCAGCGCAGACGCACATCACGCGTGCCTGTGGCGCCACTTCAAAGCGCTATTTAAGGCTTGGAGATTTCGACGATTTCAAGTTCGGCAATTGTGTTTTTCTTGTGGTTTTTTCAAAAAAACGATCAATTATGCCTCGTCGAAAACAGCGATCATCTTTTGATCAAGTATCCGAGTTCGACAGAGGAAGGATAGTGGCCTACCGAGATTGTGGATTATCTTTCAGGGAAATCGGTAGTCGTGTTGGACGAAACCAAACAACTGTAATGCGGATATGTGATCGTTGGATGCAGGAGGGTACGACGGACCGGCGTGTTCGATCGCATCCACCTCAGCGCACCACTTTACGTGATGACAGGCAAATTGTGCGCATGGCATTGACGGATCTCTCAGTCACATCACGAACCATAGCACGGCACATGCAGTCTGTAACGCATCATCCAGTGTCTGCGCGTACCATTCGACGCCGTTTACAGCAGAATGGTCTGTCCGCAAGACGTCCATTGCTTTGTCTACCCTTGACGCAGAACCACAGACGTCTCCGCCGCCAATGGTGCGATGACAGAAGGATGTGGATGGCAGAATGGAATGAAATTGTCTTTACTGACGAGTCACGCTGAAAACTCAACTGAGTTTTCGGCTTTTTGAGCTGCCACTAAGTTATTTGCACTGATGAAAAAGCTCCTTTGCAGCTTCGAAACGGCCGTTTGCAAAATTTCCTTTTATGCTCAGATACAGAACGATCGATGTTAATCACTGATGATGCTAATGGCATGTTGTATACTTTTCTAGGACTCCGCATCAAGGCAAATAGTATACCTAGTTCACACAGGTCAATATAAATAGTTGACCATAGCACATCTGTAAGGTCACAGACTCTAGAGGTCAAATCTGTTATCCGTAAATCGTGTGGTAGGACTCGTGCTAACAGTTTGAAAACGTGTAAATCATGCTGCATGCGATTGGAGGGTCGACTGTTCTTAGTTGGTAATTTGATAAATATCCTTTACTAATGATTGCTTAATCATCCTCTTCACGATTATCTGTATGCGGTTGGCTGCACTTTCCTTGGTGATGTGTACCATCCTGAATTGACTGCCATCAGCTTCACTTAGCTGCGTCATCACCAGCCCTAATGTAGAAAAATGCGACAAATTTGCCAATCAGAATCGATCAAAAGCTACGCCTTTTCTCAAACTCACAATCACTCGAATGGCGATCTTACTGTCTAGTGAGATAAATACAAGCACAAAAACTCTCTTAAATGTTTTAGCGTGTTGAAGACACGCAGGAACACTTAGGAGAGCTTTTGTCGTCGTAAGATAACGTCCTCATAGGGGCCTGTGTCCTCTGCGTAAGACACAGACAGCTACATGTGTTAGTTTCTCATATACTCCACTATTGTAATATTATTTGGATTCATTGGCAAATATATATATATATATGTATTTCAGGTAGTCTCTTCTAACGAAACTACCGCGGGGTATTAACGCAGGATTACTTATCATTGCTTACCTCTTTTTTTCTTTTTTTTTTAAAGCATTTTGGTACTTTTCTGTTTAACTGTTTACTGCAACGGGGTTTGGCACACTGCTAAAATTATAACTCGCGACGCAGGACGGACACTTTTTTTCTTCCCGGAGGATCATTATTGAGGAACGTAATGCTACGTTAAAAAAAGAGAGAAAATACATTTGCAAGTATTTTATTCGTTTTCGCGTACGTGTAGTTTCATGCTACTTAGGCTATGTTATGTAATTCTTCGATTTTCTTCCAAAGCCCGTATTACGGTCATCACAAAAAATCTTAACTGGTTGTGTGCGTAAATAAAGAGCAGATCATATGCATATGCACAAATACATTTGTATATTTTAGATTTTTTTTTCTATAATTTCATAAAAGTTCAAAAACTTCTCTGAAATTGCATATTTGAGATTTTTTTACACATCCAGATTATGTATATGTATGTGGCAAATCGAATGAGTCAAAAATAAAACTTTTTTCTTTTTGATTCTACAAACACTATACACTCTCTTAGACCATCACCACAATTTAGAATTTTTTCCCCGCATGTAAATTCAACTTATTTGACAGTGACAGTTCGCTAAATTTCTTTTGTTCTCCAGCTTCTGTCAGATTGACAAAGCCGAGTGAGGTACTTTCCCTCCCCTCGCGAACAGGGTTCCGCATCAATTCCTGTCGACGCCAAAAGATTAATTGGTCTTCAACCCTAGAAAGAAATGAAGATCAATTCCTTTGCTTTGATGCTTACTAACATGTCCTGGAATTAAATTGTAATACATGATAACAGAAACGTTTGCTACGCTAATCGCCCTAAGGAATAAAAATCCTTTGTAAAGGCCCCTGGGGCTGCCGCCGTTCTAACGTGAATAGCAGTTTTTATCATTCATCTTAAATGGCTCATGACATTGTTGAATAGAACTAGGTTTCTTTTGGGCAAAAATTCAGAATGTTTGAAACTGAAACGAATTGACAATATATTTTAATGAGGAAGCTGATGACTTATCAACTGAAGTGACTCCGTCTGCGAAACTTTTGTAAAATTCTGTTCGCTGAAGTCAGTAAACGATGAAAAAGTATTTGTTTCCCTAAAATTCATAGAGAACGACTGATAGCAAGATTTTTACATGACTCGCTTAGGAAAAATGAATTGCGATACACTGCGCTAAAATATTATACTTTGTAAATGAAAAATTTTAGCAAATATTTCTGGATGTTTACTTCTTTTTTACATTCACCTGCATATTTTAACGTAGGATTACGTTATTCCACAACGGTCCCCCGGAGAGCAAAATTTCAGACGCTAAAACCGTCCGTCGTCGTGAGTTATAATTTTAGCAGTGCGCTAAACCCAGTCTGTATCGCTTGGGCAAGCAGTAAACAGTTAAACAGAAAAGTACCATAATGCGTCAAAATTTTGACATAAATATATGTATATATGTATGAATACGTGTATATACGTGTGTATATATATATATATATATATATATATATATATATATATATATATATATATATATATATATATATAACACATATATACATACAAAATAGGTAGGCAACGATAAGTAATCCTACGTTAATAATCCGCGGTAGTTTCGTTAGAATAGAGACTTATTTTTTTTCACCTTGTTTACATTAAAGGAAAGTGGAGGAAAGTGGTATAAATGATTGTTTGTCACGTTTTAAGTGGATACTTTGGAGATATTTAATGCGTATTTGCATGCATATTTTGCTACTTTCAAAAGTTCATACAATCCGCTTTCTAGTTATTAATAATTTAGGGACATAACTGCAAAGTCGAATACAGTAGATATATATATAAAATGTTTGCATCTTGCTTGTAGTCTATTTGTGCAAATCATAAAACTTCAAATCTTTTTTTGCGGTATATTTTTTTTTGTCAGATTCTATGTGGGACTGTTAATTGTAATTTTTTTAATATGCAAAAGCACTTTTAGACGATAAAGCCCCACCATTCAAATATGACATACCATCATTTAATTTAATTTAGAAATATTTATAAATATTCTTCAAGGGAATTTCTGTTTAATAAGGCAGTTGCTCGCAGCATGTCACATTTCTTGCATAATCAAGGGGCTGAGCATTTGTTGTAAATGCATGTTTTCCCTTTATAGATATCGACTATAGACCAATATTCATATCCAATATTCATATCATTTTCGTTTGAGAGTTACACACCACCGCAAATTGAAGACAACATAATTTCTTCTTGTAAAGCGGATGGCATTCTTTTCCTTTCTCTCGTTTTTAACGTGTTTGCAGCCCTGATTTTGCATCAAACTGGCTTGTTTACGTGTAACGCCATATTTGCATCGATATTCAAAGGAATTTGAAAGTCGGTGTTAAGTTGTGGCTAAAATTTGGAGTTAAAGTTGTAGACTTTGAGTTATTTTATTTTTTTCTATCTTCAGTGGCAACAATTTCACAGATTTAATAATGCTTTAATTTTGTTATTCTAAAAATTAAGAAATTGAATCTTAGTAGCAAAAAGGCTACTGGCAGTAATATAACAAATTTTTCAAATCCTTTATTGAAAATTTATGGTTTTCAAAACCATCATAATCTCCGCCTTTGAAATTTTCACGATTTGAAAGTTTTCATGCTGTGAAATGATGAAAAGTTCAAGTGTAGTTTCTGAGAGATCTTTAAGTTTCGCAATAACAATGGTTTGCTAATTAACTGATTCCTTTTTGTGATTAACTGATTCATTTTTAATGCTAAGAATAATGACTACTGAGAAACTTATTCGTAGGTTTTGACATAATGTATACAAACAGAACCTTCAATTGCACAAAGCTTTCTTAGGGCTGCTGTGTACTAACGCTATTGGATTCGCTCACCTCAATGTTAACCTATAGAGAAAATGTGTCCAAGGATTGCCGACTTGGATTGAAAGTTTTTTTTTTATTGTACTCCATAATAGGGAAAGAAATTTTATAGATTGGAAAATTTTTCATTAAAAAAAAGGAAATAATATTTTTAAATTTAAACTATTCGTGAAAAAAAATCTGGTATAGTGTGTTTTAAACGCTCATCAATTCCTTTGGTGGACAAAATTTCTATGATGCCCAGTATCAAGGGCTTAAGTTAAAAAAGTGATTTTTAGATATTTGTTAGTATTGGTAAAACAAACGAAAATCTTTTGACTTGTATAAAAGGCTTAAGTTATCAATTTTGTATACAAAAGTATATTTCTTTGTACAAAAGACTTGAAATTATTGTTCTGCGACTGGTAAAAAAGCCAATAACTTGGTATATTTAAATCACTGTTTTTGACTTAAGCCCTTTATACCGGACACCATAGGTTTATAAAATGAATAATGTTGCAAGGTGCAGAAAAGTTTAAGCTATCTGAAAATACCATTTATATTTGATTATCAGCATTTATGTAGCTGTAAATAGTAGACAAATTTTCTCCACGGGATAACACTGTGGTGAGCGAATCAAATAGGGTTAGTACAGTCAGCCTTAAATTTTGGGGGGAAATATAAATTTTTCTAGGTGTCTGAAAGTATTATATTGCCAAATTATGCTTTTTACACAGAAGAGCATGCTTTCGATGCAAATGTATGTCTTCAAAGAAATTGTTCTTTAGTGACTCTGGAATACTTGAAGTTTATTTCATTTAAGGACAAATCCTGCAAAATTCGTTGTCAATTTTTTTTCCAATTCCAGTGTTCCCCATGATGTCATAATATGATGGGGGAACTAAAAGAAAGTGACTTCTTAATATGCTGTAAAACACGCCAATTCTTGCAAGGGATGTTGCCAAAATTTACATTTCTGCAAGGATTGAAATCAATTTTCGGAATACTTACCTCCGTCGCCCAAAGAATACACGAGTTCCGGCTCATTTCCCCAAACATTTTCCCACAGTCTCACCACCGAAAGTAAACAGCCTCACCTTGGCGAACTCCCGGAATCGCCAAGCACCTGCTTTTAAGTCGATCAACCATCCGAGGATGAGGGCGACCCCCAAACGCTGCTCGGAAGAATGGAGAAAATTTTTCTGATTTCTTGTTTCTCTCGCAACATTTTTATTGGAATGTAATGGGATTGATGCGGTTTGTGATTGCTCCTCAGTCGTAAAAAAAGGGGGGAACTGCGGGGCCCCTTTGGCTGAGATCCGCGCCATGAATTCTGGCCTAATAAAGTCCGGATTTACGAGTAGTTAATTTGCGATGGCAGCTTTCAAAGGACCGCCACTAAATGAAGGTTGCAGAGTAATACTGGCGAAGGAAGTTTAGTTAGCAGATGCTTCACCTTCTCTTAAGGGGATGGTCGGACCCTGATTTTCCATTAGGCCCGGGCCTAGGGGCCCCCGAATGTGGGCCCCACCCCCCAAAAAAAATTATTTTAAAAGAAAAAAAAGAAAAAATTCCCAATTCAATTTTTTTTATTTTACCTTTTTAATAGCAATCTTTTTTATAATGTCCTTTCACATTTGATTCACCTTTCACATTTGACAAGTATCAGAACTGAATATATAAAACATAATACAGACACCGGTCTGCGTGCGCACGCTAATTAGCATGTTTAAACATATGTAAACTTGTTATGTTCGCAATTATCCAAGCACTGCGAAGCGCGGTTCTCTTGTAGCAATAACGAAAAGTGAACGCAGTGGAAGTCTCGTGTCGGGTTGGATCATGGCGGAATGTACTGAGCAACGTGTTTGCATCAAATTTTGTAATAAAATTGGAAAAACGGCAACCGAAACGTTCGATTTGCTTAAGAAAGCATACGGTGATGATGTTATGGGCCGAACTCAAGTGTTTCAATGGTTTAGGCGTTTTAAAGATGGAAGGGAATCTGTGGAAAGTGATGCACGGTCCATCAACATCGAGAAATGATGTCAAAGTGGAACATGTCCGTACTGTGGTGCGATCAGATCGACGAATGACAGTTCGAGAGATTGCGGGAGGTGGACAGACCATCGAGAGATGGACAAACCATTAATGAAGAGTTCTACCGTGATGTTCTCAGGTGACTTCGTGATTCCGTGAGGAGGAAACGACCAGCAAAGTGGAAATCTGGGAAATGGATGCTTCACCACGATAATGCCCCTGCTCACTCCTGACATGTGGTTCAAAAATTTTTAACCAAACTTGGCACCGTTCAAGTCCCGCAAACTCCCTACTCACCAGACCTCGCTCCGTACGACTTTTTCGCATTTCCAAAGCTAAAGAAAACTCTTAAAGGACGACGGTTTGAGGATGTGACGACCATCAAACAAAAAGCGACCGAACAGCTGTTGACCATTCCAAAGAACGACTTCCAATCCTGCTTCCAAGAGTGGCAACAACGTTGGGCTAAGTGTGTTGTTTCTCAAGGACGATACTTTGAAGGGGATTAAACTGAAGTATGTATATCCATTATATTTTTTTGGTTATAAATTAAATTGGGATACTTTACGGACAGCCCCCGTATAGTTCGTCATATGTATGTTATAGTGTATATCAGGGATTAATAAGTTTTTCTGGTTGCAATGTATTGGTGTTTTAATGATGAAGTTAATATGTTGTATTGCTTTTTGTTATTTGATAATGTTCTAGGCTTCTACGCTTCAAATAGCCAATTCTTGGTAAAATGGTACTTTCACAATGATTCATGATTATTTTAATTTCGATTTTGTCGTACGATTTGTTTGTCGATTTTGAAAATTTTACGCTCACATCAATGTGTTAGGGGCCCCCCCATCCCGAGTTGTGCCTATAGTCAAGAATTTTTTAAATCGGACCTTGGGGATAGTGGACTTCCAAATTACCATAAATCGAGCAAAAATTGGAATTTTTTTTTTTTTTTTTTTTTTTTTTTTTTTTTTTTTTTTGGGGGGGGGGGGTGTATTAACAATTTAAAAACATGTAAATATTGAAATGAAAGACATTTAAAATATGTAGTGAAAAGAAAAATGAAAATTTGGTGGCTTTAGAGTAGAAAGTATTAAAGTTAGGTGAAAAAACGTCTTTCAAATGGCTTTTTCCTAAAATGAGAAATTTCCAGATTTGCAAGTCTTTAAAATGCTCCTTGCGACATAATTTTGTACGAAATTTTATGAAATTTATTATAAAGACTCCTGTAATACATGAAAATAAAGTTATGTATCCATTTTAGGATTCAAGGTCATTCAGGTTCTCAAAGTTTAACTTAAGTGTAGAAAAGTACAAAAATTTCACAAAATTCAGAGTACAAGCATAAAAATATTTCCTAAAAATTAACTATTCAACGGAAGTACAAAAAAATACATAACTTTCTTAAAAATGTATTTATAAGCAATATAAAGGCAAAATTAAAGGGGAAAGTTGAAAATTGAGTCGCAAGGAGCATTTTAAAAAAAGGCAATTTAATTTCAATTTTCTAATTATAAAATTTAAAAAAATTATAAAATTTTATAAGGGGTTTAATATTGTTATCCATTAATGTATGTATATGCAAAATTTCATATCTCTGTGGTAAAAATTTCAAAAATAGCTTTGAAAGGTCCGCCATCCTCTTGGCTGGTGGAAAAAGCTGTGGCGATGGGTTTATTCTGCAGATCTTTTTAATCCATGACCATGAATTTTTCCATCCTGTGTTTTGAAGCATGTATACACAGAAATTCCATAATTTGTATGTTATAACATATGTTAAAAACAAATTTGTATGTTGTGTATAATATACTTCTGGAGTGTTATGAATAGATGTTAATTTGTGTAAGGGTTCAGTATTTGAAATGGGAATTTTTTGCGGTTCATTTAGATAGGAAATGACATGAGTCCCTCGTCTAATAGTTAATGCGCCTTTGCGGTTATCGGGAGAGTTGGATTCGATTCAAGAAACTGCGGTTTAAACCAGAAAATTATGCTTCATTCTTTGCACTTCTGATAGAAATCTGGAATCGCTTATTCTTTTAAGGGGACAGTGGACTTTCAAAATTGTGAAATTTGTCCAAGAATTCGATTTTTTTTATTTTATTGAATCGTGAAACTACGTACGAGTAGAAATGTGTTGCAAAAATAATTTTTAATTTCTGTGATTACTTTCCTAGTTATAGGCATTTGTATTTGTAAACAAAGTTGCCTGAAGTAGAGTTTCATTTGAATTTTGTTACTAATCATTGTACACGATACTGGTACAATTATGAGAAATGTTGAAAAGCTAAAATATATTTATATAAATCTATGGCTAATTGAAGTTCCATTGCATATATATATATATATATATATATATATATATATATATATATATATAAGGTAAGGGATATTTATTTGTTATGTAGTAATTTAATTTAGATATTATGTTGTTACTAATACCAATAACTTTAAATGTTTTTTTTCTCAAAATAAAAATTTTCATGTCATACGAATATTCAAACTGCTCCATGCGCATTTCTAATTATCGTATTGCTTTGAAATTTAATTTTTATATACTTAATGGTATATAAAATAAATCTTATTGAAAAAAATTATGCTTCGTAGCTCAGAATTTCTAAATTTTGTACTTGAAAAGAGGATTTATAGGTATTTTGCGTAATAAAAAGTGTGTTTTCACTATTATTTTTTTCTCTTCATATTTTTATGAATGCTTAAAATAAGCAATAAGTTTCATTGTTAGTTCTATAAGGTAACCTGTGATTAAAAATTACCATATTATATGCAAAAGAAATGCGCATGGGACATTTTTAATCAGGCCAATTATTGGTATAATTCATAAATTATTAATATTTCATCATTAAATTTTAACCACTTTTACATATATATGGAACTAATCACATATTCAAAATTCAAGCAAATCCATTCAAAACAAAAAAATAAGGTTTAAAAGTCCACTGTCCCCTTAAATTTGAGATATTTTCGTCAGACTGTGTTTAAACCCTTTGAGGACGCTTCGCGAATTTCATGATTTGCCAATAATCTGCAATTTAATATTGTTTATAGCCTTTCTAGCTTTTCAAATTCAAGTGTTATGGCCATAACGCTCCCAAATAAAACAATCATGTGTTATTCCGTGTATATACTCAGGTCTAATGTCTGAGTATTTGTATACACGATAAAGAATTGAAAATTGTTGTAATATTTTATATATTTTTAGCAAATTCAATTTTCAATACCGTTTGTATCTTTTGAAGTCAAAATATTTTAAAAAGAATATTTTTCTAAAACGTGGATAAAACATTTTGCTGTAGCATATTGGTCTTATGCTTTTAGAAAGTTAATGGAAACCTTTTTTCTGTTTCCAGCCGTTCGTTTACAATCAATGTCTGACAACTCATACTTTCTGAAAACTTATACAGTCATACTTTTCAGAAATGAAAAGTGTGACGTTGGAAGACCTTGTGTTCATACTTTTTTTGCAATCCTTTTGTATGAAATTTTTGCCGTGTGCCTCGAGGTTCAAAACTAAATTGCATGCTTTGCAACTTTCTCTTCTGATCCATATGTTCTTAAAAAACGAGTTTGGGAATTATCAAGAACATGTGTTATGCGCATTTTGAACACCTCGTTTCTCATTCCGTTCCATTCCTGGTCTATCTCTGGAGGATGGAGATCATTTGGGGGAGTTTGCGGAGAAGAGTGGATAGGGGGTGGGCGATATCTGAGTATGACTCATGCATAGAGAGGGGAAAGTCCATCTACTTTTTATTTTATTTTTTTATTTTAGTTCGGATAGGGATTCAGTTTTATCGTCTTTTCTAGGGGGATTTCTCGTGAAGTACTCCACGGGGTTAGTCTATAGTGTTCTCATCATGACTAAAATGCCCTTAGGATTTTGGATGTGGACTGATTCTTCAAGTTTCGAACTCGAAAAATAAGATGTCATATTCTATCTCTCAGCTCAGTTCTCTCTTAAAGGTTTCTACCAGTCGCATCTAGCAGTTTAGCTGTTGAGACGTTAAAGTATATATATATATATATATATGTGTGTGTGTGTGTGTGTGTGTGTGAGGCTAAAAATATGGGGGGGGGCGATCGCGTGACCTTAAAATGGGATTTTAGTTAAAAATAGGATTAACAATTAAAGTCTGGGAATTCAAATCAGCGGCGTAGTGTATTGCAGTGAAAATAGCGCGTAAGGTTCGACTTGATTCGATTCCGCAGGACCACATGGGAGAATTTTTAGTAGACGGATTTAGCCTTGAAGAGTTGGCGCTAAGAAAGTGCATCGGTCAGCAGAAAGAACATTCGAAATGACATCACGCATAATTAATGAGCGTCGGTAGCGCGTTAATAAAACTTAAAAACAAAGAAGATTTTCAGAGCCATGGTGACTTAAGAAGGGAGCAGACGTGTCGCTCTTGGGCGCACGTGATTTAAATTGGGTTGGGACGTATTTCATCGTATTAATAGAGCTGACAGTTTTGAAAGAATATAATAAATATTATTAGATGAAACTGGATTTGTCGTCATTGTATATTGAAGTGAGATGTCTGTAACTACTGGTAAGATTCTACATAATTCCTAGCCACCGGACCACCGACTTCCAAGTGAAAAATGATTATGTTCAGAGTATACGTTAATAAAATGGGCATGGAGACAAATCCGACATGTATATAAATTGCAAAATATCTGTGTAATTCTATTTAAGAGGTCATAAGCCCTGTTCTTAGCATAGAAGTCTTACGGAAATTTTGTAGTAGGTTTCAAGCCTCAATTGCACCTATATGCTGTGTATGTTGATGTATTACAGCGGTTCACAACCTAAGTTCGGTGATAAGAACTGATGAGGGGAGGGAAATATTTTCTGAATTTTTTCCCTACAGGCAAACGTGCAAGAGACCAAACTGAGATATCTTTCTCTAGGCAAATACACTGTGTAAAAATTTTGTGTTTTAGAAGTTCAAATTCTTTATTATGCACTGAATAATTCAAAAGTCAGACCCTAATGAGCATTTCATGCCACTGTGGGCTCAGTAACAGTGTTATTTCCGATACTCCAGTGAAAAAAACCATAAGTGTAGATAAAAATTTACGTAGTGAAGATCGGCATCAACAAACAATTACTTTGAGATTCGTGTTTGAAGATTGCATTTCTTTAAAAGTTCGTTGTTTTGAACTTTTCAACGACACGGTTTGAGTTTGCTACTTCAGTGAGTCTCCTATCTTGATGTTTCTAAAAGGGTAATATAAGATACTTAAGACCTGTCCTAAATATTTTATGCCTTTTAATTCGCTACTTTGAGATAACTGTCCCATAAAATCCAATTTTGCGAAAAAAGTGAGAGAACGCAAGATATTGTCTCTAAATGCAGGGAATTGACTTTGAGACTACGTCATACTCGCATATATTAGATTTAGGACTGGATACAAAGCAAGAGAAAAAAATACAAGCATAATTTTTCACTACCTCTAATGTTGTAGCCGGTTCCTACTGTTCAAACAGCTTAGATGAAAACTCCTTTTAATATCAATATAACAACCTATTTTTGGCTAGAATTTGCAGTAACAAATAAAAATGGAGTAAAAAGGGGGAAATTAAACGGAAGCCTAAATTGCTTCATCTTCAAGTACACTCTCAACGAATTTCGTTTTTCACTGAGTATACAAGGAGGCTGGTGGAATTAACCGAAATAAGCTTATAACATATGAGCATGGAACAATTGCATTTGCATTTACAGCATGCAATTTGCATTTACAGCACGTGATTATTTAACTCTATCCAGTCCTACGTAACTCATTATCTTAAAAGATTTATAGGGTTTAATGATTTCTTCGAAACAAGTCCGAAGTCCTTAAGTGGACAAGAACATTTCACTTCATTTGCACAGTGTATTAATTAGAGATTAACCAACTCTCCTGACATAATCGATCATCACGTTTATTAATAAATATCTGACAAGAAATGCACCTTGTCATTGTTTTGAGCGTAACTTTTTTATTCTAAGCCTTGTATCTCAATGAATTTTGGAGAAATCATACGATTTTAAGTCGATGCACCAAGTCTGAGGACGTCTGTAGAAGAGATGTAGGAATACCTTTTCTTCGTGGAATGTGGCCATTTTCAAACGAGGATCCAAACGTCCTGGCGAGGGGCCACAGTTAATACAGGAGAGAGAGTGAGAATATAGTAAATGTTCAGGTCTCTCAATTTGAACTGAACTGAACAAAGAAAAGATGCTCGACTTGTCGACGACTGGTTCAGGCAAAGAAAAACTTTATTATTTTGGTTTTGTTGAACACTTTTTTAGTATCACTCGCTATGGGAATACGTATTGCTGTTTTTAATATGAATGAATCTTTATGCATCTTTCTTTAATCCATGATGTCATCACTGAAAACTTAGGAGATTTTCTTGAGTCGTGTGTCACTCTCTGTTATGTTGAAAAACAGCTGGGACCTAAGTATTTATAACTATTTACAACAGTAAACTGCGATACATTTATCACATGAAGAAATATCTCCACATATGGAATTACATATTAGATCGTATGTTCTCTTCTGTGATTCTGACATATCTGTGATGAAGACTCCATGAACGAGAGTGAAGTTTCTCACGACCGGTGCTTGAATATGCGAGAGATGAGTGTCTATTGCATAAATGTATGGGATTCTAAAACCTCACTCTCACGTGTACATTTCTAACACATTTCTATATCTAACTATTTCGCTTTTGAAGAATTTTCCACTATTACACCAGATTAGTCGTTTTACATAACGAAAAAGGGTTGGTCAGAATGGAAAGTCTAATGCATCTCGTATAGAAATCGATTTTGACTAATGGAGTACATTTTTGTGTTATAATTCGTTTTACAGAATATTGCAACGCAGTAGCTGATAATTTTATGTAGCGTATATTACACTGGTGTAAGAAATTAAGA